>CM062290.1:96999269-97046153 GCA_031216915.1 Pictodentalium vernedei | reverse complement strand
GGCGCGACAATTCAGCGAAATATCGAATAATTATTTTTAACATAACGCAATATTTGCAAGCAGTAAAATGTCAGACCGGACATTTTCAGGAGAGCGATTTTTTCGCTCGCCCTACTGCTCGTATTAAAAAAATAGGGAGGGGGCGAAAACTAGCCCTCTTGGCCTTAGAAAATGATGATTACCAAAACCGCCTATTCCTAAAACCAACATCTTTTCAGATCTCTGCTAAGTTAGTAGTCTCTGTAAGATGGCAACACTGGAAGGGCAGTGTAGCCGTCTCACAGAGACTACCTTGTTAGCAGCAACAAATAAAATGTACAAAGCCCACTAAGTAGAATTCATTAATCCAGTGGAATTTTGCCACATTTAGTTTTGTTAGCTTGAGGAGAGGTAATCGCTCGCTTAGGTCATGCGAGGGAAGCGATTTTTAGCCCTTCCTGCATTTTTAAGAATTCCAGGCCTGAAATATCGTTTCTGGGTCACTCGTTACTCTCGTATTAAAACTTATTTGCTTATATACTACTCAAAGTTTGCTAAGCACCAAGTATATCCACCTACCTGTTTTACGTTTTAGTTGATATATTGTGATGAAAAGTGTATATATTTTTTATTTAATTATATCTTTAATGATTTAAGTACAGACATTAAGATTTTATTTGTATTTGACACTATTTTTTTAGCTTTTGAATACGATAACCATGGAAAATGGATATTATTGGTAAAAGAGGACATTTTTCAATATGCCAAAAAGTAGACGGAGCGAACTGGTATGGGTTCAATATCGAGTATGAGACCCATTACAGTTTATTACAGCTTGACAACGCCTTCTCATGCTCCATCAGGTTCCTGGTGGTCCTTTGTGGGATGTTGTTCCATTCTTGGACCAGCATGGCACCAAGCTCCTGGACAATTCTTGGCTGGACTGGATGGGCTGAAATGGCAAGCTGCAATTCATTCAGACATGTTCGATTGGATTGAGGTCATGGGATCTTGCTGGTCAGTCATACGCTCAATCCTCTCCCTCTGTCGCATGGGCAACACGAGGACAGGCATTATCGTCCATCAGAATTAATCTATCACCCACTACACCTACATACAATCTAACGTGTTCATCCGGAATCTCATCAATATACCGTTGTGCAGTCAATGTACCACGTTCAAGGACACAGAGCTCTGTACGTCCATCCCAGCTGATGCCGTCCCAGACCATGATTGACCCACCACCATAGCGGTCATGCTCAGCAATGTTGGCTTCACGGAATCGCTCTCCTGGTCTTCTCCATACCCTAGAACGTCTATCTGTGTGGTCAAGGCAGTACTTTGACTCTCTGTAAAAAGGACAGGTCGCCAATGTTCTCTGGTCTATCCAACGTGGTCCATGGCCTATTCATATCGTGCCTGGCAGTGGTTCTGGGACAGCGGAATGCGAATACATGGTCTTCTCGATCAGAGACCACCTTCGTGCAGCCTTGCATAACAGTATGCGTCAACACATTTACCCCGGATGCATTCTGAAGGTCAATGCAAAGCTGGGTTGATGTGGTAAAGCGGTTCCGACGGGCCTGAATGATCAAAAACCGTTCTTCAGCTGCAGATGCTGTCCTGTCTCTGCCACCACCACGCCGTCTTATTGGTGTGCCATACTGCTGAAATCTTGCCCAGGATCTGGTGATCACTGTATGGTGCACACCAAGGGCTTCACCAACCTGACGATGGGTAGCCCCTTCCTTCACCCATCCCTACAGCCCGCCACATTTCTGCTTCAGACAAATATCTTCTTACATTTGCATTTGCCATATTCAATCATTAAATCACAAGGATTTGTGTTGAAATGAAGACTGAATACCCACACGTGTCATGTACATGTAGACAGTACACGAAAACATCATGAAAATCAAGGGGTACGTGCTTTCCATGACTGTCACGAAAAGTCTGCCTGTCAAGAGAGCTAATGTAAACACTGGGGATCATCTCAATACATTCCTCATTCCACCAAACATATCTCAAAAATGTCACCAGCAAATGTCAAAATGATGTGTCAAATATTTGGTGCTTAGCAAACTCTGAGTAGTAAATTTTTAAATATTACCCCTCAGACAGGCAATACTGTTGGATGGATCGCCAAAAAGGTGACTTATCGAATCGAATCAAATGGTTTTTGCCCGCCAAAAGCGCGCAGGGGACGTTTTGGGGCAAGCCCCTTTCGACCCTCGTTTACAGTATGATGTAAGTCCGTTAGTTTGAGACAGCATCATCAGCATCATGTCTGAGCGGTGAAAAGGTGGAAGAGGCTGGGAGTTGATGTTTCTTGTTAATCTTCAGGCAAGTATAGTCTGCCTCTTGTGGTTTTGTAGACAAGATAGGCCTTCATTGGCAAGTATAGTCTGCCTTGGGGCTCTTTGCTGGGGTGTACGATTGAGGCGACTTGACAAGCAAAAGAAACAATTCATACCGTCACACTACATTTTATTTTCAAATTCACAGAACCACTCGGTTGCGTGTGTTCAAAAGAGGTACTAAAAAAGAAAGTTAGCCTGACGGTAATAATTGAAAGTATGATACAAATAACAAATTTGATATTCTCTGAAACGATAATCAGAATTATCTCCCGTTCATTACGCGTTCTCCTCCACAATTTGGTCGATTGGAGGACGAATGGTTTTATTTGAGGAGCAGGAACGTGGCTCAGGGTTTCTGATTGGGGGGGGAGGGGGGGGGGGGGGTAGTGAATTTCCAACTAGGAATTTCCTCCCGGCCCCTCCCCATAGTTACAAATTCACTATCGAGAAAATTTTTGAAAATGAAGCCGCCATGCGGAAAGCAAATACCAGTATGATAATTTACATGTTTATTTATAACAAATTGTTGAAATACTGTAAAATGTTTCATGAAATATAACTGTACTATAATGTTTTCTGCAAATAAAGCATTCATTCATTCAAAAGGGGGCAATAAAATTGATTCTAGTAACTGAAATGCCAATAAATTTATGATAGAATTATCAGGTTATTATTATTTGATATTATTCTGGGAATTTATTGTGCGCTAAACAAATGCTCAAGCTGAGAACTTTGAGCAATTCACGTTGTCCTAACATTAAATCAGATCTTATGCAGGAATGATCAATTTTCGGTGTTTCGTCATTTTGTAACTGTGAATGATGGAATTAACTCAGAATAACGATTTTACATGATGTGATTTTCTTGAAGTGCATTTCGAGGATTTTTTTTTTATTACGATAAATAAACGTACTATAGAAATCTCGACCCGACTGACTTATGAAGCTCGATATTGCGTACACTGTAGTTGTAAATAGCAACAGCTAGAATTTTTGCCGAGTTGGATTTTCTGGGAAGTAAAGGATACATCAGCATCACCAAAGAAGTTCTAAAAACCAGATCGATGGAATTTCTAACTTCTCATGACTTGCCCTTTGAATTTCCAACTATAGGAAATTTTGGCCTAGATTGGGGGGGGGGGGAGGGGGGCTCCCCTCTCCAGATACCCACCTCTGTCGCCACGTCCCCTGTTGAGGAGGACATCATTTTTTTTGCTACTCCGGCCTGTGAACGTCAAAGCGAAATCAGTCAACTTCGTTTTTGTTTTTTGTTGGGTTTTTGTGATGTTTTTTCTTGATCCCACAAAAAGGTATTATCCACACTGGAACAGGAGGCGCTGACACATTTTGAATGGGTGTACATGCCTTCGAGGGGTCGTGTGAGAAGACACGAAAGCGTGTTCTTTTAGAAAGTCCCTCAGATAATCAATCCCATCACAATTTGCTCCAAATGCCATCTGCGCGATTTTGGAGCTTGTTCCAATGAGGGGCCATAAGAGGGGGTCATAAGCGGTGTCGTCTAATAATTTTCATGTTAGGTAAATAATTCACCCAGGGACGTAGCTAGGTTTTCGATTGGGGAGGAGGGGGTAGATCTATAAAAATTCCAACTAGAGATGGTTATTTAAAGTGGTTTCCCCTCCCTCGCCCCCGCTTACCACCCACCACAACCTTGCGCCCCTTGACAATTTTTCAAAATGTTGATTCCGAGTGGTAGGTTTTATGGCATTCTGAGAATATTGTCAAGCAGTCTAAATTACTGCAGCTAAACATCTATCTACATAATTTGAGGAATTAAGACGATTTCTTGTGGTATTGTAGTCTGTACGTAGGCCTAACTGCCTCCATTGGGCATTGTGTCAATTACATAAATGAACATGTATTGAGAATGCACAAAAATCAGTTTTCAACCACATTAATTAATCTCAAATATGAGGTCACACCATAAATAGAAACTGCACAATTAAATATTACACACTTGTAAATTCAAGCGTATCATCACACATGCACTCGACGTATTATCGGGTTTTATCAATTTTAATAAAATATATATTATATCATCAATTCCTAAAAAAAGTAAAGGTATGACACTTCCCAGAACGAAATTTTTAACAATCTCTCAAATAGCGAATACCTCGTCGATTTCGCTCAAACAAACTCAAAATGTCGGGTAATTCGCGGAGCCACTCAGATTTCGAGCCCAAGATTGACGAAATTTGACTTTTATTCGCATTTATTTCACTTTTTTATCGACTGAAACGACGGAGACGTCTTTCCACCACCGTTCAATTCCGGTACACAAGCAAATTGAAGCAATGAATTCAACGCCGCGCGTTCATTGGTCAATATAAAATTCAACACATTATTTTTCACTCTAAATATAACTCCTTGTCAACAATGAAAACGTGCTCATTTTAACACTGAAGTTCGTTCGAAGATGTCGCTCTCAGAAATTGCAATTGCTGCTGAAAAGGCCACAATATTATAACAACTGGAGTCTGGACAGGCTGGTGTGGGAAAAACATTTTATCTGAATAAGATCTACATTGGACTGACACATATGAACAAAAATGTTTATACACTTGGTACAACAGGTATGGCAATATATGAAGTGAAGGGTCATAACTTCCAAGGAAGGAAAATGTTGTTCATGTATATTGTAAGATCTCTCTTGTAGTTCTGTCAAACAAGATATAATGGAATAAATGCTAAGTTTATCTCTAGAATATTATACAGGGAGGGGGACACAATCCCTGTTAATTGAATACTCCTGTAAATTGGATAAGTTTCATTGGCAAAGTGACTCTTCAATTAGCAGGGTTGCACTGTATCACTGTTTTTCAGATGTTCATATACGTAAACAAAACTTGAAAATTTAAAAGATGGAAACTTTAACAATGCATGTAAGTTTTCAGTTTGTTATAGGCAGATATGTTAACAGTCTACTTCATGTGTGATTTTTTTTTTTTTTTTGCAAGTGGAGGATCAAAATATATTTTCTCACATTCTCAGTAATTGAATAATATCAGGTACACTCTAAAAAAAAACAATACATTTTGGTATTCTAGAATACCACCAGTATATGAGATACCTCAAACACCCGAATATTGATAGCCTCCCCTATATTTTGCACGTATGATACCAAATGGATGGTTGTGGAATACCAAACTGTCGATAAACAGGAGTTACATCCCCTGCATATCCACCACGTGAGCAACTTGGGCGCCAAGCGCGCGCATCGTCTGTATCAACAATGGCGGTTTCGGTCGAAGCCTGGGACCTTGAAAACGCGATTGAATGGCTCATATATAGAAAGCGGGTTGGGATGACTTGGTGCAAACTGTATTTGATTTATGTTAGTTGCAGTGTATGCCTTTAATATCTGTTGAAGGTTATTAAAAGGAACTGCATAACTCATTTTTTTCTTCTTTCATTGTTTTCATCGCGACATGATTTGTAGTGTTATCTACATAATAAATGTATCTTGGCCCGTGATGGGAGGCTGGTACTTCTGCAGCTTTTCATACTTCGGTCCGGTTCTTTGGGTCCCTCAATGGAGCAATATTTGAGCCTACCCCCCCCCCCCCCCCCCCCATCGTATATGCTGTGTACATGAAAGAGATGGGGGAGGGGGTAAGTACCAAACTGTTGGTTTCTTGGAGCACCATAGGCATAGGATAATTACTTGAGTTCAGTTCTCTGGAGAACCATAATAAAGTACCAAACTTTTGGTTTTCTAGAGAACCAAAACGAAGTACCAGACAGTTTTGGTTCCTCAAAGTACAATTACAGTTTGGTTTCTTGGAGTACCAACAATGTTTTGGTTTCCTGGAATATCATAATTTTGGTACCCCACACGGGACAAGTTGAGTACCACTTTTGGTTATCACAGAGTACCCAGAGCTTTTAGAGTGTATGGATGAGGGTTTGTACATGTAATAACTGTTGGGGAGGGTAAACTATCCTTCAGTGTTTTCTCAATCACATGTAGTCAAGCTGTGTAAGATTTGCAAATGGTTGACCTTGCCAAATGTCTGATTGTTTCAATATTATGATTTCCATGAAAACTAGTGTCAAAGATAAATTTTCTTGCAATCACAATGTATCATACAATACCAACTGAATAGGTTGTAGAATCACAAGAACACATCTGCGACATTTTTCCTTTGATGATAATTCAACACTTGGCAACCTTTTCATTGGAAGCTCTCGAAGAAATATGATGTTAAGGGTTGGAATTATCAGCCAGTGAAAAAAATACTTTGAATATTTTCTTGTGTTTATTCTACAACTTATGTCAACTCGTGCTGTATAATATGTGGTCACTGGAACACTCACAGAGTGAACTTTTTACCAAGTAATATCCCCAGTGGAAAAACTTTAAAAATTCTCAAGAATGATTATTTAGTATTTATTGGTGTTTAAGGTCACATATTTCTGCACAATGGCTAATTCATGACCGCGACAGTTTTACGGGTGGAGAAAACCGGAGTACCCGGAGAGAACCACCGAGCAACTGTCAGCTCCCCAACATACGAACTCCACACAAGCAGGGTTAGCATTGGTTGAAGACAGATGCACCATCGACGTGCAGTACGCCTTAGTAACAACGTCACCGTGCCCCGCGTAGGCAATGGGGTGAAGTGTCTCGCCCAAGGGACACAACGCGGTTGCCGCAGGTGGGATTCGAACCGAGGACCTCTCGGCTTGCAGCCTGCACCTCTACCTACTGAGCCACCGCGCCCCCTTCAAGAATGATTTCAGCCACTATATCTTTTTAGGTACAACCCATAGTTCTAGAGGATGAAACAGTGTTTGAAATTCTGAAAATTACCATACAAAGCAAAATTTATCATCATTGTGTGTTAACTTTCATCAAGTGATCTACAACCTGAAAATGTTCTGCTGTTTTTAGTGATTTTTTAAAAAAAAAAAATTCACTATTTCTTGGGCAGTAAAATCTATCACACTATGCGTTGATAACCCAACATATTAGTGATCTAAATATTTGAAAGGTGGTTGGGGTCCCCAACACAACACATTATATATGCTGGCAGGGAGCATACAAGGTATCCCCATGTCTTTGGTGCAGGGCCGGGAGACCGGGTAGTTACCCCAGGGCCCAGAACTTTGTGGGTTGGGGTTTGGCTCCAGGACTCTTGGGTAAGCCCACCACACCCAACCCCCTTAGTTTAAAACTATTTTAGTTCTTTGATATTAAATTTTTTGTTTAAAAAATTAAAATCTGGGCTTTCAGACCATGTTTGGATTAGGAGCCCCTTGCAACATTCTGACTCCTGTGCCAACAGTTTAGAAGGGGGCTATATCGTGAATGGAGCTCTGCACATGACAAACGGTTGTGTTTTTGGACTGCATGGTTCTTGAAGTAAAATAATAACTGTATTAAATCAACTTGACATAATAAAGTTACATGTAACCCTTCAAGAATTGTGCATTAAAAATACTGTTACTCTTGGTCACTGGATACTGTTGAATTAGAAAATTTGAAACATGCTGCTAAAAAACACCATTTTGATGGCCAAAAGATATTGTGATTTTCTAAAGCTGTCAGAAGTATCCATCATTTAAAACAGATTTCAAAATTGTATTGGGGTGACGAGACCCCCCCCCCCCCCCCCCCCCTCATCATTGCTTGTGACTTCAGTATCACCATGAATATCCAGGCACTTTGGAAAGGTGGCCCATCATAGAATTAACCCTGGCACCCTAATTTCCTCTCTCCGGGCCCACTTTCATGAGGATCTGAGCACCCCCCCCCCCCCCCTCCCACCCCTGGAAATTTATTTTTCAATATGCCAAATAATGCAGTTTGCTTAATTCTTGGGCAGGGGTAAAGTGTCCACTATCAATTGCTATTTGGCACAGATAACCACAGGCCATAATTATGTCCCGAGATAACATACCTTTGGAAAAAGATGCCCCCCCCCCCCCAACTAGATTCACCACTCTAACATGCACATACAGTATCAGCTGAAATAAGTTGTAGGACAACTACAAGAAACTTTTCATCCCATTCTCCTGTGTTGATAATTCCAGTCCTTGATCTCATTGCTAGAGAATTATGTCAAATAATGCAATAATCAACAAGGAAAAAATGTTACGAAAATTCTGTTGTGATTATCCTACAACACATTTCAGCTGGTACTGTATTATGATCTGCCGACTTTGTTCTGGTTTCTGATAATCTCTCTCCAAGAGTTTTAGAAATGCCAATGCCTGTATTTGGGGTGGGAAGGGTAAAGAAGAGCACTCCTGCCCCCCTCCCTCCCCTTCAAATTTTCACTTCCCATGTAAACTACATTTATTTATGGTAATAGTAACTATGACAATAGAAACTAAGTGAATTTCTGATTCTGTATATCAGATTCGATTCGATTGACGATTTTTTGTAGTTTGCATGTGGATGCCACACGACCATGCCTTCCCCTCCCATCCCCACAATACTCGAATTAATAAATCAAAAGTATGACTGGTAATGTTAATTTTAAATAACAGTATATGTTATGTTACCATGACACCATCATTATGGGCTTTGATATTGTTTTCTGATCGAATAGAATATTTTGATTGAAGTTATGTTGCTGTGTCGTCTTGTGTTGTATTGAGTGAAACATAAAGTCTTTTAAATTTCCCGCATTTGTGGCTATAAGTAGATTACCAATGAACGCGCAGCGTTGCATTCATTGCTTCAATTTGTTTGTGTACCGGAATTGAATGATGGTGGATGGACGCCTCCGTCGTTTCAGTCGATAAAAAGTGAAATAAATGCGAATAAAAGTCAAATTTCGTCAATCTTGGGCTCGAAATCTGAGTGGCTCCGCGAATTACACGACATTTTGTCGTTTATTTGAGCGAGATCGACGAGGTATTTGCTATTTGAGAGATTGTTAAAAATTTCAATCTGGGAAGTGTCATACCTTTACTTTTTTAGAATTGATAATATAATATATATTTTATTAAAATTGATAAAATCCGATAATACGTCGAGTGCCTGTGTATCATCATAGGAAGTGACATTAAGAGTGAATAATTTTACAATCATGAACGCGTTACGCATTGTTAAAGGGCATAACAATATTGTTCCATAAAATAG
Source organism: Pictodentalium vernedei (assembly GCA_031216915.1). Lineage (NCBI taxonomy): Eukaryota > Metazoa > Mollusca > Scaphopoda > Dentaliida > Dentaliidae > Pictodentalium > Pictodentalium vernedei. The sequence goes on along the minus strand of CM062290.1, from coordinate 97,036,701 downwards.
AGGGTTTTTTAAAACTTTTTCTCGCCCAACATTATGTCCCAAAACTGTATTAATAATTTAAGATTTAATCTGTTTATTTGACAGAATTGTTAGATAAATGAATTATCATGATAATGTGCATGTCCTGTGATTTGCATCAGATTCACGGAGGTGTTCAGAATGGGATCACAACTCGCCGGCAAAGCCGGCTCGTTGTGATCCCATTCTGGACACCACCATGAATCTGATACAAATCGCAGGACATGCACATTACCATGATAATCTATATGTATCACAAAACTGCAAAGCATGATACAAAGAAAACTTTGTATGATACCGAAGAATGATGCAAAACACACTAAAAAACACAATACATTCTGGTATTCCAGGATATCACCAGTATATGAAGTACCTAAAACACCGAATATGGATAACCTCCTCTATATTTCGCGCGTATAATACAAAATAAATCTATCGATAAACAGGAGTTATGTCCCCTGCAAATCCAGCACGTGAGCAACTTGGGCGCCAAGCGCGCGTCGTCTGTTTCAACAATGGCGGTTTCGATCGAAGCCTGGGAGCTTGGATATGTGACTGAATGGCTCATTGGGAGTGGATTAGATGTCTTCGTGCAAACTGTATTTGATTTATGTGAGTTGCAGTGTATGTCTTCAATATCTGTTGAAGGTTGTTGAAGGAACTACATAACTCAATTTTTCTTCAATCCTTTTTGGATGGGGGGGGAGGGGGGGGGGGGGGGAGGGGGGGTAACTAAGCACTAAACGTTTAGTTTCTTGGAGCACCGTACTATAGGTACATGAGTTGAGTTCTCTGGGGAACCACAATAAAGTACCAAACTTTTAGTTTTCTAGAGAACCAAAACGAAGTACAAGACGGTTTTGGTTTCTCAAAGTACCATTACAGTTTGTTTTCTTGGAGTAGCAACAATGTTTGGGTTCCCTGGAGTAACATAATTTTGGCACCCACAAGGGGCAAGTTGATTACCACATTTTTTTAGAGTAGTAAGATTCTAGATTATCGATCCTTGTGCTCTTCAGGAGAGATGAATGTTCACATTATATGATTCTATCGATATGTTATTAACCTGCGCTGTGTAGTATATATCAAACGTTTCTTTATATGCCACTAGACGCGAAGCATAACCCAGAAGAAAATCGTAATCATTGAAAATGTTTGTATAGTAACTGCCATAACTCAAATGGCAATGACGTCACAACATGGCCGCTCCCGCAGGCTACCATGCCAACCAAATATGACGTAACTGGGTCACGTGACATGATAGCACTGTCGGGGGACATCCGCGGTGGTCATCAAAAAGGGTAGGTTGGGCCCCGACATACAACTTTGGATATACAACTGGGGTCGACAGAAAAGTGTTGAACTGACTTTGCAATCCATACACATTTTTGATACTACTAACTCGAAAGAATCTGTTTCGCCATAATTTATTATAATGCGCCCAATTATCACTTACTGCTGAAACAATTTATGTTAATTACGATAATATATGCTTCACGGACGTGATTAATCCATGTGAGGTCCAAAAAGCTGGTACGGAAGTAACGTGAAAATTGAAAGCCACCAGTCAAATAGTACAACCAAACTGGCGCTGTTGTGGCCAGGAACCAGTGTAGATCAACGACTATTTTAGATCAACTGAATGGAATATTTCCACTGGTCAGAAAAGCGAGTCGGAGCGATTTTTCCGGCCAGCTGAAATATTCTATCCCATTGAATTTGAAAATACCATAATATTAATTTTCTTTTAATCAAAGCGCGATTTGTTTCTCATCGAGATTTGATTTGACCGAATCTTTGATGGAGATTCCATTACTATTGGACATAATTAAAAAGAGAGGTGATGACCCACCCAAGGATCGTGGTGGCTCAGTAGGTAGAGATGCAGGCTGCAATCCGAGAGCTCCTCGGGTCGAACCCCACCTACGGCAATCGCGGTGTATCCTTGGGCAAGGCACTTAATCCCAGTTGCCCACGTGTGGTCATGGTGACGTTGTGTACAAGTGGTACTGCACGTCGATGGTGCACTTGTCTTCAAGCACTGCTAACCCTGCTTTGTGGAGTTAGTACGTTGGGGAGTCTGGCAGTTGTCCGCCGTTGCTTGGTGGTTCTCTCCGGGTACTCCGGCTTCCTACGCCCGAAAAACTGTCAGACACGAGGTGACCATGGCTCTCGAAAGTGTCGTTAAGCCTCAATAAATAAATAAATAAATAAATAAATAAATAAATAAATAAATAAATAAATAAATAAATAAACTCCAGGGTTGGGACATACTGGATATTTCCGGTTATTCAAGGGTGGGATATTACTGAGGGTATATTCGGAAGGGCACCCCTTTGTGGGATGGAGAATGGTGGTTGTTAACTAAATATTAGGAATGAATACACCCCACAACTACAGTTTAATGATTACGCCGCGTGGTTCAACTGATTGTTTTCAAAGTAGTTATTAGTTGGAACATCTATAACTGGAGCACAAAGAATATATGTAGATATTTGTAAGTAAACGGCACCTGCATTGTATCAACGGAACTGTGCGCGTAAACTCTACGAAAAGTTGGCAAATACCCATAATAGCGTCGAATTCCTCAAAAGAATTTGACTGGAGAAAATTGCTTTGCATTTATTCCAAAAATGAGCATTGGTATCTCTTACATTCCGGCATCATAATTTATATGAGGACTTGATCTTGCAAACTGGGCAGGATTTTTCTTAACCCTTTACCTAACGAATCGCCCGCATCTGCCCGCGTAAATTGCAAATTGAGCAGTTGAAAAAAATAAATTTTTCAAAATATTTCAACAAAACCATATCATGTGACCCCTCATTGGAACGAGCTCATTGAGCTCGTTCCAATGAGGGGTCACATGATATGGTTTTGTTGACATTATTTGAAAAATTAAAAAAAATGGTATTTAAAATAATACATTTTGATATCGTCTCCGTTGGGTAAGGGTTAACCCTTTATCCAACGTATGGGAAAAAAACTGGCCAGCGTTATGCACAGAAATCACAATTCAATTGTCATTACTTTTTTCATTTTTTTTTTCTAATCTCAAACACATAGGTTATGATACCTAATTGGAACAAGCTCGTTGAGCTCGTTCCCATGAGGGATTATAAGCTATATTTTTGACGCAAAAATGGAAAGAATTAGTTATTTGAAGAATTTTGTTTACAAGTGTCGCCCGCCTTTCGTGTTAGGTGAAGGGTTTAATATGTCATGCGTGCAGCAGATCATTTAGAAATCTGAACGTATATATAGTGACCAGTGACCAGAATGGCGAGTGCGATGGCTCAGTGGTTACTACTTTGAACTTCGAAACGAAAAGCCCATGGTTCGATCCTCGCGGGGGTCAACTGCGTTGTGTCCATGGATGAAGCACTTAATCCCGACAACCCGCGTGAGGGCACGATGGCGCTGTGTACTAAGCCGTAGTTCACGTCGATGGTACACTCGCCTTCAACAAATGCTAACCCTTCCAGTGCGTAGTGGGTTCGTTGAAGAACCGGAAAGTTGCTCGCCGCTGCTCGGTGGTTCTTTCCGGGTACTCCGGCTTCCATCATTCTTAAAACTATCCAACACGAAGTGACCCTGTTGACGAAAGTGTCGTTCAACCCCAATATATTTATTTATTTATTCATTGGTGTTTAAGGTCACATATTTTACACAATGGCTAATCATGACCACAACATCAGTATCAACTGAAAACCAGGGGGGTGAGTGTTAATAAGCCATGTTGCTCATTTTAGAAGGGTTTGCACCTCCCAAACATTGGAGACTGGGTCCTATATTTTACCAGTAAAACAGTGCCTGTTTACCGCAGTGAACAGACACTGCTTCACTTCCCAGGGTTCCCGCGGGGAATTCAACCCCAATGGAAATATACATAGTGAGCATCCACTTGTGTGTAAGGTCAGCTCATTCAGATTTCTAAACTGCTGTGTGATTTATCTAAATACACGTTTCGATCAACATATAGCTTACAGGGTGCCACTACAACTATAAAGCAGTGGTTGGTTGTTCAACACGACTGTTGTCACTTTTTTTGGAAAATGCATTTCTATGCTTTTCTATTAGATCAGGTTATTTTACGTATAAGATATCAAAACAAATATTTAACATTAAATATCTCCCTGATCAACTCCTGCGCATTATGTTAGCATACAACTCCGACCAGGGGTGTTGTTTTTAAATTATAGTTCGGGGGGGGGGGGGGGGGAGGAAGACAGCTAATCTGGCTATGATGTCCCCCTACAATGTACCGTTCCAATGAAAGTGTCAATGACACTGTAGCTCAACTTGTTAAGACATGTACATGTATAGTATGTGTCACAACAATGACAAACATCTAGGTAAGGACCTGACAACAACGGTACATATAAAGTATTGTAACGGTCTGTACATAAACACCGACCGTAGCTTGTAACAAATGTATAGGTAAAGTATTGTAAAGGTACGTGACAGTCAGATGCTAAACTAGAAAAGAAATCTTTGAGTCCCAGAATGGGTCTGACAGAACCCCAAAATATTTGTTCTCATAGCACAGTGATAACAAAGGAACCCCAAAACACAATCGTTCCTATCCCAAGGTGAAAACAAAGGTACCCAAGAAGTTTCGTGAAGATCAGTTCATAAATACGAGCTGTATAGAAGTTGTAACAAAAAACTGATTGGACCTAATTTCGGTACAAAATGGCCACTGGTAGCCATCTTGAATTTGGTCCGCACCCAGAAACACTCGTTCTCGTCCCAAGGTGATAACAAATGTACCCAAGAAGTTTTGTGAAGATCGATTGATAAATACAGCCTCTAGTCCGAACCGTATTGACATGTGCATTTACAGTGAAAAAGTGGCACTGAATAAATCAAAGTTCATCTAATTTGCATAATTTCTGCACGAGAAAAAACCCGTACTATATGTGATGTATTCCATGTTACTAAACATTCATACAAAAATTATTCAAATCAGAACTTTCACACAGAAGTTCTTTGCAAAAGACTGATTGCACTAATTTTGGTACAAAATGGCTGCTGGTTGCCATCTTGAATTACAGACCACACCCCAAAACACTCTTTCTTATCCCACGGTTTTAACGAAGGTACCCAAGAAGTTTCGTAAAGATAGGTTCATAAATACGGCCTCTAGCCTGAGCCGTATAGAAGTTGTGTACAAAAAAAACTGATTAGACCTAATTTCGGTACAAAATGGCCACTGGCAGCCATCTTGAATTTTGGACCGCACCCAGAAACATTCATTCTCGTCCCAAGGTGATAACAAAGGTGCCCAAGAAGTTTCGTGAATATCGGTTCATAAATACAGACTCTTGCCCGAGCCGTATTGACATGTGTACTTACTGTGTGTAAGTAGAACTGATAAAATCAAATTTCATCTAATTTGCATAATTTCTGCACGAGAAAAAACAAGAGGCCCCAAGGGGCCTGAGAGCGCTCACCTGACATGGTAGCCTAAATATCAACCCAGAGAATTGATTTCAACAATTTGCATCTGCTCCTCCTAAGAAAAGCTTATACCAAATATCCAAAGATTCCCACAGGGAGCCCATATATGAACCCAGGGACTTGGCTTTAACAAACTTGAATCTCACCCCCCTAAGGATGCTGCACACCAAATATCAAAACATTCCGACTGCTGGATCTGAAGAAGAAGATTTTTAAAGAAAATTCCTCATTTTGAACTAAGTTACAATTCGAGCTCCCACAGTGAGTCCAAATATGGACCTAGGGACATGGCTTGAACAAACTTGAATCTCACCCCCTAAGGATGCTGCATACCAAATATCAAAACATTCCGACTGCTGGATCTGAAGAAGATTTTTAAAGAAAATTCCTCATTTTGAACTAAGTTATAATTTGGGCTACCATATTGAGCCCAAATATGAACCCAGGGACTTGGCTTGAACAAACTTGAATCCCCCCCCCCCCCTCCTAAGCATGGTGCATACCCAATATCACCACAATGTTGCTTACCAAATATGAAAAGATTCTGCCTGATGGATCTGGAGAAGAAGATTTTTGAAGAAATTTGCCAGAAATGCACTAAGTTCGAATTCGAGCTTCTATAGTGAGCCCAAATATGAATCTAGGGAGCCGATTTGAACAAACTTGAATCAGATCCACCCCACAATGTTGCATACCAAATATCAAAAGATTCTGCCTGCTGGATCTGGAGAAGAAGATTTTTTAAGAAATTTGCCTGAAATGCACTAAGTTCGAATTCGGGCTTCTATAGTGATCCCAAATATGAATCCAGGGGGCCGATTTGAACAAACTTGAATCAGATCCACCCCACAATGTTGCATACCAAATATGAAAAGATTATGCCTGCAGGATCTGGAGAAGAAGATTTTTGAAGAAATTTGCCTGAAATGCACTAAGTTCGAATTCGAGCTTCTATAGTGAGCCAAAATATGAATCTAGGGAGCCGATTTGAACAAACTTGAATCAGATCCACCCCACAATGTTGCATATCAAATATCAAAAGATTCTGTCTGCTGGATCTGGAGAAGAAGATTTTTTACGAAATTTGCCTGAAATGCACTGAGTTCGAAATCGGGCTCCTATACTGAGCCCAAATATGAACCCAGGGGGCCGATTTGAACAAACTTGAATCAGATCCACCCTACAATGTTGCATACCAAATATCAAAAGATTCTGCCCGCTGGATCTGGAGAAGAAGATTTTTTAATGTTTTTCCCATTGCCTACAGTGTTAAAAAGTACTGACTCAGCACTTTTCCAAAGTCCTGAAAAAAGTACCTTGTGATCAAACCGATAGGGATTTTTTTAACCATTCTATTCTACTGGATAAAAGTAAGCTTTATACAAAATAAGAATTCTCTATGCCGTGTAGTTTGAGATATGGCAGTTTTAAGGTTTTTCCTATTTTTAGCTCCCGAGGTTCCCACGGGGCAATGAGAAAATTTTTTTTGCATCAATCAACTACTTATGGCCCATTATCATCTCATATCAAATTTAGTTCAAATCGACCTCACGGTACAGGAAATAAAAATTTTAGGCGTGGCCAAAATTTTTGTCCCTCCCATAACGAAGGCAAATAATGCCCGGCAAACTTCTCTTGAACAAACTTGATTCTACACCTCAAAAGGAAGCTGCATACCAAATATCAAGTCTCTGCTACTGCTGGTTCATGAGAAGAAGATCTTCAAAGATTTTGGTGCCCCTTGGGGGCGTGGCCCCACCCGGGAGGAGGGGCAACTTCATTTGAACAAATCTGAATTGACATTAGGTAATAAACTTTTACCCAACATTTGAAAAATATTGGGCCAGTGGTTTCTGCGGAGAAGTTGGTTTTGTAAAGTTTACGCCAGACGACGACGGACGACGACGGACGGACGACGGACAGAAAGTGATCAGTAAAGCTCACCTTGAGCTTTGCTCAAGTGAGCTAAAAAAACGTATTATATGTGATGTATCACATGGTACTAAACATTCACACAAAAAATTATTCAAATCAGCGCTTTCATATGGAAGTTCTCTGCAAAAATCTGATTGCACCCAATTTTGTACAAAATAGCTGCCATCGGCCATCTTCAATTTTGGACCGGACCCCAAAACACTCGTTCTCGTCCCCCGGTGATACCAAAGGTACCCAAGAAGTTTCGTAAAGATCGGTTCATAAATACGGCCTCTAGCCCGAGCCGTATTGGCATTTGCACTTACAGTGCTGAAAGTAACACTAAATACATCAAAGTTAGTCTAATTTGCATAATTAACGCACGAGAAAAAAAACCCCGTATTATATGTGATATATTCCATGGTACTGAACATTCATACAAAAAAATATTCAAATCAGCGCTTTCATATGGAAGTTACGCGCAAAAATCTGATAGCACCTAATTTTGTACAAAATGGCTGCCAGCGGCCAACTTGAATTTCGGATCGCACCCTAAAACACTCGTTCTCGTCCCACGGTCATAACAAAGGTGCCCAAGAAGTTTCGTAAAGATCGGTTCATAAATACGGCCTCTAGCCCGAGCCGTAAAAATGTATAGAGAATAATCGTTTGACTGGATTTGTTACGTGAAATAATTCATAAGAGGTGAGGAACGTTGTACAAACACTAGTGTGCGAATGCGCACTAGTGTTTTACAATATAGTCCCTCGCCTCGAATGAATTATTTCACGTAACCAGTCCAGTCGTTATTAACGATAATTATATTATTTAACCCTTTAGCTAACGTAACGGCCAGCGCTATTCTCAAAAGTCGCCAATTAATCTTTATTATTTTTTTCATTTTTTGTCTCTAAAACGTACGTTATGACCCCTCACTAGAACGAGCTCGTCGAGCTCGTTCCAATGAGGGGTCATAACTTATGTTTTTGAGACAAAAAATGAAAATAATAGCTATTCAAGAAAATTTTTTGCAGGTGTCGTCTGCTTTTCATATCAGGTAAAGGGATAAAAAAACAAAAACAAGTCCCCATTACATCCACGGCAAAGAGTTTCGTTTGCGCGAACGGATACATGAGATACATGACACAATTGTTGATTGCATAATTCACTTGTGAAATTATCGTTTACAATCAAACCAGGAAATAAATCACACTTTGAAAGTAGTAAATTGTATTAATTTATTCTTGTAAATTGGTATATTGTTAAATGAATATTCTATTCTATTCGACAAACGTGTTTTCTGTGTTGACCAAATGCCAGTACAACAACATAAACTGCATTCGATGACAGATACATATAATAATATAATAATAGTAGCTCAACTTGACAAACTTGAACTTGGTAAGTTATAAATGAAATGGCAAAATTAAAGATCATTGGTATCAATGTTATTTGATGAAAGTTCAACATAACAGCATTGTGTGTGCACAACATCAGAGTAATCCATGCATTTTTAAATGTAAACTGTAAGACTGGCTAAAGGAAGAATGTTGATACACGAATGCAGTATGTTCAGAGGTTATTGTAAATGGCAACTTTTTTCACAGAAAAGAATGCTAATCAATAGCTCTTATCTAAAGGTCTTGCCTAATGAGCACACCAAGTTCAAAAACAATCCTGTGATAAATGTGGCCTGCAGGCCATGTCAAAAAACGTTGATGCACAAATGCAATAAATTCAAAGATTGTTGCTAACAGCAACAGTTTATGGTGGAAATGAAAAGAAAATCAATAGCTTCTATCTTTGTCGCCCTGCAATAAGCATACAAAGTTTCAAAACAACCTGATAATGAATGTGCCCTCTGAGGTATGCCAGAGGAAGATGTTAATGCACAAATGCACTAAGTAGAAGGTCATTGCTTGTGGCAATGGTTTTGGGTTTCTTTTATGGAAATTCATAATATGCCCTGCAGAGAGTGCAAAAGGGATAAGTTGATGCACAAATGCAGTAAGTTCAAAAGGCTGATGATAACGACAATAATTTGTTATGGACATGAAAAAAGCAATAGCTCACAGCTAGAGGTCACCCCGAACACACATACCAAGTTTCAAAGTGATCCGATCATAAATGTGCCTTGAAGGCTGTGTTAAAGGGAAATATTGAGGTCTGACTAAACTAAGTTCAAAGGTCAGCAGCAACATTTTTTGACAGAAATGGAAGAAAATCGACAGCTCCCATATAGATGTCACCCCACACAAGCACGCCAAGTTTGCAAGCGATCCAATCATAAATGTGCCCTGCGTGGTGTGTCAAAGGGAAATATTGATGCTTAACTGCACTAAGTTTTTACTAAGTTCATCGAGGGTCATTGCCAGTGGTAAAACTTTTTGATAGGAATCGAAGAAAATCGATAGCTCCCATCTAGAGGTAACCCCAAACAAGCATACAAAGTTTCAAACCGATGTGATCATAAATGTGCCCTGTAGGGCATGCCAAAGGGATATATTGATGCCCGACTAAACGAAGTTCAAAGATTGTTGCCAGCGGCAACATTTTTTGACGGACCCAAATGGAAGAAAATCGACAGTTCCCATCTTGAGGTCCCCCCAAACACGCATACCAGGTTTCAAAGCAACCCGATCATAAATGTGCCCTGTGGGGTATGCCAAAGGGAAATATTGAGGTCTGACTAAACTAAGTTCTAAGAACGTTGGCCGCGGCAACATTTTTTGATGGAAAAGGAAGATCGATAGCTCCCATCTAGAGGTCTCCCCAAACAAGCATGCCAGGTTTCAAAGCAATCCGATCATAAAATGTGCCCTGTAGGGTGTGCCAAAGGGAAATATTGAGGTCTGACTAAACTAAGTTCTAAGAACGTTGACCGTGGCAACATTTTTTGACGGAAATAGAAGAAAATCGACAGCTCCCATCTAAAGGTCACTCCAAACCAGCATGCCAAGTTTCAAAGCGATCTGATCATAAATGCGACCTGTGAGGTGTGCCAAAGGAAATTGTGGACGTACGTATGTACGTGCACCGACGGACGAGAAGTGATGGCAATTGCTCAGCTTGACTTTGTCAAGTTGAGCTTAAAATGCTATGCTGTCTAAGATGAATGTGTGTGTGCATAATCTCAGTCCAACACATTAGGCCATAAAAAATAAAACCTACATAAGCGGCGGAAACTCCAAAAAAAGTGCTGAGTTGGGTGGGTGGGGGGTGGGGGGTGGGGAGAGGGGGCAAACATTTCTGGGTACCGCAAAGGTGTGTCGGATGGAAATTAATTTTTCTTAGGGGCGGGGGGGGGGGGGGTCAATGGTGGTGGGCGGTATATTCATGCAAATATATATAAATTTGTATACGCTACCCCTCACCCTTGAACCTACTCTATTTAAGACACTAACCTCAGCGTATTTATTTTGTTTTGTTTTTACTTAACCCTTACCTTGGTGGTATCTTCCATATCATTTCAATGGCGGCAACTGAAGGGGCCATATTTATTATTTGTGATTAGATCAATTAATATTTTCAACTTGAAGCCTCAGGGCTGCACGTTGAAAATACTTATTAGTCTTCCCCACACATTCACTTACCAGTTATCTTACTTAATGAATTTATAAAGTATCATGTCCATCGGGCCTCTCGGGTTCAAAGGGCTAACCATACCTTTGAAACCTCCCTTCAAACATTATGTTCCATTTGGAGCTTTCTATTTTTATTCATTAAAATCTTGAAAATCAATGTGGCCATATATGTATAGATGATGTGTAGTGACCATAGGGGTTGTGTATGTAATGTCGGAAAATGCCGTTCGGGTACCTATAATTGGTGAAAACAGTGTGTGTGTGTGTGTGTGTGGGGGGGGGGGGGGGCATCCTATTGCCCCCCCCCCCCCCATAACCCCAGCTGCACAGGGTTTTTTTAGGGTGAGGGGAAGAATTTATTTTTATGATTTATTTTCAGGAAATCAAACAGTGATCAATAAAAGACCATTTCTGGAGGCGAAAATATGTTTACATTAACTGGTAGATCGCTAAATTATTCATGGTCGTCAAAATATGGTCACGTGTCTGTATCTTGTTACAATATATGGGAGAGTGCCGACAGGTAACAAGGCAAATCGATACAGAGTAAATGCCTTCACATCAAAGATAATATAATGCAAATCCATTGAATAAGAAGCCTTTAACCATTTACCCAACGCACACGATATTAAAATTTATTTTATTAAAAACTATTTTATCAAATTTATTAAAAAAATTCAATAGAAAAACATCACTGGAACGTTCTCGACTAGCTCTCCAGAGGGGGGGGGGGGGGGGGGGGGGGGGGTTCAACTGCTCACTTTGTAGATAACGCGGGAGGATGAAGCCGATTCGTAAGGCAAACGGTTCAGTCGTGTTACCTGCATTCCAGAATAAAGCTCAAATATAGGTTCTCAACATAAATAAATAGCAATTGATGACACTTCTACTGTCCATGTACATTTTAAATACAGTTGGGTTAAAAATCAACATAAATCAACTGGGTTGAGGGAAAATGAAGTCAATAGAATTTAGAGTGCATTTATTTATTGAAACTTTCGACAGCCAGGGTAACCTCGTGTCGGATAGTTTTAAGGGTGGAGGAAGCCGGAGAACGCGGAGAGAAACACCGAGCAACGATGAGTACCCCCCCCCCCCCCCCCAATGTACTAACTCCACACAAGCAGGGTTAGCATTGGGTGAAGACAATTGCACCATCGACATGTAGTATGCCTTAAAAAGTTGGGTTCATCTTCATTCAACCTTGCGATTTGGGTTGACTTTTAACCCATCTGATTTTATAGTATACCTATTTTTTTTATTGATGTCTGACGCGACAATTTCAACAGCCAGGGTCACCTCGAGTCGGACAGTTTACGGATAGAGGAAGCTGGAGGACCTGGAGAGAACCACCGAGCAGCAGCGAGTAACTGTCAGATTCTTCAACCTACTAACTCTGCTCAAGCAGGGTTAGTATTGGTTGGCGTTGAGCACACCATTGACGTGCAGTACATCTAAGTAGACAGCGCCACCTTGCTCCCACGTGGGCTATCGGGGTTAAGTGTCTTGCGCAAGGGCACAACGCGCTTACCCCTAGCGGGGATCGAACGGTGGACCTTTCGGTTTGAAGACGATTGCCATAACCACTAAGCAGCCGCGCTCCCATTTTAGTGTGTACCTACCCTATAAGTAGGGTAATACACAGGCGATTGACCACCGATACCAAAACCGACTAAACTACTGGAGTTCTGGGTGCGTGATTCAAGAAAAAAAAATCTGATGTGGAGCCTAAATATGGGGATATGTTCTATCAGTGCAACAAGGTGCCATCTGCAATGCTTTTAGCATTGCAGATGGCACCTTGTTGCTCTCGGGGATGTTACGATAATCAGGCATTTGTTTTAAGGGCTCATGTATCACAACAGCAGGCAAGTAAATGTCGGAGCCAATAAATATCAAACCTTGGGAGTTTATACCAAAAAGCCCAAGGCTTGAAGCCTTCAGCATTTGGCTCACTTGCCCAAATCTTGTCATTTGTTGGTCCCGATTATACTTTTGAAGGATTAACGTACGATGTACAAATAACCCAATTAGGGTTTTTTCGATGTCAAGGCTACCATAGATCTTTCAATATCTGCCGACAAGCAACACGTCCTATGACTCATGCATAGGCTAAGGCCCTATACCACGGGCTTTTTACGTAGGATGAGACCTACCTTATTTAACAATGCCAAGAAGAAATGATTAATTTCATAAGTGTATATTTGTTTATTTTTTATCTTGTATTCACTTATAACACACCGACTCCACAATGTTTCAACAACTAAAAAACGTACGTATGTCGCAAGTCTAGCGTCATTTCGTTATGTCCCAACTGTCGCGGTTTCCACTGCGCATTTGGGATGTTCTACCAAATCATAGCTTTAACACACGAAGGTCTTCATCAGCATGCGCCACATTTATGTGGACAGAACGGCAACGTAAAGGAATCACACACAACAGACGGGTCGCTACAATCCGGAATATCCGGTTGACTGCAAAACTCAGGTAGATCGCCTCCGCCTGCGATAAACAGCTGATCACCTGCGGTTGTTCCTCTAACTGTTGTTGCTTCTAGTTGGACTGTCGAAGTTGTTGCCCTTTCAGTAACTGAACTGTGTGCTATTGTCGGTGAAGATGATATGGCGTCTGGAGTTCCCTTCACAGTTGTTGTGACATCCACTGAAGGTTTTGATGAAAAGTCAGTTTTAATGGTTGATGGGGCTTCTGTTTCTGCAGTGGACGATTGTGGTTGAGTATTGGTGAGAGGATCTGGTTGAATCGTTGTTGACGGGTCTGATTTTGTAATTAATTTGGAATCTTGTTGTGTTGATGTAGTTGGCTCTCTATGTGTACTAGAAGATTGGTCTCGCTGTGTGGTTGTAGTTGGGTCTGGTTGTATAGTTGTTGTTGGGTCCGTTTGTGTACTTGCGCGTGTCACCGGCTTTGAGGTTGTGGTAGGATCCGGTTTAGTAGTTGATGTTGGATATATTTCAGGGGTTGTGGAAGGATCCTGTTTCAAGGCTGTAGTTGTGTCTGTTTGTGTGTTTGAAGATGCCACCGGTGTTGTAGTTGTGGTTGATTCTGCCCTAGGGGTTGTAGAAGGGTCCGATCTTTCAGCTGTAGTTAGGTCTGGCCGTATAGTTGTTGTCTGATCTATTACTGCTGTTGCAGCTGTGTCTGGTTTTAGAGATGTAACTGGGTCTAATTTCGTAGAGATGCTTTCGTCCGGTTGTTTTGTTTTTGTCGCGTGTGATGCTGTAACAGTGTCTGGTTGGGTAGTACCCGATGTCACATCTCTCTGTTCAGTTGTTTGAACAGAAGCAGAAGTAGCTGTCGCTGGAAGCTGTGTGGTTGTTATATTTGACTCTGTGGATGTGGATACTGATAGTGTTGCAATGCTTGGGTCCAACTTATCGGTGCTTTGATTATCATGTGATGCTGTTGTGCCTTCACCAACAGTCATCTGTAATTTTGTTGTAGAGATAGTGGCGTGTTTCGATGGTTGTGTTGATAAAGACGTTGGTAACCTTGTTGTAGGATCCTGTATACTCACTGTTGAAACAATAGTTGGTGATACTAAATCACAATGTCCGCAGCTAACTTTGCAGTGCTCAGATACAACGGAATCACTACAGTCGCCTAAACCAGGGAATAACAGGGTACACAAATTGTGGTCTTCACATATCTCTTGTGTCGTTGTTTCAAGTGCAGTGGGTGTGGTTTGTGCTATTGTTGTGGACTTTTCGGTAGCAGATGATGTCACCACTTCTGTTGCGGCAGATGTTTGACTTTCTGTTGTCAGTTCATCTGGTATTTCTGTAGGCGCTGCTGTGGAGGTGCTTGCGGCTTGTGTCGTTGGCAAGGCTGTAGAAGTGGTTGGCGCAGTCGTGGTGTCAGCAGCAACTGATGTTGTGGACGTTGTTGGAGTATCAGTACTATCCATTGTTTCTTGAGATTCGGTTGTAGATGGTGCAACAGTTGTTGTATTTGCTTTTCCTTCTGTTGTAGGGGAAGGAGATGTGAATGCTTCTACAGTTGTAGTTGCTTCGCTCGGGCTTTCGGGGATGTCAACTGCAAAATTAAATTCAAAGAATTTTTAGTATTTCAGTCGCAGTAACAGTTTAGTTTTTACACAGAACGACACACGTGTGTGTCCTTCTGTGTTTTTATACGCCTTCGCGTCTATACAAACAATTACTAAAAGGACACTCAACAATTCATTTGACAACTATTATCAAAAAGAATAAATTTTATCGCCAAACAAATTTGCAACGGGAGCCGGTAGTAATATTTCACCCCCTGAGTTCCAATGTGTTCTATGTGCCAAATTGCACATAGAACACACTGGAATTCAGGGAACGATTTTAGCTATCGCTAGAGATTCAAACTGTAATTGCGGTACACGTTTTGTAGAAAATTCCAGAGAAATTTCGCTTCTATTTAAAAATAAACCGTCAACGATTTTCGTTCCGCACATATGTGCGGAACATATCTTCATTTTCCGCATGGTTTAGCGTTGCTGTATATCGGGAATTCATAGAACAGGAGTGTAATGAAAACAGATACTCAGTTACAAAGGTGATAAAACACAGACTTGGACAAACCTCATTTTGAAATCAGTGTGCAGAGGTCTAACCTTTATGGGAACAGTTACAGTCTTTCTCCGATTATGATTCCGCCTTCTGGTTAATTACTCACACATGACACCATCATATACTGAATGTTATGATGTCATATGCGACGAAATTGCAAAAAAAAAAAATGCTAAACTATTCCACTTTCCCAATTCCAATTATTGGTTGAGCAAACAATTTTCATTCATTTCAAAAACGACAGTTGCAGCATTTTTTACATCAAACTGAGAAAAAAAACATTTTCAATTTGGAATGTGCCCTCTCATTGATGGTCGTGTTTCGTTGAATGATGTAAATTTGCTTCAAAACGAGACGGGATCGAGAACATCGGATCAGTTACTGTGATAATAATCTGCCGTGAAAAAAATGTGTTAGACATTACGCGCTATCTTGTAAAAACAGTAATACAAATCACATTTAAAGAACAATTGTGCAACGTGTGCGATCAATAACACAATTGATACAGTAACATGATTTTGTCGGGCGTTATTGGTTATTAATTGCCCTACAGGAATGATTAACAGTCCAAGGGGCTGTTAGTGGCCTGATACGTAGTCAAGGGCTGCTAGTGACCCAAGGACTTTTAATCATTACTTATGGCCCTTAATAAACCGTAAAGCCCGACAAAATCGTGTTACTATTACCACCAATTACATCACATGCACAGAGAAACATTACCCAAAACTTAGAAAAATGCGTGCCAAATTTGGTTCCAAGTAGATCCTAAACCCACCGAAGAACCAAAACATATGAGTCTTCATGTAATGTGGAACTTGGCAATTTCATATCGAGTTGTTTGTCTCGTGTATATAAATAAATTCCGTTGTCGCGCAACTTAGCCCTTTATCTCCTAATAGGCTTCACCCACCCGCGTAATTTTCAAATTAAGCAGCTGAAACAATATATTTTTGAAACATTTCAACAAAACCATATCACGTAGCCCCTTATTCGGACGAGCTTGTTCAACAGGGCATCACCATGATATAATTTCGTTGAACTTTAAAAAAAAAAATTAAAAAAAAAAAACAATAATTAAAACAAGAAAATACAGCAGTGCTGTGCAAAAAAAGGACGATGATAATATACCAATGCAGTTTTTCGGAAAAGACCATCTATAAAATAATAAGACGGAGTATCGCAAATGTAGTTTCATGTAAAACATTATGCTGAGGAAAAATCTGAGGAATAAAGACGTGACGTCAACAATGACCTGCCTGTTTTCATTTGCAATGCATTTTGGGTCCGTATACCGAAATTGGTCAAAATCGGCCCAGTAGTTAGCCCGTTGCTAAGGGGCGCTCTAGTTGCTAGTGAAGTCACGTGACGTCAACATTGATCTGTCTGTTTTCATTTGTGATGCATTTTGGGCCCGTATACCGAATTTGGTCAAAATCGGCCCAGTAGTTAGCCCGTTGCTAAGGGGGTGCTCTGATTGCTAGGGATGTCACATGACGTCACCATTGATCTGTCTGTTTTCATTTGCAATGCATTTTGGGTCCGTATACCGAATTTGGTCAAAATCGGCCCAGTAGTTAGCCCATTGCTAAGTGGGGCGCCCTGGTTGCTAGGGAAGTCACATGACGTCATCATTGATCTGTCTGTTTTCATTTGCAATGCATTTTGGGTCCGTATACCGAATTTAGTCAAAATCGGCCCAGTAGTTAGCCCGTTGCTAAGGGGCGCGCTAGTTGCTAGGAAAGCCACGTGACGTCAACATTGATCTGTCTGTTTTCATTTGTGATGCATTTTGGTCCCGTATACCGAATTTGATCAAAATCGGCCCAGTAGTTAGCCCGTTGCTACGGGGGCGCGCTGGTTGCTAGGGATGTCACATGACGTCACTGTTGATCTGTCTGTTTTCATTTGCAATGCATTTTGGGTCCGCATACCGAATTTGGTCAAAATCGGCCCAGTAGTTAGCCCATTGCTAAGTGGGGCGCCCTGGTTGCTAGGGAAGTCTCGCGACGTCAACATTGATCTGTCTGTTTTCATTTGCAATGCATTTTGGGTCCGTATACCGAATTTGGTCAAAGTCGGCCGAGTAGTTAGCCTGTTGCTAAGGGGGCACTCTGGTTGCTAGGGAAGTCTCGCGACGTCAACATTGATCTGTCTGTTTTCATTTGAAATGCATTTTGGGTCCGTATACAGAATTTGGTCAAAATCGGCCCAGTATTTAGCCCGTTGCTAAGGGGGTGTTCTGGTTGCTAGGGAAGTCACGTGATGTCATCATTGATCTGTCTGTTTTCATTTGCAATGCATTTTGGGTCCGTATACCGAATTTGGTCCAAATAGGCCCAGTAGTTAGCCCGTTGCTAAGGACGTGCTCTGGTTGCTAGGGAAGTTACGAAACGTTAATATTGATCTGTTTGTTTTTAATCGGCCTAGCAGTAAGCCCATTGCTAAGGGGCGCTCTGGTTGCTAGGGAAGTCACGTGACGACACCACTGACCTGTCTGTTTTCGTTTGCAATGCCTGTTGGGTCCATGTATCAAAATGGTCAAAATTGGGGGCGTATTTTACTTGCTATGGACGTCAGTGACCCATTAGCCTCCATCCCCGCCCCCACCCCCAACCAATATATTAAGGGTCCCTTGACCCAATGAGGGTGAAAGCAATGAAAAAAAGCAATGGTTAAGAACCATCACTTGTCCCAGCGTCTGGGTATCGTTGAAAAAATGTAACCTCATTTGTCCCCCTTCCTTTGGGAAAAATCCCTAAAAGTTTAATAAGTCAGAGTCACTCTCGTGAAGTCTCATCTCGTTAACTACTTTCTACGTTAAAAAGAGTGTGAAATTAGAATAAAGAACTCACGAGTTTCGACGTTGGCTTTGCCTCCGTCTCAACTCGGACGCCTCCGACGCCTTCGTCCTTTATAATAATAAATTTTGATACTGTGTGCGTTGGATAAGGGGTTAGCGCATGCGTGATGGAAGGACTAAAAGCGTGTTTCTGAAGTTGCTTCGCCGCCATTTTAAAAATTCAACTTGGCCCACTGCCTATTCTACAGTTTACACACTGGCAAGGGGCCTTGACAGTCCTCTAAACTCTTTACCTAACACAGTATTATTCAATGAAAGTGTCAATGACACTGTAGCTTAACTTGTGTGTTGTGTTTGATGAAAAGGATAATGTTCAATGTTTATGAAGGGATTATGAAATAAGACAAGAATTGTGATA
This sequence comes from Pictodentalium vernedei, assembly GCA_031216915.1. Classification (NCBI taxonomy): domain Eukaryota; kingdom Metazoa; phylum Mollusca; class Scaphopoda; order Dentaliida; family Dentaliidae; genus Pictodentalium; species Pictodentalium vernedei. Next base: position 97,017,930 of record CM062290.1, on the reverse strand, counting down.
ATTGGGAATATTTTCATTTCTGTTCCCCCTATGCTATGTTTATGATAAAAATAATATGAGGTGTACACTGTACTAAAGAGCTGAGGGGTGGGTTAATATGACCTCACAGTTAATGTATGTAGCCCTCACAGTTAACGTATATCAACAAAAGTTACCAAGTTACAGTGAAATTATTCCAAACCGAGTCATCCTATCAAGTTACATTAAAATCCCTTCATAAATATGGCCTGTAGACTGTGCTAAAGGTTTTCGGGCTTCGGGCCCCTGTAACCGTCAGTTTCCCAATTGCGTCCAAAGGGGACGTTCTCATCTAGACATTATATGAAGTCAACCTGCCAAGTTACAATGAAATCCCTTAATAAATATGACCTGTAGACTGTGCTAAAGGTTTTCTGGCTTTGGTCTCTGGCAGCCATCATGGTTGAATGATCGCAACCAAAAGGGGACATTCTCATCTGGGCATCATCTGGAGTGATCCTACAAAGTTACAATGAAATCCCTTCATAAATATGACCTGTAGACTGTGCTCAAGGTTTTTGGGCTTTGGGCCCCTGAAGCACGAAACTTACGGGTTACAATGAAGTCCTTCCATAAATATGACCAATAGACTATGCTAAAGGTTTTGGGTTCGGGCAGCCACCAAGGCTGAATGATCGAGACCAAAAGGGGACGTTCTCATCTAGACATTATTTAGAGTCAGACAACCAAGGTACAATGAAATCCCTTCATAAATATCACCTGTAGACTATGCTAAAGATTTTCGGGCTTTGGGCCCCTGTAGCCAACACAGTTGCCTAATGGTGTCCAAAAGGGCTGTTCTCATCTAGACATTACATGAAGTCAACCTACCAAGTTACAATGAAATCCCTTCATAAACATGATCTGAAGACTGTGCTAAAGGTTTTCGGGTTTTGGGCTCTGGCAGCCATCATAGTTGAATGATCGCAACCAAAAGGAGACATTCTCATCTGGGCATCATCTGGAGTGATCCTATGAAGTTACAATGAAATCCCTTCATAAATATGACCTGTAGACTGTGCTCAAGATTTTCGGGCTTCAGGCACCTGTAGCCATCACAGTTCACCAACCACGACCAAAAGGGGATGTCATCATCTAGGCATTATATGGAGTCAACCTAACAAGTTACAATGAAATCCTTCCATAAATACGACCTACAGACATGCTAAAGGTTTTTGGGCTCGGGCAGCCATCAAGGCTGAATGATCGTGATCAAAAGGGGACTTTCTCATCTGGACACTATTTGGAGTCATCCTACCAAGCTACAATGAAATCCCTTCATAATTATGACCTGTAGACTGTTCTAAAGATTTTCGGGCTTTGGGCCCCTGAAGCCGTCACAGTTGCCCAATCATGTCCAAAAGGGGACGTTCTCATCTAGACATTATATGAAGTCAACCTACCAAGTTACAATGAAATCCCTTCATAATATGACCTGTAGACTGTGCTAAAGGTTTTCGGGCTTCGGGCTCGGGCAGCCATTATGGTTGAATGATCGCAACCAAAGGGAACAATCTCATCTGGGCTTCACCTGGAGTGATCCTGCGAAGTTACAATGAAATCCCCTTCATAAATATGACCTGTAGACTGTGCTCAAGGTTTTCGGGCTTCGGGCACCTGTAGCCATCACAGTTGACCAATCACGACCAAAAGGGGATGTCATCATCTAGGCATTATATGGAGTCAACCTAACAGGTTACAATGAAATCCTTCTATAAATATAACCTTTTGCTTATGCTAAAGGTTTTTGGGTTCGGGCACCCATCAAGGCTGAATGATCACGATCAAAATGGGACGTTCTCATCCAGACATTATTTGGAGTCATCCTACCAAGTTACAATGAAATTCCTTCCTTCATAAATATGACCTGTAGACAGTGCTAAAGGTTTTCGGGCTTCTGGGACCCTTAACCGTCAAAGTTGCCCAATCATGTCCAAAAGGGGACGTTCTCATCTAGACATTATATGAAGTCAACCTTCCAAGTTCCAATGAAATCCCTTCATAAATATGACCTGTAGACTGTGCTTAAGGTTTGTGGGCTTCGGGCTCAGGCAGCTATCGTGGTTCAATGATCGCAACCAAAGGGGACAATCTCACCTGGGCATCATCTGGAGTGAACCTACGAAGTTACAATGAAACCCCTTCATAAATATGACCTGTAGACTGTGCTCAAGGTTTTGGGGCTTCGGGCACTTGTAGCCATCACAACTGACCAATCACGACCAAAAGGGGATGTCATCATCTAGGCATTATATGGAGTCAACCTAACAGGTTACAATGAAATCCTTCCATAAATATGACCTTTTACCTGTGCTAAAGGTGTTTGGGCTCGGGCACCCATCAAGGCTGAATGATCGCGATCAAAATGGGACGTTCTCATCTAGACATTATTTGGAGTCATCCAACCAAGTTACAATGAAATCCTCTCATAAATATGACCTGTAGACTATGCTAAAGGTTTTCGGGCTTTGGGCACCTTTAGCCGTCACAGTAGCCCAATCAGTCCAAAAGGGGACGTTCTCATCTAGACATTATATGAAGTTAACCTACCAAGTTGCAATGACATTCCTCAATAAATATGACCTGTAGACTGTTCTAAAGGTTTTCGGGTTTTGGGCTCGGGCAGTCGTCACGGTTGGCAGATCATGCCCAAATGGGGACATTCTCATCTAGACATCATAAGGAGTCATCCTACCAAGTTACAATGAAATCTCTCCACATTAAACATGACCTGCAGACTGTGCTAAAAGTTTTTGGGTTTCGGGCTTGGGCAGCCATCACGGTTGATAGATCATGCCCAAAAGGGGACGTTCTCATCTAGGCATTATACAGAGGCATCCTACCAAGTTACAATGAAATCCCTTCATAAATACGACCTGTAGACTGTGCTAATGGTTTTCGGGTTTGGGGCTCGGGCAGCCATACCGGTTACCCGATCGCGACCAAAAGGGGACGTTCTCATCTAGACATGACCCCAAACCTGCATATGAAATTTCGTGACGATCAGACAAGAACTGCGGGGTGTAGCCCGTGCTAAAGGAAAATGTGAACAGACGTCACAGACTCACAGACTAAGACTTCCGCACGCATAGCTTATCTTGACTATGTCAATTTAAGCTAAAAATAAATTAAATTTCACATTTTTCAAAAAACAATTTAACAATTTTTCAATAAAACCATACAAATATGGATATTATTAGAACCAGCTCGACGAATTGGTTCTTATGATATCCATATTTGATGGTTTTATTGGGAAACTATCGAGATATTTTAGGCTGTGGTAGGCTTATTCTGGCTAATTTTCTAGCCGTTTTGGGCTGCAATGTTAGGTGAATGGTTAATGTGACAAAGTGAAGAATCAAACAATGTGTATGTTTGGTTCCATGTAACCAAATCTGGTTCCCTACCAGGACAAACTTAAGAACCAGTTTTGGTTCCTTTTGGAACCAAATTTATATGTGTGAACAACAGCAGATTTGATGTAAGGGACAATATTACTGATGATTACATTTCAATAAAATTTTATTAATTCAACTATAAAATGAAACATGAAATGATTTGTTTTCGTTTTTCCAATGCGTAGTTCATGTTAAATGTGCATCCGTGGAAAGAAGCCCCTGCAATTATATTTGGATCTAAGTGAGCCAGTGAACGAGAATTATGTATGAATTTATTTCAAGTGTATGTTGAGTTTCAAGATCTGCGTGTAGAGGTTGTTGAAGCATTAATATTAAACGCAGTTTCAGTTTGATTCGTTGAAACTTATGCAGTCAGAAAAGAAAATGGACTTTTGAAAAAGAAAATCATATTTACTGGAAATAAAACGGACAATCCAAGAACGTACAAGCCCACGGGCCAATAACTGAATACACGCATCATTATCACACCATGGGTCGCCACTAATGAGAATTACGTAAACTGGAACGCCCTGTAATTTCCGTAATTCACCATGGTGGAACTCGCTATAAGAGAAATAAGAAAACGTTTTTGTGCAAGTACAAGCGCGCAAGAAAATGCCCCAAAACGCTCTTATTTTGTGTATATACCTCCTCCAAAACAGGTAAACATTGTTACACTGGCTCACATCAATTATATGAGACAGAGCAAAGCATGCAAGTTACTTGCTGACATACTTGTTTACTTGCATGATCATCATAATGTATCAGTAGCTGGGACGTGTCATTCTTAACCCTTTACCCATTGCGGATAGCAGTCGATACTTGCAAAATAAATTTATGAATTACTAAAAAATTTCAATTTTTGTCTCAAAAACAGAGCTCGTTCCAATGAGGGTTCATAAGCTTTGTTTTTCAGACAAAAATTGAAAACATAATAAATTTGAATGGAGATTTTTGTGTATAGGCCTAGTCGGTTTTGTTTGTTACCTTGGGTAAAGGGTTCGTGGTGTAAATCATCAACGGTATGGCAAATATTCAGGTATCTATTTGTGATTAATCGGTTAACCAAGCTAATCCACGTGATTAATCGATCAAGAAAATCCCATAACCGTTTCAGCTCTAGTAAATACAACATCTCAAAGCATCGTGACTGGTGATTCACAAGAAATTAGTTTAAAATAATTTAAAGTTCACTGGACATGATTCCAGGCTATATAGGGGTTATTATCTTCCTGCAAAAACACGTGAAAGGGCACCCCTCCCATACACAAATCCCCCACCTCCACCAAGGATTAGTTTTTCTGGTGAATCATCACGGTACGAAACTACAGACCTGGGATAAAACGTCCGTGCCGAGGTTATTTTGAGAGGAACTGCCCCGGCACCATCTCCAAGTATTGTCAGTGGTGGTTCTCGAAAATTCTTTTTAAAGAATTTCAAACTTATTTGACAGGGGCGAGGCGGGTAAGTACACTTTGGGGCTTAAGATCTCCATTCGAACAAAAAAACTGGAAAACTACCCCACCCCTCCACACAAATAAACAAAGCAGAATGCTTAACTGTAGGCTACAGACATTGCGCGAATTGTGGAAAAATATGGACGCAGACACCTCATCTAATATAATCGAGGGTGGATGTATCATAACACAACACGAATATTGATAATATTGAATACGATGAATCCCGATTAACTATTTTACTGCCACGCCCACTTTAGCCATATTTGTAGAACGTCTATGTTCGCATGTATGCGAGGAAGTTTAATAGGATTTATGACATACCCGAAACTCTATCATCTGATTAATTATTGGAATGGGCTTTCTGAACCCTTTCCAGCAATTAATTAGATGGTAGGATTGTAGCGCATACCAGAACCTACAGATAATTATCATAAAATTGGTGACAATGGTCACTTTCGGCAGCGTAAATGTTAAATAACGAATTCCGTATACTTGTGGATCCAGTATATTTACGGATCCATTTTTCATTCTTTCCTAAGTCAATTCAATTGACCTGAGTATTCAGAACCGCATGATTCGGAACAATATACTCAATAAGCCTATTTCCAAACTGCCATCTTGAGAGTTAAATCTATGCAAGGTCACAGGTCGCGGGGTGAAAATAAAGCGAGTTCTGTGTTCATCGCGTTCAGGTCTGTGTCGGCCAAGTCAACTTGTTTTGTAAAATATCAAGTTTGAATTAGTAGAACCGTTGTCGTCATTCAAATTAACTGAAGGGACAACCCTATACGACTTTAAACGACGTGAACTATCGCAGGTTTAAAGACTTTTTTTTCACGGAGGCGAGGACAAGTTTTAAGTGGCAATAAGGAAACACTCGTTACACGGAGTTTCTCGGCTTCGCCGAAATCGCCAAACGTTGTCGAAACTGTGGCCACGGCCACAGAGTCTAATCCAAACATGGCCCGAAAAACCGTATTTTAATTTTTTGGTTTTCTACGTCCTTTCAAGTTCACCATTTTAGTCAATAAGATAAGAACTCAATTCAAAATAATGAAAGTTTTCAAACAATACTGCCCTTGCCTTAAACAAATTGTAACCTTGGCTAAATGTTTTTTGAATTCGCACAAATGAACGTAACGGGGCCCGAAGCACTTCACCCGCGCTCTTCTCCCATTGCTTACAACGAGTTTCCTTGGAATGTATACACCTCACGACCTGAGATCTTGCACAGATGAAAAGACATGATAGTTTCGAAATTGGCTTATAATTGACTTACTGAAACTCGGTTCGGTTATCTTAATTATTTGGTAAATCTCCCCGCCAGTCGATGGTGTAAAGTAATGTTCCAGAGTATTATCAATTCAAATACAAAGACAGGGTGGGTGGTCCAAGAGAGGGGGCTCATAGAGAACTACTCATTGGAGATCTCTGACCTGGACATAAGGGCAAACTGGAGAAAAAAAAATGTGGTTAGTGAGAGACTCAAAGGAGGGGGTTAATATGCTAATCGGAGAGATTAGGAAGAATGGGTCAAGGGATGTTATCAAACAATTCGACTCCAGTGTTGGGAGGAGAGAAGAAGCGTGGGAACAGGGAGGCAGTTGGGAGTACAGAGGTTACCAAGGCGACAAACCAGCGACCGGCTGAAGTGTTATTATACTACTCAAAGTTTGCTAAGCACCAAATATTTGACACGCCTTTGTTAAATTTGCCTGTGACATATTTCCGATATTTTTGGTGGGTATGATTGAGGAATGTATTGAGATGGTCCCCTGTGTTTACATTAGCTCTCTTGACAAGCAGACTTTTCGTGATCGTGACAGTCATGGAAAGCATGTACCCCTTAATTTTCATGATGTATTTTTGTGTGTCCGAAGCAGAAATGTGGCGGGCTGTAGGGATGGTGGAGCAGGGGGCTACCCATCGCCAGGTTAGTGAATCCCTTGGTGTGCACCATACGGTGATCATCAGAGCCTGGGCAAGATTTCAGCAGTATGGCACACCAGTAAGACGGCATGGTGGTGGTAGAGACAGGGCAACATCTGCAGCTGTAGACCGGTTTTTGATCATTCAGGCCCGTACGAACCGCTTAGACATAGTAACCCAGCTTCGCAGTGACCTTCAGAATGCATCCGGGGCAAATGTTTCGACGCAGACTATCCGGGCAAGGTTGCACGAAGGTGGTCTCCAATCGAGAAGACCATGTATTCGCATTCCGTTGCCCCAAAATCACAGCCAAGCACGATATGAATGGGTCATGGACCACGTTGGATGGGCCAGAGAAGATTGGCGACCTGTCCTTTTTACAGGTGAGCAAATGTACTGCCTAGACCACACAGATAGACGTTCTATGGTATGGAGAAGACCAGGAGAGCGATTCCATGCAACCAGCATTGCTGAGCATGGCCACTATGGTGGAGGATCAATCATGGTCTGGGGCGGCATCGGCAGGGGTGGACGTACAGAGCTCTGTGTCCTTGACCGTGGCACACTGACTGCACAGCGGTATATTGATGAAATCCCGGATGTCCACGTCGTCAGATTGTATGCAGGTGCAGTGGGTGATAGATTCATTCTGATGGACGATAATGCCCGTCCTCATGTTGCCCATGCTGTCGGGGAGTACCGACAGAGGGAGGGGATTGGGCGTATGGACTGGCCATCAAGATCCCCCGACCTCAATCCAATCGAACATGTCTGGAATGAGTTGCTGCTTACAATTTCAGGCCATCCAGTCCACCCAAGAAGTGTCCAGGAGCTTGGTGCCATGCTGGTCCAAGAATGGAACAACATCCCACAAAGGACCACCCGGAACCTGATTGGGAGTATGATAAGGCGTTGTCAAGCTGTAGTTAACAGTAATGGGTCTCATACTCGATACTGAACCTATACCAGTTAGCTCCGTCAACTTTTTGGTAAATTGAAAACTATCCTCTTTTACCAATAATATCCATTTTCCATGGTTATCGCATTCAAAAGCTAAAAAAAATAATGTCAAACACAAATAAAATCTTAATTTCTGTACTTAAATCATTAGAGATATAATTAAATAAAAATATATATACAATTTTCATTACAATATTTCAACTAAAATGTAAAGAAGGTAGGCAGTTGGATAAACTTGGTGCTTAGCAAACTTTGAGTTGTATATTATTGCGAAGCTAATTCTTGTTTAAATTTTATCCTCCAAACGGCCCTGTGCAGTTTGGTGGTTTGCCAAAAACTTTATACATTTAATTTTGAATATCGTAAACATCCAAACCTGGAATATTTCATCATGCAGGTGAATGTACGCCAATGGGGTTTAATTGGTTCTACATATATATTTTATGTAAATCACGGGGTCACGACTGCATTATTTTCAGATCAACAGTAACACAATACTTCTATTTCATATCTTCAACACATTAAATAAACGGAAAGTTAGACAGGCCATTAAACGATTAATCATAATTCAAGTGATAAAAATATGATACATTCTGAAATCTCAGGAAACAAAAATCAAATTATCTCCCTTGAACTGCGCATTCTCGTGATCAATCGATGGGCTGAACGTTTTCATTTGGATTTCCGGTTGTTTTTCTTTTTTTGCTGTTATTTGCTCTCAGTCCAGACAGTTTAGCCGAAATTATACACGACGCGGACAAAAATGTTTTCTCCATATTTCATTGTGGCTATCCGTATAACAACAGACTAAAAGGCCCCATCAATCCGACAGCAACATTATCCTCATTTTTAGGCTAACATGTTTTGCCTTCAGAGGTCCAATCCGAAAATTGATAGATTTTGCATACGTACCCTAACGCTACCACCGAAACGTTGCACTTCCAACGCAGCGCAGACTTAAACGTCGGTTAAATACAACTCAATCAGAAATTTAATTTTAGGCCTATTCCCTTGAACACGAGAGGCCGTTTATCCGGACCGGAACGCGATACGTCATCGTTTCTGTAAGTAGCGTGGCTGTGAAGTGTATACAAGTATGGGTGAGACCACTTGATAATTCAACGTGCAGCCTTGAGGCTGCACGTTGAAAATATTAATTGGTCTACCCCAAAATAATGAATATGGACTCTTCCAATTGCTGTCATTGAACTAATATGGAAGATACCACCAGTGTTTAAAGGGTTACGAATATCATATACATCGACTAAATCAAACCAATCAATCTGATCTACGTCACAAACTTACCGAGCCAGACCTGGCATTTTCAGAAGAGCGAAGTATTCGCTCGCCCACTGCTCGCCTTAAAAAAAATCAAAGAGGGCGAAAACTAGCCCTCCTGGCCTTACAAAATAGTGATTACCATAACAGCCTATTCCCGAAACCCACATCTTTTCAGATCTCTGCTGTTAGTGGTCTCTGCAAGACGGCTACACTGCTCCTTCCACACCTCCGAGCCTCGTCGAGGTCCTGAGGTGTGGGAGGGGCAGTGTAACCGTCTCACAGAGACTACGTTGTTAGCAGCACCGAATAAAATTCACAACGCCCACAAGGCAGAATTCATTAATAGTAAAACTTCATTTTGTCACTTTTAGCTTTTGTTAGCTCGAAGTTAGCTAATCGCTCCAATGGGCCATGCAAGGGGAGCGATTTTTAGCACTCCTGCATTTTTAAGAATGCCACGCCTGCCGAACTGGCTGATTCGACTGACAAAAGCACGTTACATGTCTTTCCACTCAGTAACCACTAAAATGTTGTACTGGGTATAGATTTATACCAACACCCACGGAACCAATTAAGTCCCTTCGTCATGTAAATATCCGTTTACTTCAATGTAGACTGCAGTAAAAATAATACGCAACTTTAACACCACTGGCATAGATCATTCCTACCTAGAGCAACATGTCTGCAAAACTACCATACACAACACAGCTCTTCCCTTCCCTAAGCAACCAACTTTTTGGGTTACTATGGAGATGATCGGAGATCATAACTCTCCTACTGGGGGTGAGCAAGATTTTTGTGCCACCACACACAATAGGCCTTCTTCTGCCAAGAGCAACAGACTTCCCGGGCCTCCCAAAAATATCGCTCTTTCTTGCGGGGACCATAGCTTCTTCTGACCTCAGACACCATGCCTGCTAGGGCACCCAAAAGAACTATTTCCAACTAAGGGACCATGTCTGTTTGGCTACCACATTTTCCTATAAGAGCAATGCGCCCCCCCCCCCCACCACCCCCTCCCCCCGAGCCGTCGTAAAAGGCATCTTCCCATGGGGAGCATATAGCTTTTCTCCAACTTGGGACACCATGCCTGCTTGGGCACCAACCAGTGAGAACCTTTCCTACACAGGGAATCATGCCTTCTCTCCGGGTATTCCGGCTTCCTTCACCTAAAACTGTCACCGACACGATGTGGACTTCGCTGTTAAAGTGTTGTTAAACCTCAATAAATAAATAATAAATAAATCTGTGGAAAAATATGTGGAGGGGCACGGCCTCCTGGCTTTGCCTCCTCTGTGTGAAGGATAAGTGCTTGAGGAAAGACATGAGCGAAAGTGTCAATTTTATAGTTGGTGTGATCGAAACAGCGACACGGAGGGAATTATGAAACAGTTTTTGACTGAATGCCGTGACAATTCAGCAAAATATGGAAAAATTATTATTTTTAACAAACGCACATTTGTTAACAGTAAAATATCGTTTCTGATCCACTCGTAACTCATTTGCTTTATATTATTAAATATTAACCCTCCAAGCAGGCAATACTGTTGGATAGGTCGCCAAAAAGTGACTTACTCAATTTCCGAAATAATTTAACCCAGGACAAATTCAAGACTCAATTGAACGCACACAAATGGTGTCCCATTTGTTTTTCATAAAACCCATAAGTTAGAACATCATACCGTCACACTGCATTTTATTTTCAAATTCACAGAACCGGTTGTGTGTGTTCAAAAGAGGTACTAAAAGCAAGTTAGTCTGACGGTAACAATTGAAAGTATGATACATTCATACATACGCTTCATTCATACAAATAACAAATTTTATATTCTCTGAAATGTCTGAAACGATAATAAGAATTATCTCCCTTGCATTCCGCGTTCTCAACAGTTTGATCAATTGGAGGAGGAACGTTTTCATCCCTTTACCCAACGTAACGGCGGAAACCGGCCAGCGCTATGCTCAAAAAACGCAAATTAATTTTCATTATTTTTTCATTGTCTCAAAAACATAGGTTATGACACCTCGTTGGAACGAGCTCGTCGAGCTCGTTCCAACTAGGGGTCATAACCTATGTTTTTGAGACAAAAATGAAAAAAATTAGTTATTCAAGATTTTGTTTTGCAAGTGTCGTCTGCTTTTTATGTTAGGTAAAGGGTTATTGGAGGAGCAGGGACGTAACTAGATGTTTCCGATAGGGGGGGGGGGGGGGGTATTTACTTATTTATTGGTGTTTAAGGTCACATACTTATGCACAATGGATAATCATGACAGTGACAGTTTTACGGATGGAGGAAGCCGGTGTACCCGGAGAGAACCACCGAGCAACGACGAGCAGATGACATCTCCCCAACATCGTAACTCCGCACTGCAGCACAGGCAGGGTTAGATTGGTTGAAGACATGCGCACCATCGACGTGCAGTAGTACATCGATGTGCAGTAGCACCTTAGTACACGGCGTCATCGTGCCCCCACTTGGACAATCGGGGTGTGAAGTACCTTGCCCAAGAACACAGGGAGCGCGAATCAGTCGCTGAAATGGTCACCCATCCAACTACTAACCGCGCTCGACGTTGCTTAACTTCGGTGATCTGACGAGAGCCGGTTACCGCCGCAATACCGCGACCCCTGTAGGGTAGTGAATTTCCAACTAAGGGCACGAACCGGGAAGGAAAACACCCCCCCCCCCCACCCCCACCCCCCTCACCGGTCCTTCTCCTAGTTGGAAATTCATTACCGAGAAAAAATTTGAAAATGAAGCCATGAATGGGGCATAAAATAGATTCTAGTAACTGAACTGCCAACATATTTATGATAGAATTATCAGGTTATTTTATTTGATATATTCTGGGTGCTTAATATGTGCTAAACAAATGCTCAAGTTGAGAATTTTGAGTAATTCACACTGTCCTAATATTAAATCAGATCTTATGCAGGAATGATCAATTTTCGATGTTTCATCATTTTGCAACTGTGAACGATGGAATTAACTCGGGATAACGATTTTACATGATGTGATTTTCTTGAAGTGCATTTCGAGGATTTTTTTTATTACTATATAAAAACGTACTATAGAAATCTCGCACCGATTGACATCATGCATGTTTATGAAGCTCCACATTGCGTATACTGTAGTTGTAAATGGTAACAGTTAGAATTTTTGCCGATTTGAAACAGAGTTGGAATTTTGGGGAAGTAAAGGAGACATCAGCATCACCAAAGAAACTCTAAAATCCAGATAGATGGAATTTCCAACTTCTCATGATTTGCCCTTCGATTTTCCAACTACAGGAAATTTTGGCCAGGATTGTGGGGTGCCCCCCCCCCCTCCCCCCACACACACACCTGTCGCCACGACCCTGTTGAGGAAACATCATTTTTTTGCTACGCCAATCTGTGAACGTCAAAGCGAAATCAGTCAACTTCGTTTTTGTTTTTTGTTGGGTTTTTGTAATGTTTTGTCTTGATTCCACAAACTGGTGTTATCCACGCTGGAACAGGAGGCGTTGAAACATTTTGAATGGATGCACGGGCCTTCGTGCGGTCGTGTGAGAAGAAACGAAAGCGTGTTCTTTCAGACCGGCCCTCAGAAAATCCTATAACAATTTACTCCAAATGCCATCTGCGCGATTTTTGGAGCTCGTTCCAATGAGGGGTCATAAGAGGGGTCATAAGCTATGTTTTTGACGCAAAAAAATGAGTTATTCAATAATATTCTATGTAAGTGTCGTCTGCTTTCCATTTTAGGTAAAGGATTCACCCAGGGATATAGTTAGGAGGTTTTCGAACTTAAAGTGGTTTCCCCTCCCTCGCCCACTTAACACCCACCACAACCTTGCGCCCTTGACAATTTTTCAAAATGTTGATTCCGAGTGGTAGGTTTTAGGGCATTTTGAGAATATTGTCAAGCAGTCTTAATTACTGCAGCTAAACATCTATCTACATAATTTGAGGAATTAAGACGATTTCTTGTGGTATTGTAGTCTGTAAGTAGGCTTATCTGCCCCATTAGGCATTGTGTCAATTACATGAATGCACTTGAGAATGCACAAAAATCAGTTTTCAACCATATTAATTAATGATCTCAAATATGAGGTCACACCGTAAAGAGAAACTGCACAATAAAATATTAACACTTGTAAATTCAAGCGCATCATCATAGGAAGTGACATTGAGGGCGAATAATATTACAACAGTGAACGCGTTACTCCTTGTTAAAGGGTACAACAATATTGTTTCATAAAATATGGGGTTTTTTTTAACTTTTTTTCTCCCAACATTATGTCCCCAAACTGTATTAATAATTAATATTTAATCTGTTTATGTGACAGAATTGTCAGATAAATTAATTATCGTGATAATGTGCATGTCCTGTGATTTGCATCAGATTCTCGGAGGTGTTCAGAATGGGATCACAACTCGCCGGCAAAGCCAGCTCGTTGAGATCCCATTCTGGACACCACCTTGAATCTGATACAAATCGCAGGACATGCACATTACCATGATAATCTATATGTATCACAAAACTGCAAAGCACGATACAAAGAAAACTTTGTATGATACCGAAGAATGATGCAAAACACACTAAAAAAAACAATACATTTTGGTATTCTAGGATACCACAGCAGTATGTCTCGCAAATTTCACCTCCTGTTGGCAGGACCTCGGAAGTGACGTCATGTCACGTGACCCAGTGGATTCATGTTGTGTTGTCATGGTAACCCACGTGAGCGGCCATGTTGTGACGTCATCTCCATAGTGATACGTGGTGTTAGTGCGCATGCGCAGCGCGTGTTGTTAGGGTGATACGTGTTTCCGTCGTCCATTTTGTATACTGTATATTCGGGTGAGCAAGATTTTTGTGCCACCACACACAATAGGCCTTCTTCTGCCAAGAGCAACAGACTTCCCGGGCCTCCCAAAAATATCGCTCTTTCTTGCGGGGACCATAGCTTTTTCTGACCTCAGACACCATGCCTGCTAGGGCACCCAAAAGAACTATTTCCAACTTAGGGACCATGTCTGTTTGGCTACCACATTTTCCTATAAGAGCAATGCGCCCCACCCCCACCACCTCCTCCCCCCCCCCGGGTCGTCGCAAAAGGCATCTTCCCCTGGGGAGCATATAGCTTTTCTCCAACTTGTGACACCATGCCTGCTTGGGCACCAACCAGTGAGAACCTTTCCTACACAGGGAATCATGTCTTCTCTTCGGGTACTCCGGCTTCCTTCAGTCGTAAAACTGTCACCGACACGATGTGGACTTCGCTGTTAAAGTGTCGTTAAACCTCAGTAAATAAATAAATAATAAATAAATCTGTGGAAAAATATGTGGAGAGACACGGCTCCCTTGCTTCGCCTCCTCTGTATGAAGGATAAGTGTTTGAGGAAAGACATGAGCGAAACTGTCAATTTTATAGTTGGTGTGATCGAAACAGCGACAACGAGGGAATTATGAAACAGTTTTTGACCGAATGCTGTGACAATTCAGCAAAATACGGAAATATTATTATTTTTAACATACGCATATTCGTTAACAGTAAAATATCGTTTTCTGATCCACTCGTAACTCATTTGTTTTATATTATTAAATATTAACCCTCCAAGCAGGCAATACTGTTGGATAGGTCGCCAAAAAGTGACTTACTCAATTTCCGAAATTACTTAACCCAGGACAAATTTAGGACTCAATTGAACGCACACAAATGGTGTCCCATTTGTTTTTCATAAAACCCATAAGTTAGAACATCATACCGACACACTGCATTTTATTTTCAAATTCACAGAACCGGTTGTGTGTGTTCAAAAGAGGTATTAAAAGCAAGTTAGTCTGACGGTAACAATTGAAAGTATGATACATTCATACATACGCTTCATTCATACAAATAACAAATTTTATATTCTCTGAAATGTCTGAAACGATAATAAGAATTATCTCCCTTGCATTCCGCGTTCTCAACTGTTTGATCAATTGGAGGAGGAACGTTTTCATCCCTTTACCCAACGTAACGGTGGAAACCGGCCAGCGCTATGCTCAAAAATCGCCAATTAATTTTCATTATTTTTTCATTGTTTATCTAAAAAAATAGGTTATGACACCTCGTTGGAACGAGCTCGTCGAGCGCGTTCCAACTAGGGGTCATAACCTATGTTTTTGAGACAAAAATGAGAAAAAATAGTTATTCAAGATTTTGTTTTGCAAGTGTCGTCTGCTTTTTATGTTAGGTAAAGGGTTATTGGAGGAGAAGGGACGTAGCTAGATGTTTCCGATTGGGGGGAGGGGGGGGGGGTATTTACTTATTTATTGTTATTTATTGGTGTTCAAGGTCACATACTTATGCACAATGGATAATCATGACAGTGACAGTTTTACGGATGGAGGAAGCCGGTGTACCCGGAGAGAACCACCGAGCAACGACGAGCAGATGCCATCTCCCCAACATCGTAACTCCACACTGTAGCACAGGCAGGGTTAGATTGGTTGAAGACATGCGCACCATCGACGTGCAGTAGTACATCGATGTGCAGTAGCGCCTTAGTACACGGCGTCATCGTGCCCCCACTTGGACAATCGGGGTGTGAAGTACCTTGCCCAAGAACACAGGGAGCGCGAATCAGTCGCTGAAATGGTCACCCATCCAACTACTAACCGCGCTCGACGTTGCTTAACTTCGGTGATCTGACGAGAACCGGTTACCGCCGCAATACCGCGACCCCTGTAGGGTAGTAGGGTAGTGAATTTCCAACTAAGGGCACGAACCGGGAAGGAAACCCCCCCCCCCCCCCTTACCGGTCCTTCTCCTAGTTGGAAATTCATTACCGAGAAGTTTGAAAATGAAGCCATGAATGGGGCCTAAAATAGATTCTAGTAACTGAACTGCCAACATATTTATGATAGAATTATCAGGTTATTTTATTTGATATATTCTGGGAGCTTAATATGTGCTAAACAAATGCTCAAGTTGAGAACTTTGAGCAATTCACACTGTCCTAATATTAAATCAGATCTTATGCAGGAATGATCAATTTTCGATGTTTCATCATTTTGCAACTGTGAACGATGGAATTAACTCGGGATAACGATTTTACATGATGTGATTTTCTTGAAGTGCATTTCGAGGATTTTTTTTATTACGATATATAAATGTACTATAGAAATCTCGCACCGATTGACATCATGCATGTTTATGAAGCTCCACATTGCGTATACTGTAGTTGTAAATAGTAACAGTTAGAATTTTTGCCGATTTGAAACAAGAGTTGGAATTTTGGGGAAGTAAAGGAGACATCAGAATCACCAAAGAAACTCTAAAATCCAGATAGATGGAATTTCCAACTTCTCATGATTTGCCCTTCGAATTTCCAACTATAGGAAATTTTGGCCAGGATTGTGGGGGGCTCCCCCCCCCCCTCCCCACACACACACACCTGTCGCCACGACCCTGTTGAGGAGACATCATTTTTTTTTGCTACGCCAGTCTGTGAACGTCAAAGCGAAATCAGTCAACTTCGTTTTTGTTTTTTGTTGGGTTTTTGTGATGTTTTGTCTTGATTCCACAAACTGGTGTTATCCACGCTGGAACAGGAGGCGTTGAAACATTTTGAATGGATGCACAGGCCTTCGTGCGGTCGTGTGAGAAGAAACGAAAGCGTGTTCTTTCAGACCGGCCCTCAAAAAATCCAAAAACAATTTACTCCAAATGCCATCTGCGCGATTTTTGGAGCTCGTTCCAAATGAGGGGTCATAAGAGGGGTCATAAGCTATGTTTTTGACGCAAAAAAAATGAGTTATTCAATAATATTCTATGTAAGTGTCGTCTGCTTTCCATGTTAGGTAAAGGATTCACCCAGGGACATAGCTAGGAGGTTTTCGATTGGGGGGGGGGGGGGTATATCTATAAAAATTCCAACTAGGGATGCTCACTTAAAGTGGTTTCCCCCTACCTCGCCCACTTACCACCCACCACAACCTTGCGCCCTTGACAATTTTTCAAAATGTTGATTCCGAGTGGTAGGTTTTAGGGCATTCTGAGAATATTGTCAAGCAGTCTTAATTACTGCAGCTAAACATCTATCTACATAATTTGAGGAATTAAGACGATTTCTTGTGGTATTGTAGTCTGTAAGTAAGCTTATCTGCCCCATTAGGCATTGTGTTAATTACATGAATGCACATGTATTGAGAATGCACAAAAATCAGTTTTCAACCTTATTAATTAATGATCTCAAAATATGAGGTCACACCGTAAAGAGAAACTGCACAATAAAATATTAACACTTGTAAATTCAAGCGCATCATCATAGGAAGTGACATTGAGGGCGAATAATATTACAACAGTGAACGCGTTACTCCTTGTTAAAGGGTACAACAATATTGTTTCATAAAATATGGGGGGGGGGGGGGGGGGGGGGGGGGGTTTAAACTTTTTTTCTCCCAACATTATGTCCCAAAACTGTATTAATAATTAATATTTAAACTGTTTATGTGACAGAATTGTCAGATAAATGAATTATCGTGATAATGTGCATGTCCTGTGATTTGCATCAGATTCTCGGAGGTGTTCAGAATGGGATCACAACTCGCCGGCAAAGCCAGCTCGTTGAGATCCCATTCTGGACACCACCTTGAATCTGATACAAATCGCAGGACATGCACATTACCATGATAATCTATATGTATCACAAAACTGCAAAGCATGATACAAAGAAAACTTTGTATAATACCGAAGAATGATGTAAAACACACTAAAAAAAAAACAATACATTTTGGTATTCTAGGATACCACAGCAGTATGTCTCGCAAGTTTCACCTCCTGTTGGCAGGACCTCGGAAGTGACGTCATGTCATGTGACCCAGTGGCGCCATGTTGTGTTGTCATGGTAACCCACGTGAGCGGCCATGTTGTGACGCCATCTCTCCATAGTGATACGTGGTGTTAGTGCGCATGCGCAGCGCGTGTTGTTAGGGTGATACGTGTTTTCGTCGTCCATTTTGTATACTGCATATTCGGGTGAGCAAGATTTTTGTGCCACCACACACAATAGGCCTTCTTCTGCCAAGAGCAACAGACTTCCCGGGCCTCCCAAAAATATCGCTCTTTTCTTGCGGGGACCATAGCTTTTTCTGACCTCAGACACCATGCCTGCTAGGGCACCCAAAAGAACTATTTCCAACTTAGGGACCATGTCTGTTTGGCTACCACATTTTCCTATAAGAGCAATGCGCCCCATCCCCACCACCTCCTCCCCACCCCCGGGTCGTCGCAACAGGCATCTTCCCCTGGGGACCATACAGCTTTTCTCCAACTTGTGACACCATGCCTGCTTGGGCACCAACCAGTGAGAACCTTTCCTACAATCATGCCTTCTGTCCGGGTACTCCGGCTTCCTTCACCCGTAAAACTGTCACCGACACGATGTGGATTTCGCTGTTAAAGTGTCGTTAAACCTCAATAAATAAATAAATAATAAATAAATCTGTGGAAAAATATGTGGAGAGACACGGCTCCCTTGCTTCGCCTCCTCTGTATGAAGGATAAGTGTTTGAGGAAAGACATGAGCAAAAGGGTCAATTTTATAGTTGGTGTGATCGAAACAGCGACAACGAGGGAATT
>CM062290.1:96638517-96999169 GCA_031216915.1 Pictodentalium vernedei | reverse complement strand
CTTCAGTCCAAACTGTATTTGATTTATGTGAGTTGCAGTGTATGTCTTTAATATCGGTTGAAGGTTGTTGAAGGAACTACATAACTCAATTTTTCTTCAGTCCATTTTTGTCCATAGCAACATGATTTGTGGTGTTATCTACACAATAAATGTATCCTGGCCCATGATGGAGGTTAGTACTTCTGCAGTTTTTCTTACTCCAGTTCGGTTCTTTGGACCCCTCAATGAAGCAATATTTGAGCTTACCCCTCCCAGGTCTATGTTGTGTACATGATTGGATGTGGGTTTGTGTGTGTGTGTGGGGGGGGGGGGGGGGGGTAACTAAGCACTAAACGTTTAGTTTCTTGGAGCACCGTACTATATAATAGGTGCATGAGTTGAGTTCTCTGGGAACCACAATAAAGTACCCAAACTTTTGGTTTTCTAGAGAACCAAAACGAAGTACAAAACGGTTGGGGTTTCTCAAAGTACCATTACAGTACAGTTTGTTTTCTTGGAGTAGCAACAATGTTTGGGTTCCCTGGAGTAACATAATTTTGCCATCCACAAGAGGCAAGTTGATACCACATTTTTTTAGAGTAGTAAGATTCTAGATTATCGACCCTTGTGCTCTTCAGGAGAGATGAATGTTCACATTATATGATTCTATCGATATGTTATTAACCTGCGCTGAGTAGTATATCAGACGTTTCTTTATATGCCACTAGACCCGAATCACAACCCAGAAGAAAATCGTGATCATTGAAAATGTTTTTCTTGTTTTGTAACTGTCATAACTCAAATGAAACGTAAAGGTGGTATTAGCGATGTTATCATCAGTAAACAGAAGTCTAGAGGTTATCGTCTACGTCGACAAAAAGTTGTGTCCGAAAATTGAAACATCTGCCTTCAAACAAGCAGCTGTTTTCATCTAGCAAAACCGACGAACTGACCCCCCCCCCCTCCATACAACAGCAGTACAACTGCAATAACTGTCTCAACTGACCCCGCATAAAGAGAATTTTCCGCTAATCATGACCAGATCAACGGTCAATTTTTAACATAGTTGCACGCTGTATAAAAGTTACAGGATACTTGCTTGCCAGGTATAGTGTCATAAGAGACGAAGTGAGATTACTATTGAGCGCGCTGGGCCTGCCATGGCGCCATAACGAATTAAATAATAAATTAAAAAGACGACGATCAAGTTACGTGTGTGGAAATATTGCCACCATGAACTGTCTTTTTATTTGAACGAAAATAGGTGAAAACTTGAGGGGAGAAGTTAATTCGGAAACAAAATGGCGCCAACAGAAAAGTGTATGTATGTGTGTGTGTGTGGGGGGGGGGGGGGGGTGGGTGGGGTGGGCTCATACACGGTCACTGGTAGTGTATGGACTCAACCCGAAAGCCAGTTCTCTATTGAATATCACCACTGTCCACCGATGCTATTAGAGCACGTTGATTGGTCAAATTTAACAAGTGGCATGATATCTACAATTATTCAAGTGCCGTGGATGAATGTAAACGAATTTAAAAAAATACGCTAAAAAGATTAATAAGGCCTGAAACGTACGGAATTCGATTCGGTTCCGGGTCTTTCCAGAGATACGATTCGAAACCATCTCAGTTATTCGAAAAAATTCGAACCACGGCGAGTTTTTAATTTCATTATTTCTTTGTCAACTTTCTGTTGATGACAACCTTACACGTCCTACAGTTTTTCTGAAGAAGGAGAATGACGGGGGCGTAGGAAGGAACTGGGGTAACATCCGTGGCCTATCTTTTCCGGAACTATCTGAGAGACAAAGACAACGATCGATAGAGACAAAACAAAAAGAGATACAGACCGAGATAGTGGGAGTGGGTGAGAGAGTTCAGGCAAGCGTTATCTTTACTAACAATGCACTGCAATCATATTTGTAATTAGCAGGATCGGGTGCACAGACTCTTACCCATAAAATGTGACCAAATATTCCCTCGAATTTTGTTGAATACGGAGCCAGAAATGTATATTGTTCTCAATTGTAGAGATGGTGCGTGAGCACTAAATATAACATTATGTATGTGCTGTTTTCCTAGTAGTCCACTTTGGCGCATGCGCACCACTGATGTGCCCTTGTAATACCGTGACACCCAGGTTCGAAATACTTCCTACCTACGTGGATATTGATCAAGCCCATACTATTTAGATACAGTGAAGCCCACTTAATTGGATATTTCTTAACTGAATAACCCTGTTGAATGAATATAATTTTCCACCACGAAACCATTTACAATACCTCCAGTACAAATTTGACCTGTTATTTTAATATAAGTTATAGAGTAAACCCCTGTTAATTGAACAAAAAAATCTCGTAAACTGTTGTGAAATTACCCGGACTCTCCCAGTTTTCCTTTCTTTATAGACCTATTTCCTTCAGTACATCCAATACAGGCATTTAATCTATTATATCTTCTTTGACAGAGCTAATGGAGCTCTGTCAAACAAGATATAATAGAATGCATGCTATGTTTATCTCTAGAATACAGGAAAATGACACAATTCCTGTTAATTCAATAATTTTCAGTGACAAAGTGGCTATTCAATTAACAGGGTTCCACTGTAATATAAATTGTTATTGCCTTCTCCAAACGAATAAATATTCATCTTGGTCCCCGGTGTAGAAAAAAGATCTGTTTTACTGGTATGATAGGACCAAGCAACTTACATCTGCGCCGTGTCCCTAAAGCTAACGGTATAATTATACACGGGCAGCAGACATGATTTAGCGATCATCTGAAACTCAACTCGTCTCGGTGGGTGCAGAGAGCATTGGATAACTTGAATGCCCCCTGCACTAAAAACAAAATTGGCGTAAATGCTGACAAAGCTAAAGTTATGATTTTTTGAATTGCGAAAGAATAAGGAGCCCAGTGGTTTCCATCTTGGAAACAATGACCTTATGCATGCCCATCAGCACACATATCTGGGACTTCCGTTTCCATCCAATGGTAAACAACAGAATGCGCAAACAGACCTCAAACTGAAAAGTTTAAAAAACCTCTTCAGCGAGAACAACAACTTTAAAAGAAAGTGGCTTCCGCTTGTTTGGGTTTACCTAAAACTATTCAACATCCTTATGAAAGCCATCCTCTTATACACTTGTGAATTATGGGCTTCAGAAATCAAAGAAGCTTTTATTGATAAATCGCCATATGGAACCGTTCATGATCAGTTCTGTAAGTTACTCCTGGGTGTGAACAATAAATCATCGAACCATGCAGTGAGAGTTGAACTTAGACACTATCCACTGCACGTAGATGCCAAAAGCCAGTTGGCTAAGTTTGTATCATATATATTATTTATTTATTGGTGTTTAAGGTCATATACTTATGCACAATGGCTAATTATGACCGTGAGAGTTTTACGGGTGGAGGAAGCCGGAGTACCCGGAGAGAACCACCGAGCAACGACGAGCAGCTGCCAGCTCCCCAAACATCGTAACTCCGCACTGCAGCACAGGCAAGGTAAGATTGGTTGAAGACATGCGTACTATCGACGTGCAGTACGCCTTAGTACACGGCGGCATCGTGCTCCCATGTGGACAATCGGGGTTAGGTGCCTTGCCTAAGTTTGTATCAAAATTATATGATCTTAAAACCCCTTTCCTTACTATCAGAGGCAAGAAAGGAATCCGAGAATAACACTATGCCGGACTCAATGTAGGTTAACATATCAGCAGTTTATAGCCAGTTATAATCCTCAAAATAAATCCGAACAGAAAATTCGGTTTCAACCTGTGAAATACATAACACTAAGAAAAAACCCGAAGGAGACACATTTAAATATTTTTTATAATGCTATATTTGAGGACAAGAAAACTGGAAAAAATAAATGAGAACTTATCGAGAGTTAATAACAAATACCACCTGGGGATTTATTTGATCTACACAACCAACATCCCCCGAGGCGAGAAACATATTTACTCGTTTGCGTGTAACTAACCACAAGCCTATGATAGAAAGGGGGGGAGGGGGGGGGGGGGGGGGGGGCATATGCAACCACCCATCTCCGTAAGTGAACGCTTATGTGCGGTGTGTGGCTCAGGTGCAGAGACAACAGATTGGCACTTTGTTATGGAGTGCAGTGAATATGCATCTCTGAGAGGACGTGCATTTTACAAATTTGAATGTGAATACCAATAGTTTGTTGAGACACCTCCGAGAGATTTATATTCCTGGTGAGAAACAATGTGCCACAGCTATGTGGTATCATCTGTAATATGATTTAGAAATTCTTAAAACAACGAGAACAAATTCTGTCAATCTGACATCAAGAGGCGACATTAATAATATTATATTACAACCCTTAGTATTTACATCTGTCATTTGGAATTAGTATTGTTTCATATTTCTATTTATGTTGATTTTCTACAAAGCAATCTGCCTTTATTCTGGTGTATTTGCAAAATAAATTTTATCTTATCTTATCTTATGGTGGTATATTTGCGCTGTGGTCATGATATGGTTATGTATGCATGTAGACGCAAGCTCCCAGGCCACCTAATTCTGTAAGGAATTCCACGCTGTTGTCGCCCGGAACCAGTCTAGCCCTTAAATAGTACCCCGCCTGTGTTTAGATTCACTCGCCTGGAATATCTGGATATAAATACATTTTATATATGCTGTGGTATTTTAGTTACAAGGGAGAACTGATTTTTTTGACTTAGTTACGACTTCAGCTAATCGATTCCTCCCAGTGAGAAGTGTAAAGCTTTAAGACCACACAAAATAAATTAATTGATTCTCAGGCATTTTTTTTTTTTTTTCAAATCAGTGGGGGAGGGGGTATTTTTAATCTTCATTTTTCTTATGGAGAGGATTTCGGCTGTCTTTTTACACACATAAATATAGAAAGTGCATATTTATACAAATAAATTCATTTTTAATTTGAAAAATAAAGCTTTCCTCTAAAAACAAACTTTAGGTACTGCAATTCAAAGGCTTCATATTCTTTCGATGCTCTTCATATTACCTTTGAAGTGGAAGTATTTAATCCATGGGATTTGCCTCATTACAATTTATGGGAGAGTGCCTTTAGGCACTCTGCCATAAATTGTAACAAGGCAAACACATTGGAGAAGCAACTAAATAAATACACAATCAAAAAATGTAAAAAGTTTCGGGTCTCCCTGAGTTTGTACTAATATTGCAAGACACCGAGACTCAATAAAAACGTCCGATGAGGGGGTTCAAATTCAATGAGGGATTTCTAAGAATCAAAACACTCTTTTTAGCCTGATGTATACGACATATTGCATCGCAAATCGTGATGTGGTACCGCTAAAATCACACCCTGTGATGGTTTAAAACATTTTGAATATTGCCTCCAAACAAATATGACGAACGCGGGCCGAAAAAGCGCCGCTGCCCGAGAATCAAAAGATTAACTGCGTTTAGCTTAATGAATACTTGTTCCTTGAATGCAAAAGGTGGTGTCTTCGCACTGATGCGCAAATTGCACGCTAACGCCTAACAAACAACCCTTGGTTGCAAACACGGGGGAAATTGTAATGTACCAGCACAGCCGGTAACAACTTCGACGTAACTAATTTTAATTTTAATATTAACCCTCAAACGGCCCAACATGCAGTTTGATGGATTGCCAAAAAACCTATTGTCCATTCCCGCCAAGGAATGCAATAAATGCAAACCGTTGGCTACGAGTACTTAACACACCTTTAAAGTGTCCATCGTTGGTGTCCAGTTTATTAAAAATAACACTCATAATATAATTCTATAAACTGTACCGATGATAACACTATAAACAGTTCATCCATTGCGTTTAAATTAACAAAATTGCACAGTTTCAGGTGTTCGAAAGAGAAAATTAGTTAGACGATCATTACAATTATCCATAATACAAATGATAAATATGATATTCTCTTAATTCTCTAGAAAAAAAGAATTATCTCCCGTTGGCAACGAATTCTCACGAATGAACAGCTTGATCGATTGAAGAAACGTTAGATTCATTTGACTTAGGAGTTTTGGAGGAGAATATTGCTCTGAGCTGTATTCCTCGACGAAGAAATCAGTCCACTTGTTTTTGTTCATTGTTTGTTTTAAATAGTTAATCATCATTTTTGGGGATTGTTTCTTCGTTTGTGTGTGTGTGGGGGGGGGGGGGGGGGGGGGGGAGGGGAGGAGGGGGGGGGGGCTTGTTTGAACTTGTGTTTCCGTGAGCCAACAAAATATTATTTTGCATATCCTTGGAAGAGGGGGCAGGGCTTAGACTACCCCTCCCACAGAAAAACAATGTGCCCCGAGAAACGATCTGCTGCGCGATCTTAGGACATTAAAATACTGCAGACACGGTGCCAGCAGTCCAACAGGTTCCAGAGCACTAGCCTAGGCCTATATTGTGCAGCCTAATTTGACACGCTACACCGACTCGGGTGATCAACGAGTCGAAAGTACCCCCTCCCAATTCCCCGTATTAGACATGAACACCAGAGTGGCAAACAATCAGTGGCGGTTTTAGGAGGCAAATGGGACATGTTGCCCCATGAACACAGACGTTGCGTGTCCTATTTCCCCAATCTATCAGACACACACAGCCACGCACACAAACCTCCAACTACACTAACTGCACATCTCCTTAGTTTAACAAACTCTAATTCAGTGGTCGGTTTATACTGCAGTGTTTTAAGCGCTATTGTTGTGGGGGACCCGTCATACACCAGACGCGCCAACGGTCGGCATACCATATACTAGAAGAAGACCTAACAGCTAGTGAAATATCTCTAAGTCTGCACCACTGTAACAAGTGAACCCGATTGCAGAAACACATATTTATCAATTGAGACCCCCCCCCCGCCCCCCCCCCCCCCCAAGCCCACTGAGTCATTGTTGTAACGGAACCTCCCCAGCCCATTGAGTCTATTGTTGTAATGGAACCACCCCAGCCCATTGAGTCTACTGTTGTAATGGAACTACCCCCCCCCCAGCCCACTGAGTCTACTGTTGTAATGCAACCACCCCCCTTAGCCCATTGAGTCTATTGTTGTAATGGAACACCCCCAGCCCATTGAGTCTATTGTTGTAATGGAACCTCCCCAGCCCACTGGGTCTATTGTTGTAATGGAACCACCCCCAGGCCATTGAGTCTATTGTTGTAATGGAACTTTCCCCCAGCCCGTTGAGTCTATTGTTGTAATGGAACCACCCCAGCCCACTGAGTCTATTGCTGTAAGTGAACCACCCCAGCACATTGTGTCTATTGCTGTAATGGAACCACCCCAGCCCATTGAGTCTATTGCTGTAATGGAACCACCCCGACCCATTGAGTCTATTGTTGTAATGGAACCAACCCCGACCCATTGAGTCTATTGTTGTAATGGAACCACCCCAGCTCAATGAGTCTACTACTGTAATGGAACCATTCCCGACCCATTGAGTCTATTGTTGTAATGGGCCCCCACCCCCAGCCCAGTGAGTCTATTGTTGTAATGGAACCACCCCCAGCCCATTGAGTCTATTGTTGTAATGGAACCACCCCAGCCCATTGAGTCTATTGTTTTAATGGAACCATCCCCGGCCCATTGAGTCTATTGTTGTAATGGACCCCCCCCCCCCCAGCCCATTGAGTCTATTGTTGTAATGGAACCACCCCAGCCCATTGAGTCTATTGTTGAAATGGAACCACCCCAGCCCATTGAGTCTATTGTTGTAATGGAACCATCCCCAGCCCAAAGAGTCTATTGTTGTAATGGAACCCCCCCCCCCCCCAGCCCACTGAGTCTATTGTTGTAATGGAACCACCCCCACCCAGCCCATTGAGTCTACTGTTGTAATGGAACCACCCCCCCTCCCCAGATCATTGAGTCTATTGCTGTAATGGAACCATCCCCCAGCCCATTGAGTCTACTGTTGTAATGGAACCACCCCCCCCCCTCCCCAGCCCATTGAGTCTATTGCTGTAATGGAACCATCCCCGGCCCATTGAGTCTATTGTTGTAATGGAACCCCCCCCCCCAAGCCCATTGAGTCTACTGTTGTAATGGAACCACCCCCCCCCCCAGCCCATTGAGTCTATTGTTGTAATGGAACCACTCCCCACCCCCCAGCCCATTGAGTCTATTGCTGTAATGGAACCATTCCCGGCTCATTGAGTCTATTGTTGTAATGGATCCCCCACCCACAGCCCATTGAGTCTATTGTTGTAATGGAACCACCCCCAGCCCATTATGTCAACTTGGATCCATGCTGCGCTTTATACCTTCAGACAGATTTTCATATGAAAAATACGAGATCACACTGGTGCCTCTTCATTTTCGACACCCACAAAAAGTGGAGATTTACCCCCAAAGTCACTAGGAGTCTTCATTTGAAGGCATAATTCAAATCAGAGGTGGAGGACCCAATGGGGTGGGTGGCACAGGGGACACGTGCCCCTCCACTTTTTTCCACAGACATGTTGCGAAGTTACTCAATGATTTAAAATGGGCGCACAGAAATGGGTTGGAAGATGATGGAAGCAGAAGAAATAGACAGGACAATGACCACACTGCGACATACTTATCTAAACGAATGTTTTATTGTATAACTAGAAGTCACCATTAATAAATGTACCGAATTTAATCACTATAGCTTAAAAAATGTGACCGTAGAATACTGAACAGAAAAAAAGAAAGAAAACAAGGCTAACTACCTCAATTAGTCATTCATACTTCGTTAAATGACTTAATTATAATGACAATCAGGTGCGAGATAAGTGACGCAGGAGGAAAAAAAATGATGATGTTCCTCATCATGGGAGAAAATTTGTAGTTTTTTTCAAACTTCATCCTTTGAACTCGAGAGGGCTTTTTCCATCCAAGGTACATGACACGGAAAAAGGCCCCTGCTAAGGGTGGCTGCTAAGTGAAGGTGTGGGTGGATCCATCAATATTTTCTATGTGTAGCCCCAAAGCTGCATGTTGAAAATATTAATTGGTCTACCCCAAATAGTGAATATGGACTCTTCCAATTGTTGCCATTGAACTGACTTTGAATGTACCACCAGGGTTCAAAGGGTTAACGTGTTAAGAAAATATTAATCAGGCGCGTGGCG
The DNA here is from genome assembly GCA_031216915.1 of Pictodentalium vernedei. Taxonomy (NCBI): domain Eukaryota; kingdom Metazoa; phylum Mollusca; class Scaphopoda; order Dentaliida; family Dentaliidae; genus Pictodentalium; species Pictodentalium vernedei. Next base: position 96,990,093 of record CM062290.1, on the reverse strand, counting down.
AAGATGACCATTTGGGAGCAGGGAGGGGGTGTAAACTTAATTTGTGCAGACTGTCATGCCTCAAGTCCCCACTGATAAAATATTCCAACTATATCAGCAAGACATGGCTTCTTTGAAGGAACACATACATTGATGATGTTGTAGAAATATGGATTACAGGTTAAAAAACTCAGAAAATGGTTTTGTAGATAAATATACGCAGTATATTCGTGACGTATGAACTTCCCAACTTCTTATGTAATTATCACGTACCGCATTCAAAATTCGTCATGCTGGGGCCGAATCGGTCACAGACCTCCATTTTATTTGCATAGAATCGATAATATACGTGTGTGATGTAAGTCCGGGTAGTAAATAGTAAATGTAGTCTCGTGGCATGGCGTCTCACTGGTTGGAAAATTGGGGTTTAACACTTACGCTGCCGAAAAAGACTGCTATCATCTATTTTATGATGATTATCTGCACGTTCTGGTTTGCGCAGATCAAACCTACCGTCCGATAAGTTGTTGGAAAGGGCTCAGAGAGCCCTTTCCACCAATTAATCAGATGATAGAGTTTCAAGTCTGTCATAAATTTTTTAAACTTCCTCGCTTACATTCGCACTTAGAGGCCTTCCATATATGGCCAAAGTGGGCGTGTTAGTAAAAGGGCTAAACAAAAAAGTTGACGGTTTGATGCTGACCAGCAGCGTTGTGTACTTGAGCAAAACAGTTATTTCCAACTGCCCAACTAGGGGGCACGGTAGCGCTGTGTAATAAGGGGTACTATACGTCGAATCGTTGATGGTGCACTTTACCTCAACCGCTGCTAAATCTGCCTACACAGAGTTAGTACATTGGGGAGTCTGAAAGCAGCTTGCCGCTACTCGGTAGTTTTCTCCGGCTTGCACACCCCGCCCGTAGAAATGTCCAACATGAGATGACCTTGGATGCTGAAAGTGTCGTCAAACCCTAATAAATAAACAAACAATAACAAAAGCGAATCGATGAGTGAGACGAAAATGTCCCTATCGGAAAATTATTGGAGTGTGGGTGTAAAAACCCCAACATCTCTAACAGTTATGCCCCTGATGCTAATTGAGTACGTACGAATACATGCACACTGCTTATCGTTTTCTCGGGGAGCGCGGTGGCTCAGGGGTTACGACACTGAACTTCAAACCGAAAGGTCCACGGTTCAATCCCCACCCGAGGTAACTGTGATGTGTTCTAGAAAGGCACTTAATCCCGACTGCCCATGTGGGGGGCATGGTGGCGTTGTGTACTAAGACCAGACTTTCTCACGAGTAATATACAGCGAGAGCAATAATTTGCTCTCGTAAAACCATTTACGAGAGCAATTTGCTCTCGTCTCCCTGAATCCTTGACAAAAGACTATGTCTGACCTGCCAAATTCATGCAATTGACGGGAGCAGATTTTCGCTATCGTAAAATAGAAATTGCGAGAGCAGGTGGGTGCGAGAGCAATTGAAGGGACTGTAAGACGTACTACACGTTAATGGTGCACTTGTCTTCAACCCAATGGTAACTGCTTGTGTCACCCCTAAACCCCTCCACCCCCCCACCCCCCCGACGCTGTCATCTGTTTGCCTGAAAGTAGCATCTGTTTGTCTGAAAATTTTACATCTCATCTGCTGTTTGTTGCAACGCACTATGTAATGTGATAATTATTACAAAATGTGACTATATGAGTGGGAAAAACGCTGCAAAATATAATAATTGTAACAAACTCCAACGAAACAGACTCGACAAGAGTTGCATTGGGCCAAACACAATTAAATAATTGATTCTCAGGAATTTCTTTACTCAAATGGGCGAGGGGGGGTATTTTTATTTCTGATGGAATGTCGCCGATGCCTAAAATTCAGTTGTGAGAGCCTAAAATTAAATACTGAAGGTTCAATGTTGATTTCAATGATAGTTTTTTTTTGTAACAGTTATCATACAACCCAAAATCAATATAGAACTAAAATGAAGATAAAAAATAATAAGGAGTTTTTTAACTGGCTGAATGATAGAAGCCACTATTAGGCCTTTCAAAACAAGTGCACCGCCAGCGGTGGATCAATATACGACTGCTTATGAAGAAATTGCGCTTGTGAAGAAATTTTCAGTTGAACAAAAGGTCAATAATTCCTTCAAAAATAATTGAACATTTCTGGCTTATGACCCATTAAACTTGAATATATCGTTTTCAAGTTATTGGGTGGAGAATCAAAAGTCACCAAAACTCCCAGATGGTTGCCATGGTGGCCATATTGGACATCATGCCAGAATGCTGGTTATCGAAAGGAACCATCCTCTAGTCATGACTTATCAACCATAAACAAGTGTTTGACCACTGAGGTGGTATTAGTCCCCTACGGCGCTTTTGTGACATAAGGTGTTTTTGTCACAGAAGACACTAGTGTATATAAGCATCTTGGATAAAATATTGAGCGTGCATAATCCCCTCACAACCCTTTATCCATGTACCATATATGAAAGGCGTAGCTTGAACCATGTTGGAGGGAGGGGTGGTAACATAAAATAGAGAAAAAAGCTTAAAAAAACACAACAAAAATGGCCGCCATTCTGCCATCTTGGATTTTGAAAAATAAATATTGACTGTGCATCATCCCCTCAGAACCATTTATCCATGTGCCAAATATGAAAGGTGTAGCTTGAAGCATATTAGAGGGAGAGGTGGTAAAAACAGACAGACAGACAGACGGACAGACAGACAGATGTTAGATTTTGAAAAAAAAATATTGAGCGTGCATAATCCCCTCACAACATCCTTATTCCATGTACCATATATGAAAAGTGCAGCTTGAACCATGTTGGAGGGAGTAGTGGTAACATAAAATAGAGAAAAAAGCTTAAAAAACACAACAGAAATGGTTGCCATGGCGCCATCTTGAATTTTGGAAAAAAAATATTGAACGTGCAACATCCCATTACAACCCTCTATCCATGTGCCAGATATAAAAAGTGTAGCTTGAACCATGTTGGAGTGAGGGGTGGTAACATAAAATAGAGAAAAAAAGCTTAAAAAACAACAAAAATGGCCGCCATGCCGCCATCTTGGATTTTGAAGAAAAAATATTGAACGTGCATCATCCCCTCCTAACCCTCTATCCATGTGCCAAATATGCAAAGTGTAGCTTGAACCATGTTGGTGGGAGGGGTGGTAACATGAAAATAGAGAAAAAAAGCTTAAAAAACACAGCAAAAATGGCCGCCATTCCGCCATCTAGGATTTTGAAAAAAAAATTTTGAGCGTGCATCATCCCCTCAGAACCATTTATCCATGTACCAAATATGAAAGGTGTAGCTTGAACCATGTTGGTGGGAGGGGTGGTAACATCAAAATAGAGAAAAAAAGCTTAAAAAACACAACAAAAATGGCCGCCATTCCGCCATCTTGGATTTTGAAAAAAAAATTTTGAGCGTGCATCATCCCCTCAGAACCATTTATCCATGTACCAAATATGAAAGGTGTAGCTTGAACCATGTTGGTGGGAGGGGTGGTAACATGAAAATAGAGAAAAAAAGCTTAAAAAACACAACAAAAATGGCCACCATTCCACCATCTTGGATTTTGAAAAAAAACTTTTGAGCGTGCATCATCCCCTCAGAACCATTTATCTATGTACCAAATATGAAAGGTGTAGCTTAAAGCATGTTGGAGGGAGAGGTGCTAACATAAAAAAACAGACAGACAGATGGACAGACGGATGGATGGATAGACAGACGGACGGACAGAGTGCAATCCTATAGTCCCCTTACAGTTCCCGTAGGGGACTAAAAACAGTATCTGTTGGATGTATAGTTTTCAAGTTATAGCATGGACAAATAAAAGTTAACGGATGGACAGACGTGGATGGACAGATGGACATTGATGCTGGTTATTGAAAGGAACCATCCTCTAGCCATGACTAATCAACCTTAAAAAAACAGTATCTGTTGGATGTAGTGTTTTCAAGCTATCGCGTGGACAAACAAAAGTTAACGGATGGATGGACAGACAGACAGACAGACAGATGAATGGACACTGATGCTGGTTATCAAAAGGAACCATCCTCTAGTCATGACTAATCAACCATAAAAAACAGTATCTGTTAGATTATCAAATGGACAATCAAAAGTCCCTGAAAATTCAATATGGCTGCCATGGCGGCCATATTGGACATGCAAGAATGCTGGATATCGAAAGGAACCATCCTCTAGTCATGATTAATCAACCATAAAAAAGTAGCATCTGTTGGATTTATAGTTTCCAAGTTATCGCTTGGACAATCAAAAGTCCCCGAAAATCCAAGATTGCTGCCGTGGTGGCCATATTGGATATGCCAGAATGCTGGTTTTCGAAAGGAACCATCCTCTAGTCCTGACTAATCAACCATAAAAAAACAGTATCTGTTGGATGTATTGTTTCCAAGTTATCACGAGGACAAACAAAAGCTAACGTACGGACAGATGGACATACGGACAGATGGACAGACAGACATTGCCATACCATAATATGGCCTGCTCTTATGAGCAGCCATATAAAAATGAGGATACCAGTGCAAAAACCAACATTTTCCTTGCCCATGTTTTGTATTCAGTCAAACATAAATAATAGTTTGTACAAATTTGTTCTATTGGAAATTATTGGAGAGTGCTGTTGGCACTCTCCAATAATTTGTAAAACAAGAGGCCCCAAGGGGCCTTAATCGCTCACCGGGCAAAGTGATTCAAACAAAGTGGTTCAAAGAAGTATTTGGGGTCACATTCAGTTAGATATGGTTCATCAACACTACAAAGGAATGAAGTCATGAGAGACAAATTTTATGGAACTAGAGTCAAGGCTTGAACAAACTTGAATCTTATCCCCTTAAGGATGCTGCATACCAAATATCAAAAGCATTCATCTGCTGGATCTGAAGAAGAATATTTTTAAAGAAACTTCCTAATTTTGAACTGTTATCATTCCGGCTCCCACAGTGAGCCCAAATATAAACCCAGGGATTTGGCTTGAACAAACTTGAATCTAACCCCTAAGGATGCTGCCTGGCAAATATCAAAACATTCTGACTGCTGAATCTGAAGAAGACTTTTAGAGAAAAATTCCTCATATTGACTAAGTTATAATTCAGGCTCCCACAGGGAGCCCAAATATGGACCCAGGGACTTAGCTTTAACAAACTTGAATCTCACCCCCCCAAAGGATGCTACACACCACATATCAAAACATTCCGACTGCTGGATCTGAAGAAGAAGATTTTTAAAGAAAATTCCTCATTTTGAACTAAGTTATCTTTCGGGCTCCCGCAGTGAGCCCAAATATGGACCTAGGGACATGGTTTGAACAAACTTGAATCTCACCCCCCTAAAGATGCTGCATACCAAATATCAAAACATTCTGACTGCTGGATCTGAAGAAGAAGATTTTTAAAGAAAATTCCTCATTTTGAACTAAGTTATAATTCGGGCTACCACAGTGAGCCCAAATATGACCCCAGGGACTTGGCTTGAACAAATTTGAATCTCACCCCCCTAAGCATGCTGCATACCCAATATCAAAAGATTCTGCCTGCTGGATCTTGAGAAGAAGATTTTTAAAGAAATTTGCCTGAAATGCACTAAGTTCAAATTTGGCTCCTATACTGAGCTCAAACATGAACCAAGGGGGCCGATTTGAACAAACTTGAATCAGATCCATCCCACAATGTTGCATACCAAATATCAAAAGATTCTGCCAGCTGGATCTTGAGAAGAAGATTTTTTAAGAAATTTGCCTAAAATGCACTAAGTTCGAATTCGGGCTTCTATACTAAGCCCAAATATGAATCCAGGGGGCCGATTTGAACAAACTTGAGTCAGAACCACCCCCACAATGTTGCATACCAAATATCAAAAGATTCTGCCAGCTGGATCTGGAGAAGAAGATTTTTTAAGAAATTTGCCTGAAATGCACTAAGTTTGAATCTGGGCTTCTATAGTGAGCCCAAATATGAATCCAGGGGGCTGATTTGAACAAACTTGAATCAGACCCACACCAAGATGCTGCATACCAAATATCAAAAGATTCTGCCCACTGGTTCTGGAGAAGAAGATTTTTTAATAATTTTTCTATAATTCATACGGAGATATCTGAGTTATGCCCCATACAGAGCCCCCATGGGACGTGGCCATTTCATTTGAACAAACATGAATTGCCATATAGTGATGAACATCCACATGAAGTTTCGTGAAAATTGGACCAGTGGTTTCAGAGAAGTCGTTTGAAAAATGTTCACGACGGCGGACGCAGGACGACGGCCGGCTGGTGATAAGTTAAGCTCCCTTCGGTGAGCTAAAACAATTTTTTGACAATATTTGATGAATAAATTCAGACCACCATAATCTTGCCCTCTACCAGTTAAATATTTATTTTGTAGATACATGAGAATAGTGTTGCATTTCGCGAAGAGAATAACAATGTTGTATCAATGTTTACGACATGTTACATTGCAAATCGCGATTACCTCTAAAATCACAAACTATAATAGTTTTATACATTTTGAATATTGCCTCTGAAATAAATATGACGAATGCGAACCGAAAAAATGAATGTGCGGTTTCCAGAGAATCAAAAGATTAATTTTCTTTAACCTAACATGTCTAATTTACAACACGTACAAAGCATTTCTTGAATAATTAATAATTTCCATTTATACTTAAAATACAAACACAGTGTTTTGAAGGCAGCAATTTAAAAAGACTTAATAGCGCATGTCAGATATGATCATTACTTTAGGCAGGAGGTAACCGATCTGAAACAAGAGCACTGCCTAGAGGGGCAACATACGCCCGTAAAAATTTGGTCTTGCACAAGTTTCTCTGGGGCAAAGTTTGAAATTTTTTTTGACTCGACTATGTCTGTCCCCCCCCCCCCTCCAATCATTGCCCATTCCCCTGCCCTCTCTGTGGTAAAGAGTTCCAAATTGTATGCTTATGTGCACACATTTCGTATTGTTTTTGTGAAATTTTAGTGTGCAGAATGGAAATGCAAACAATTTTTAGATTTAGATGTAGAAGATTCTCCTCACAGTTTACAATGGTGGCATTCATTCATTGACAGATTAACTTCACTGATAACGATTGACGATAGGTGGCTCCAAGGAAAAGGACATTTTGAGGATCATAAGAGCTAAAAACGGTGCTTGAAAATAAAATGGAGTTATATGCTCCTGTCACAGGCACAACAACAATTTATGATCAACATGGGTGCAAAGTTTGAACAATAAAACAAGTAAAATGTTGAAGGAGTAGCCAACACAATAGTGTAATGTTTCAAGTACTAAAAGTGGGCATAACTCTGGAAATACAAAACAGAGTTACCTGCTCTTGTCACATGCACAACGGCAATTGGTGATCAACATGTGTGAAAAGTTTGAACAATATAGCAGGTAAAATGTTGAAGGAGAAGGCGACACAATACTGTAATGTTTCAAGTACCAAAAGGGGCATAACTCTGGAAATACAAAGTAGAGCTACCTGCTCTTGTCACATGCACAACGGCAATTGGTGATCACCATGTGTGCAAAGTTTGAACAATATAGCATGTAAAAGGTTGAAGGAGTAGGCAGCACAATACTGTGATGTTTCAAGTACTAAAAGGGGGCATAACTCTGGAAATACAAAATGGAGTTACCTACTCTTGTCACATGCACAATGACAATTGGTGATCAGCATGTGTGCAAAGTTTGAACAAAATAGCTTGTAAAATGTCGAAGGAGTAGGCGACACAATACTGTAATGTTTCGAGCACTAAAAGGGGGACATAACTCTGGAAATACAAAACAGAGTTACCGGCTCTTGTCACATGCACAATGGCAATTGGTGATCAACATGTGTGCAAAGTTTGAACAATATAGCATGTAAAAAGTTGAAGGAGAAGGCTACACCATACTGTAATGTTTTAAGTACTAAAAGGGGCATATCCCTGGAAATACAAAATGGAGTTACCTGCTTTTGGTCACATGCACAACGGCAATTGGTGATCAACATGTGTGCAAAGTTTGAACAATATAGCATGTAAAATGTTGAAGGAGAAGGCGATACAATACTGTAATGTTTTAAGTACTAAAAGGGGCATAACTCTGGAAATACAAGTAGAGTTACCTGCTCTTGTCACATGCACAATGGCAGTTGGTGATCACCATGTGTGCAAAGTTTGAACAATATAGCATGTAAAAGGTTGAAGGAGTAGGCAGCACAATACTGTGATGTTTCAAGTACTAAAAGGGGGCACAAATACAAAATGAAGTTACCTGCTCTTGTCATATGCACAATGACAATTGGTGATCAGCATGTGTGCAAAGTTTGAACAAAATAGCTTGTAAAATGTTGAAGGAGTCGGCTACACATTACTGTAATGTTTTAAGTACTAAAGGGGCATATCTCTGGAAATACAAAATGGAGTTACCTGCTCTTGTCACATGCACAACAGCAATTGGTGAACACCATGTGTGCAAAGTATGAACAATATAGCATGTAAAATGTTGAAGGAGTAGGCGACACAATACTGTAATGTTTTAAGTACTAAAAGGGGCATAACTCTGGAAATACAAAATGAGTTACTTGCTATTGTCACATGCACAACAGCAATTAGTGATCAACACGTGTGCAAAGTTTGAATATAGCATGTAAAATGTTGAAGGAAAAGGCGACACAATATTGGAATGTTTTAAGTACTAAAAGGGGCATAACTCTGGAAATACATAATGGAGTTACCTGCTATTGTCACATGCACAACGGCAATTGGTGATCAACATGTGTGCAAAGTTTGAGTAATGTAGCATGTAAAATGTTGAAGGAGTACGCGACAAAACACATGATGTTTCAAGTACTAAAAGGGGGCAGAACTCTGGAAATACAAAACAGAGTTACCTGCTCTTGTCACCTGCACAACGACAATTGGTGATCAATATGTGTGCAAAGTTTGAACAATATAGCATGTAAAATGTTGAAGGCGTAGGCAACACAATACTGTAATGTTTAAAGTACTAAAAGGGGCATAACTCTGGAAATACTAAATGGAGTTACCTGCTCTTATCACATGCACAACGGCAATTACCAATCAACATGTTTGTAAAGTTTGAACACAAAAGCATGTAAACCTTTAGAGGAGTAGGCGACACAAAAATTGTTTACGGACACACAGACAAACAGACGGACAACGCCATAACATAATGTGTCCGTCAAAAAATGAGTATAAAAATCAGTACAGTAGATGGAGTGAGTATTGCAACTAAAACACTCAAAAATGTGGACTCTCCACTCAGGCAATAACCATTAAGTTATGTGAAAAAATCATAAAACCAACAAATATTGATTGAGTCAGTGGTCCTTGTGCTAAGTAAACCAGAGAGTGTTAAAGTAGATGGCAGAGATGCAGACGATCAAGATCAAATCGCATCAGAACTGGCCAAGCACTGAGAAAAGGTAAACAATAAGCGATGGGGCATGGGAAACCCACCGGAGTGACCAAACCAGGTTGAGGGAAATCTATCGAACTTCGTGTGCAGCGAAATTAAAAGCGAGGAGGTGTGAAAGGTGATCTCAATTAATGATTTGAAAAATGGGAACGGTGGACGAAATTCCTAACGAGTTTCTCAAAAAAGGGGAAGAGAAACTCTGTGAAAGCATAACTGTCCTATTCAATTTAGCCATAGAAAAGAAGAGGTCACAAAAGAGTAGAGAAAAAGCAAAGAGACATTTATTCACAAAAAGGGGTACAAAGACGTTTTGGATAATTATCGAGGGATCTCTGTCAGTAGCAACATTGGTAAAGTTTTCAGTAAAGTCCAGTATAGGAGATTAGAGGAGGTAATTGAGGCTAAGGTTTTGTTTGGAGAGATTCAGAATGGCTTCGGGAAAGGGAGGAGAGTCACTGACCATCTTTTCACGCTATCCAAAATGATGTATTCCACGAAAGCAAAAAAGAAAAAGATGTTTATGGCCTTTTTTGATGTTAAGAAGGCATACGATAGATTATGGGGGGTGGTTATGCTGCGAAAGCTCGGGGCTTTGGAGGCGAGTTTGCTGGAATTCTGAAAGCATTACAGAAAGATGAACAGAGTGAACTAAACCTAGGTAACATAACAACAAAACGTGTGCCTAAACAGGGGTGTATCCTTTCGCCAATTCTTTTTGCATTGTACATCGAAGGTTTAGTAGATGAACTCCTGCATAGCGATGAGGGGGTTGCAGTTGGTGACTTGAAGATCCCAGGGCTATTTTTTGCAGACGATATTGTGCTAGTGTCAGAAAGCAAGGAGAGGCTAGCAAAAATGCTGGGAATTGTTGGGAAATATGGGAACAAATGGAGACTCAAACTAAATGAAAGCGAAAGCAAAGTTATACCTGTGGGTCGTAAAGTGGACCATACTCGAAGGTGGAGAGTGGGGGAGTTCTGTATTACGGAAGGTAGCAACAAACTTCTTAGTGTAGGAGAGACAGGTGACTACGAGTATCTGTGGGTAAATAAAAACATCACAGGAAGAGACATCTACCAAAACCACACAAATAAATTAATTCTGAAGGGAAGGCGAATCCTTAACCAAACTTAGATGTGAGTCTTCCATGGAAGACGTGTGTCGTGTCGCCTGGCGTTTCAGACAGAATTCTAAGTGGAAAAGGGGCATAACTCTGGAAAGAATACAGCGGATCAAAAAATAAAATAGGAGGTGCACAATGCCATTATGTGATAAAGAATCACTGAAAGTTTCATCAAAATCCATTCATAGGTTAAAGAGGAGTGGCGGATAAGAGAAAGTGTGACGCAGACGATGCGGACGACGCAAGACGATGAGGCATAACTCTGGAAAAAATACAGCGGATCAAAAAATAAAATAGGAGGTGCACAATGCCATTATGTGATAAAGAATCACTGAAAGTTTCATCAAAATCCATTCGTAGGTTAAAGAAAAGTGGCAGATAAGAGAAAGTGTGACGCGGACGACGACACGGGCGACGCAAGACGACAAAAGTAATCCCTATATGTCGCTCCCCACTTCGTGGGGAGGCGACACAATGAAACAGTTTCAATAAGGTTTTCTTGGGGAAAACCATTTGGGAAATGGTGGGTCTGCCAAGCACAACATATGGTACAGAAGTGGTACCCCTAATCCAAGCGGCTGTAAAGAGCTTGGAAACCTGCCATACCATGAATGTTAAGAGTAGCACAAAGTATTATAGTACTTAGGGAGCACCCAGGAGTTAGTTCGATTTAACTAGAGTAATTTTTTGGTTCAGATTCCTACGGAATCCTCAGATACTTCGTTGAATTACCACAAACAACCCAATAATTGTTTACTTGGCACGGATCCCCTCCCCTTCCAGAATTCTTTCTAGGACCCCCATATTATGTGCCGATATGTGCTTATATGAAAAGCCACAATGTGATACATTGTGCACTTGCACATAGGCACATGCCAGATGTGCCGCTATGTGCTTCATTTGAAAAGACACAACGTGACACATTGTGCACTAGCGCACAAGCACATGCTGGATAAGCTGATATGTGCTTATCTGAAATGGCACAATGTGATGCATTGTGCACAAGCACATGGGCACATGCGACTAAAAAAAGATTCTATAAGCACCAGCGTTTCCCCAAAAAGGGATTCTTTTAGGATTCCAAAATGGGATTCCATAAGTGGGATTCCAAGCTCCTATACAAGTAGTCTTACAATCTTATCTCCAACTGTCTGTCCTATGATTTGGCTCTATTATAGATATCCAACACTATATAGTCTGCTAACACCCTTGCAGCCTTGTGCCATTATTACCTTGTTCCATATTTATTCCGACGACCTGTTTATGTCATGTGTACACATTACAAGTAGCACATAGGCACATGTTGGATGTGTTGATATGTGCTTATGTGAAAATGCACAATGTGACACTAGCACATAAGCACATACGACCAAAAACGGATTCTGTAGCCAAAGACATATCCTAAAAAGGGATTCTATAGGGATTTCAAAAAGGGGATTCCATAAGTGGGACTTCAATCTCCTATACAGTTATTCCTACCATCAGCTTCCACCATGTCTATCCTATGATCGAATGTATTTACCTAATACTAGAGTCTTCTGCACCCCTTACAACCTTGAAAGACTACAACTGACTTGTATCATTACTACAGGCTTGCTAAGTATCTCCGATTATTGAATGACTCAAAGTCCCTCGAGCAATTAAGCTATCGAGCAACTGCTCGATCGAGTGTCTCGCACATACAACTCTTAGCCTCATTTCAGAAAAAAGAGATTTCATAGCCATAGACGTTTTCCAAAAAGGGATTCTCAAAAAGGGATTCTGTAAGTGGAGTTTGTATCCGATTCTGTAAAATGGGATTCCGTGATTTGACATAAACACTCGAAGATATGGAAAGGAACTGATAACGCCCAATTAAACTATTATTTTATGTAGGTAACGTAGCAACCATGTGCTACCATAGAAACCAAGATGGCGGCCACCAGTATGCAAAATGGACGACGGAAACACGTATCACCTTAGAAAAACATGCTGCGCATGCGCAATAGAAACACATTCATGACGTCATCCACCAGGGTCATCCAAATGATGCCTGAAAAGTGCGAGGCATACTACTCCCGATTACAGAAAACTGCACTGCATTAGTACTATTTATACTTTTGAACATAAATACAAGAAATTGTGTGTGAGAAAGAGAAAGAGAGAGAGAGAGAGGGGGGATATTTTCTGCAAGTTAATGACTATTCTCTAATTGTCGTGGAAATACAATGCCCACACGTGGAGACAATTATTTAACTAGTAATGTCACAGTGTTTCAACGACGTGACTTAGCATCAAAGCATACAAAATGGAAAAGAAATCCAAAAAAATAAGAACTAACATTTCCTACCCAACAAGGACCACTGTAAAATACAGAAGGGTAGCCAAGAATTTTGTCAGGGAGGTGTGCAAAGTGGCGATCGACGATCATCAAAAGATTTTGAAAAATGAGTATCAAATAGAGCTCTGTGGTAGAATCTGCGAAATATTATGGAAAAATTTAGAATCTTAAATATAAATATTTCTGACTTATTCTAGGCCTATCTGAAAAATTACATTCAAAATAGATTGATAACGTTGATTTTTTAATTTTATTTTCTAGATATATATATTATACCTATATAAGTAATTCTGTTCAAATGTGATTCTGACAGATAAGCTTGGAGTCACATATAGGACCTGTGACACTAGGACCATGTAACTAGTTTTTGTGAAACATTTAACCCTTTACCCAACATAACAGCCCAAACCAGACAGTGATATTCACAAAAATCGCAAATTAATTTTCATTATTTTTCATTTTTTGTCTCAAAAACATAGGTAATGACCTCTCTTTGGAACGAGTTCATCGCGCTCATTCCAACAGTGGGTCATAACCTATATTTTTTACACAAAAAATTCGTTATTCAAGAATTTTTTTCTTGCAAGTGTCGTCTGCTTTTCATGTTAGGTAAAGGGTTAAGTAGTTTGATACTATTCTGTTTCAAAAGGTTAAACCACAGCTAAATCTGCTTGGGCAGAGTTAGAACATTTGGGAGTCTGACCACGGCTTGTCACTGCTTGGTGTTTCTCTCTGGGTACTCTGGCTCCCCCACCCGCAAAACTGACTGACACGACGTGATCCTGGCCATTGAAAGTGTTATTAAACCCTACTAAATAAATAATAGGCAAGAATGAATAGATATCTAAGACTTAAACCCAGACGATTATGTCTCCGCTGGAACATTTTTGAGCAAGGAGAGCCCCCCCACTCCCTCCCCACCCTGCACCCGTCAGACAAATTTATCAATTTTGGTCCTCATCTCATAATATGTTCAATTTTTATCAGCATTCCTTGAAGTTCAATAAGTTGGAGCTTGGAATTTATATATTGGGACACCAATCCTTCAACCCCCATAACCCTATCCACGACCATATATGTTTTTATCATATATCACTTAAGTATACTTATATAATCTACCAAGGCTTAAATCGTGCGAGAATTAAAAATGATTCTATAGCTCTATGATTATCCATGGAATATTCCAGGACAGCACAAAGTGCGATGTCATTTTAGATATTCATCAAAATTAAGTTTTCGCAGATGGACAAAGGTAAAGATTGCAGCATATCATTGCGTGAGAACCATAGGGTTCTATCTTCCAGTGGAAGATAGTACCTTATGGTTCTCACAAGACAATATACATCCATGCAATTTCATTCAGATTTCTGTTGTCGATAACATGCCATGTCTTTTATTGGAAGTGAAACCGCACTTTATTTAAAATAATGAAGCTGTTGAACTAATAATGCCCAATTATTGCTAAAATAATGCACAGTTGTTGTTCATGGAGGTCAATCCTTCAGACATCAGTGAAGCTAAAAATATTTTCCAAGCATATCATTAATTTATGTCATGTGTTGTATTTACTTCTGATCACTTTCGGGCAACTTTGTTTATCTCTTTGAAGTGTCGTGTTTTCTAAAAATTTGTATACATTCAATTCTTTTAATTACAGACTAAAGTAATTTCGGAGTGCTTCTGATGCTTTACAGTTTGCATATGGTGTTTTTTTTACATGCCCTTTAACAAACAAGTAAAATTCGGAGAATTGATATTTTCATAAATAAGCACCTTTTTCTTTCTTTAAGAACTGAAAATTGATTCTCGCTGCTGTTTTTCGTGAATCAGAACAAATTTTGAGGCCTGTATGCATCTTCAGTCAGAAAGACTTGTAAGATGATCAAAGTTTTTCTCCTGTATTTGTTACATTGATAGTGGGGCCACAATACAACTTGTGTCATTGATTCTTGCAGGACTCTTCTAGAAACAAGAATACACATTACAAGAGGATCATCACTGAAGAAAAAATACAATAAGATTTTTTCCCTTTTTTTCATTGATCACACAATTTGTTCTGACAATTAGCAGAGATGAGTTGTATTCCAGTGAATAACTGGCATGGCTCGAACTCTTAACTACCCACATGTTTCAAGAGTGTCATGGTGAAATTGAGAAGAGTGTGGTGGAGCAATGCCCATAGGCACAGACAGCCCTTCTCCCACTCCCACCCCAAAAAATGTCAGAAAGTTTTAGATTCTGTCCATAATCAATAGTTCGCTCCTGTTATCTGAGGACAGAAAAATAATTGCTAAGGTCCGAACTAATGGACATTATGCCTTTAGACACCCAATTTATGTTGTTTAATAATACATTCCTCTACACTGCATTAATAATAATCATACATAGCTTTTATATAGTTTAAAATCACAAGGTTGTACTCCAAAATGCTTTACATGGAAAATAAATACATATTTGAGCTCCCTACTAAAAGCACTGATGTAAACAAAAACTGATCAAATTAAGACAGTTGAGACCTTGAAGGCCTCTCGAACGAGATGTGACTTGAGTTTTGTTTTGATGTCCTCAAGCTTATGGAAGCCTGGATATGCACTGGCAATGAGTTCCAAAGTCATGGACCTACAAAGGAAAAGACCCAAGTATTCACCAAGGTGGAATGGGAAAAAAGAACAAGAAGCCTGAGCTGTTTGGATGAGCTGAGATTCCGTTTTGATGACTGAACAGTCAAAAGGTCTTTAAGATATTTTGGAGCTGATCCATTCATGCACTTAAAGACCAACACCAAAACTTTGAAAGTGATACATTGTTGAACAGGGAGCCAATGTAACTTACATTGCTGGTTCAACTGGAAAGTTTATGGTCTTGTTCCACCCTCACTCTCCAAATCAGAAAAAGATATCTTCAGCCCTGTAATATCGCTGGTGAGGATCTGTCATGACGAAAAAGTCAGGATCACTTGTGATGTTCGGACGCATAACTACTCGGGCCCACAAGTCTAATAATAGTGTTAAAATGATCTGTCAATTAACCTATACAGGAACAGTTACATTTGCAGCTATCAGTTAACCATTCACAGATGGTGATCGGACGGAAGAAAACAGGGCTTAAAGAAACAGGAAATAAAGAAACAATTTTGGGTTGGACAAATGGAAACAGGACAAAAAAAAACAGAAAGAAAAAAAACACTTTTTCAGTATTTCACACTGATAATTTATTTTTAAAATTTCAATGAAAATTGTCTGAAAGACTATTTTAATGCAAATTAATGGAAAGAAATTATTGTTGAACGTATAAAAATGTAAAAATATATAATTATACAAAAATTTGACCTTCCAGGGATAGTTGTTGGTTTGGGTGACTCAAATAGAACTACAAGGTTGATACAAAGCAACATTTATTTATATAATGTATAGTTTACAAGTTTTTAATAACCCATGGAAAGACAAATATGGATATATATTAACTCTTAGCCCTTTAAGTATTTTATTTTCTAGATGTTTTTCATCAAATCTAGTCATGACTGCTTTAAAGCAGCCATGACTAGATTTGATGAAAAATTTATCTAAATGTAACACAAGAAATCATTGGTGAAAAAATCCATTCAATTTACAGGGGGAAAATTGAAAAAGAATTGTTAAGAAACAGTCATTTTCTGTAGACAGTAAAGTTCAAAACAGAAAAAAATGTGTTTCTTTCTGTACTGTTTCCTTTGTTTCCTGTTTCTTTCTGTCCTACATTCTTCACAGTTAACATAAGTGTAGAAATCTTCTACATTAGTGGATTCAAATGAATGAAAATATGCAGAATTTGTTTATTCTTTATTGGTGTTTAAGGGCACATACTTATGCACAATGGCTTATCATGACCATGACAGTTTTACGGGTGGAGGAAGCCGGAGTACCCAGAGAGAACCACTGAGCATCGACGAGCAACTGTCAGCTCCTAAACATCCTAACACTGTTCAAGGTCCACTCCGGTAGGGTTACAGCAGTTGAAGACATGTGCACCGTCGACATGCAGTACGCCTTAGTACACGGCATCACTGTGACCCCATATCGGCAACCAGAATAAAGTGCCTTGTCCAAGGACACAACTCGGGTCGTCCTGGATGGGCATCGAACTCAGGACCTCTAGCATAGAAGTCCAACTGTCTCCCAAAATGTGTAGAAGGTAACTTGATCAAATCTGACATAAAATACTCTAAACTAACAGAATATTACTAAAATAAATCTGGCATAAATTATGCTTGGCTGATGATTGGACCCGCATTCTTTTTCGATATTTGCCAAAGTTACATTCCGCACGGTTCGAGTATGTGTACAAAATATACACACAACTTACATTCCGTGCTTTTCTCATTGTCTGAATATCAGACATGTTAACTCTCCCAGAATGCCTGGGAAAATCCCATAAATGTAGTGTAACGCCTGGCCTCCCAGAAGGGAATCAGTTTTGGACAAAAATTCCGGAAAATTGTGCAGTTGAACATTTTTCGATTTCCTGACATTCTGAGTCAAATATTGGGCCTTCGAAGCTCTCTGATCATAACGAATTAAACCAAAAAAAAATGCATACAAGTGAATTATATTTAATAAAAGAGTCCTTTATTATAAATATTTCACTTGTATCAACGTTTTGTTTTCATTTCAATTTTGCTGTATGGTCAAATTAGAAGTGCCAAAGCGAAAATAGGTGACATGAGTACATTACCTATTGACATCCACCTCCGCCTAATTGATAATTCTTGGTGAATAAAATGTACGCAAAAGAATTCATATTTATTTATATGGTTCAAACATACACATACACTCATTTTTAATTCAATTATCCACTCAATTTGTGATCCACTTCGGCAAAGTTGAAGAATACAGAATAAAATGGGTCATTTTGCGCAGAAAAATTCACCTTGCTTCCATGATATGCCAAAAAATTACGGCTTAAAATTGATACACAATGGACGTATTATGTAATGGTCAATAACCCTGATCATTGTGCTTCGCGAGTAACTGATGAGGCGTCTATTCCCTGGTGCTAGTGGTGGTCCAAGAGCTGAAATCTTTTAGTTCTTAAGTTGCATATATACTGTTTGTGCACATACATTTTCCCTGAAATTCATCCAATTTCCCTGAAAATCACCATTTTTTCTGAGTCTAACATGTCTGTCTGAATCTGCTAATACAAAATATTTTCCGCCTATACTACTTTCTCTGTTCAAAAGTAAGTGGCAGTTAAATGCAACAGATCAAACTAAACAGTTACGCAACTCCCTAACCATTTTAAAATCTATCTGATAGAGGGACACAGAAAATGCAATTTTGGTATTTTACAGGCCAGGTATACTCAAGGCAATCCATCCATTTCTCCTTTTGCTAATTTAGTGAAACCATGAAGGCTGAAACAAGCAAATTTGCAGTTTATGAATCACCCAACTGTCTGCACTCTAATTTTAGTTGGGTTAAGCTTAACCTAAATCAAATGGGCTGAGTGAATATGAACCCAATTGGGTTTTTTAATATTCACTCAGCCTAGTGTTGATTAGGGTTAAGTTTTAACCCAACTGATTTTTTCAAGTGTCTGAATCACAAATTTTCTAGTTTGGTATTTGTTACTTTTTCATTTTTTTTTGTTTACTGCATACAAAATGGAAAACACCTTGACATCTATACTACTCTTGCGTTGTTAAACCTCAGAACTCTGCATGGCTTCACTAGACAACTCACAAAACAGTTGAAAAAAAAACAAGTGTCAACACCAGATGTAGCACGAGGCCTAATCCACAATGATCAAATGGTTTAGTGCACCAGAGGCATGCAGGGACAGGTTGAGGCAAGCCCTTTTGAACCTCTTTAACTGTATTTTTTATTTTCGTAATGTCTGGCCGTGGCATAGGAGCAAAAGGGCAGGAATCAAGTTTGTGGCATTTGTGCTTCTTCTTGCACTTTTTTGGATAAGGTGGTAGAGATGGTGGGGCAGCCTTGGTTGGTGTTGTAGACGGTGAGTTGGAGGACTGGTATGGTCTGGTCCTCATGGCTTCTGGTGGTGTTTCATTTTCTTCAGGAGTTTTATGTAAGGGATGCTGACTGCCTGTATGCTGCCCTTCATTTACTCTTTGTCAAGCTCGAGTTTTGTCATGGCTTGGAGTCTGTGCAGCAGGAGCTTCATGTAGCCTTTGTCTCTGACCTTCTCACCCAGGAGTGCTTCCACAGACTCCTCAGCAATCATCTCCTGTTTAGGGTTCTGGTTGGAAAAAGCTGGAGAAGGAAGAGCAAGAGGGTGGAAAGTGTAGTGTCCAACTCAATATCCTGTTCCAAAGACAATCCTCCCTCCTCCATCTCCCCTTCCGATGAAGAATTTAATGGTCTAGAGACTGGACTGTCTGTTGGCGAACCAGCATCCTCTGGACCCTCCACCTGAGTGGGTGGTGCCGAACTGGATGCGAAATGGTCAGTGGTATCAGGTGAAGAGCTTTCAAAGCCCTCACTGGCCTCCTTTTCTTTCTTTCCCTCTTTTTCTTTTTCATGAACTCAGTCAGTCTGCAGGCATCGTGTCGTCTGGCAGAAGGTCCCTTCTTTCTCTTCCTCTTTGCCTCTGTTGTGTGGATCGAGTGATCATCATCAAGAAATCCACCAGGGCTAGCAAGGGTAGCCTTCACTCTGATCATTGTTTCTTGTACCACAAGTGGGAGCTCCATTATTCAGTTGTTCTCACCTTGGTGTCTAAGTTGTGAATGCGATGATGCTTAATCCAAAAATGTTCAATACTGAAATTTGATTAGTAAGTACCTTCAAGCAATTTGCTAGAACCACAAAGAAACATCTGTTCGTGGATCACCATGTGTCACCTGGAAATCCTTGAGATGGGAGTTGGTTGGTTTAGGCTCTTGCAAATATTCAAAATTCGATTTGAAGGTCAATATTCGAATATTTTTGAATATACTTTGGCCATAAGTTAGTGACAGTTCAGAGTCAAAACTTAATTGCCTTGTAGCAGTAACAGTGTCTGTAGCGATGTAGTTACAACTGTATCGACGGATCAACTCCACTCGCCACTGAATTATTGTTTCGTTTTAGAAATTCCACATTTTCATTTAAAAGCTACAAACTCAACAATTCAAATAGTTTCAATCAGCAGCTAGTATATTGGTTTATATCTCATTTTTCTGCATGGGAAGTGGTGAGGCAAAAAAATGCACTCTTGTTTTTTTAATAATTGGGGGTATTATCTTGGAAAATTTTTTTTTCTTTTGACGACATATCCATTAACAGTGATTTGAATCATTTGATTTAAGTTCAATTCAAAATTTGATTTGAAATTTGATTTGTTTTCATCAATTTGATTTGATATTCAATTCAACTAGAATCGGCAATTCGCAGATCCTCAGGTTGGTTCATCAAAGAGGGTGTAGCTGGGGTGGGGTCGGAGCATGATCCAACTTTCATGCTTTTCCATAGAAATGCTACAAATACAGGCATTTTTGTAACAAATTATCAGTGAATGTAAGAAAGTTTTCTGTTCAGAATGAGTAAAATGAGTAATGAGAAAATCTTACCAAATGGTGGTCGTAACGTTGGTGGCAGAATATTTCCGTTGCATAGAGGTGTGTTGCAGCATGCCAGCGTTTTATTCTCTGCTAAGTCAATGCCTTCATTACAATGCTACAACAAAATCATATGCACGTTATTTGGAACATTATATTGTTTTTAAACCTATGAATCAGATGTAAAATTTGAACACATTTCTATATATGGCCTAAAAAAATTAAAAATCTTTTTCACAGGCTCTCCCACATGGTCCTTTGGGTTTGGGGTGTGCATGCTCTCTTTTCATAATCAATGTAAACTTAACGGAAATGCCAATAGGATCATCTATCCAATGTTGAGCTGTGACAGCACAAAAGAGGGTTCAATCATTATCATCTTATTGTCCGGAAACCAATTGTTTACAATTTACTATGTGAAGAGTCACTGTGACCTTGACCTTTGACCTAGTGATTGCAAAATAAATAGGGCTCTTTCTTGCATCAATGCCAACCTATCTATGAAGTTTCATGAACGTGGGTGGATTCGTCATCAAATTATCATCTGGAAACCAATTGTTTATGATTTATAATGTTCAAGGTCACTGTGACCTTGACCTTTGACCCAGCAAGTCCAAAATATATAGGGGTCTTCCGCCCACGTAGGCCAACATATCTATGAAGTATCATGAATGTGGGTCTAACCATTATCAAGTTATCATCCGGAAACCAATTGTTTACGATTTACTATGTTGAAGGTCACTGTGACCTTGACCTTTCACCTAGTGAGTCCAAGATAAATAGTGTTTTTCCTCTCACTAATGTCAACCTACCTATAAAGTTTCATGAACATGGGATGGACTATTATCATGTTATCATTTGGAAACCAATTGTTTTAATTTACTGTGTTCTGGGTCACTGTGACCTTGACCTAGTGAGTCCAAAATTGATAGTCCAAACATATGAAGTTTCATGAGTGTGGGCTGAACCATAGTCAAGTTATCATCCTGAAACCAATTGTTTTAATTTACTATGTTCTGGGTCAAAGTGACCTTTGACCTAGTCAGTCCAAAATAAATAGAGTTCTTCCTCTTCACTTACCTGTGAAGTTTCATGAATAAGGGTTAATCTATATCAAGTTATCATCCGGAAACCAATTGTTTATGCCTGCCCACCCACCTGCCCAATGGCCCAACCACCCACCTGCCATTCGCCAAACTATAAGTAGAGTTTGACTTTGTCACAACTCGACTAAAAATAAATATTAAATGGTTTATGTCTTATATTTTACCCAAGGTAAAAAAATTTATAAATTTGTCCATGGAGTGCAAAAAGGCTTTGCAATGCTTTAGAACATTAAATTTTGATGACAAAGAAATAATTACAGAAATAAAAAATAAAATGAAAGTATCAATGACACTGTAGCTCAACTTGACAAACTTGAACTTGGTAAGTAATAAATGAAATGGCAAAATTGAAGATTCTTGGTACCAATGTTATTTGATGAAATTTCAACATAACAGCATTGTGTGTGAACAATGTCAGAGTAATCCATGCATTTTTAAATGTAAACTGTAAGACTGGCTAAAGGAAGAATGCTGATACACAAATGCAGTATGTTCAGAGGTAAATGTGGCCTTAGGCCATGTCAAAGGCGATTGCTGATGCACAAATGCAATAAATTCAAATATTGTTGCTGACAGCAACAGTTTTTGATGGAAATGAAAAGAAAATCAATAGCTCCTATCTTTCGTCACCCTCCATAAGCATACAAGGTTTCAAAACAACCTGATAATTAATGTGCCCTCTGAAGCATGCCAAAGGAAGATGTTAAGGCACAAATGCACGAAGTAGAAGGTCATTGCTTGTGGCAATGTTTTTTTTTGTATGGAAATGCAGTAAGTTCAAAGGCTGGTGATAAAGACAATTATTTTTTATGGAAATGAAAAAAAGCAATAGCTCACTCACATCTAGAGGTCATACCAAGTTTTAAAGTGATCCGATCATAAATGTGCCCTGAAGGGTGTGTTAAAGGGAAATATTGAGGTCTGACTAAACTAAGTTCAAAGGTCAGCGGCAACATTTTTGACAGAAATGGAAGAAAATCGACAGCACCCACAAAGATGTCACCCCACACAAGCACACCAAGTTTGCAAGCGATTAAATCATAAATGTGCCCTGCAGGGTGTGTCAAAGAGAAATATTGATGCTTAATTGCACTAAGTTTTTACTAAGTTCAACAGAGGTTGTTGCCAATAGCAACTATTTTTGATGGAAATGGAAGAAAATCGATAGCTCCCATCTAGAGATAACCCCAAACAAACATATAAAGTTTCAAACCATCCTGATCATAAATGTGCCCTGTAGGGCATGCCAAAGGAATATGTTGATCCCTAATTAAGCTAAGTTCAAATGTCGTTGCCAGCGGCAACATTTTTTGATGGAAAATGGAAGAAAATCAATAGCTCCCATGTAGAGGCCACCCCAAACAAGCATGCCAGGTTCCAAAACAATTCGATCATAAATGTGCCCTGTAGGTTGTGACAAAGGGAAATATTGAGGTTTGACTAAACTTAAGTTCTAAGAATGTTGCCAGCGCAACATTTTTTGACGGAGATGGAAGAAAATCGATAGCTCCGATCTAGAGCTCACCCCAAACAAGCATACCAAGTTTCAAAGTGATCTGATCAAAACTGTGCACTGCAGGGTGTGCCAAAAGCGAAATATTGATGCATAACTGCACTAAGTTGATCGAAGGTCATTGCCAGTGGCAACATTTCTTGAAAAAAATTGATAGCTCCCATCTAGAGGTAACCCCAAACAAGCATACAAAGTTTCAAACCAATCTGATCATAAATGTGCCCTGTAGGGTGTGCCAAAGGGAAATATTGAGGTCTGACTAAACTAAGTTCTAAGAACGTTGGTCGCGGCAACATTTTTTGATGGAAAAGGAAGAAAATCGATAGCTCCCATCTAGAGGTCTCCCCAAACAAGCATGCCAGGTTTCAAAGCAATCCGATCATAAAATGTGCCCTGCAGGGTGTGCCAAGGGGTAATTTTGATGCATAACTGCACTACAACATTTATTGGCAGATATAGAAGAAAATCCATAGCTCCCATCTAGAGGTAACCCCAAACAAGCATACCAAGTTTCAAACCGATTTGATCAAAAATGTGCTCTGTACAGCGTGCCAAAGGAGTATATTGATACCTGATTAAACCAAGTTCAAAGATCATTGCCAGTGGCAACATTTTTTGACAGATGGAAGTTGAAGAAAATCGATAACTCCCATCTAGAGGTCACCCAAACAAGCATGCCAGGTTTCAAAGCAATCCAATCATAAATGTGCCCCGTAGAGTGTGCCAAAGGGAAATATTGAAGTCTGACTAAACTAAGTTCTAAGAACGTTGGCCGCGGCAACATTTTTTTACAGAAATGGACGAAAATCACTAGCTCTTATCTAGAGGTCACCTCAAACAAGCATGCCAGGTTTCAAAGCAATCCGATCATAAATGTGCCCTGTAGGGTGTGCCAAAGGGAAATATTGAGGTCTGACTAAACTAAGTTTAAGAACGTTGGCTGCAGCAACATTTTTTGACGGAAATGGAAGAAAATCGATAGCTCCCATCTAGAGGTCACCCCAAACAAGCATACCGAGTTTCAAAGCAATCCGATCATAAAGGTGCCCTGTAGGGTGTGCCAAAGGGAAATATTGAGGTCTGACTAAACTAAGTTTAAGAATGTTGGCTGCAGCAACATTTTTTGACGGAAATGGAAGAAAATCGATAGCTCCCATCTAGAGGTCACCCCAAACAAACATGCCGTGTTTCAAAGCAATCCGATCATAAAGTTGCCCTGTAGGGTGTGCCAAAGGGAAATATTGAGGTCTGACTAAACTAAGTTCTAAGAACGTTGACGGGTGCAATAATTTTAAGCTCTCACGAAATCAGAGACAAGAGTAAATTTCACCCATAAAGTGTTACTACATGAATTTTCGAGGGAATACCGTCACCGAACACCAGAAACCTTAACCCTTTGAATCTGAGTGGCTAGGGGTTTTTTTCAGCTAGGAGCATGATGCGTCATAACGTCATTAAATAGGATAGCTGTTCATTAAATGTGTGGAGTAGAGCAATCAGTATTTTGAAAATATTGATTGATCAACCCCAAATAATGAATATAGATGCTTCTAATTGCTGCCATTGAACTGGCATGGCAGATACCACTAGTGTTCAAGGGGTTAAATGCATATGGAATTGCAGAATTATGACAGTAAATTCCCACTCGCCACATTGTGCTGCTTTCCCAAAACAACGCACATTTAAATGCCTTCACAATATATTAGTGCTCCACCATGTTTTTCAACGAGTGCAATTTTTAGCTCCTGTAAAATGAAACAAGAGGCCTCAGGGGGCCTGAGGGCGCTCACCTGACATGGTAGCCTAAATATCAACCCAGAGAATTGATTTCAACAAGTTGCATCTGCTCCTCCTAAGAAAAGCCTCCTACCAAATATCCAAAGATTCTGACCAGTGGATCCAAAAAAAAGATTTTTAAAGAATATTCCTCATATTGAACTAATTCGGGCTCTCACAGGGAGCCCATATATGAACCCAGGGACTTGGCTTTAACAAACTTGATGCTGCACACCAAATATCAAAACATTCCGACTGATGGATCTGAAGAAGAAGATTTTTTAAGAAAATTCCTCAATTCGAACTAAGTTACAATTCAAGCTCCCACAATGAACCCAAATATGGACCTAGGGACATGGCTTGAACAAACTTAAATCTTACCCCCTAAGGATGCTGCATAAAAAATATCAAAAGCATTCATCTGCTGGATCTGAAGAAGAAGATTTTTAAAGAAAATTCCTCATTTTGAACTAAGTTGTCTTCAGTGAACCAAGGGACTTGGCTTGAACAAATTTGAATCTCAGCCCCCTAAGGTTGCTGCATGCCAAATATCAAAACATTCCGACTGCTGAATCTGAAGAAGAAGATTTTTAAAGAAAAATTCCTCATTTTGAACTAAGTTATCATTCAGGCTCCCCAAGTGAGCTCCAATATGGACCTAGGGACATGGCTTGAACAACCTTGAATCTCCCCCACCCCCCTTCCTCCCCCGAAAGGATGCTGCATACTAAATATCAAAACATTCCGACTACTGGATCTGAAGAAGATTTTTAAAGAAAATTCCTCATTTTGAACTAAGTTATAATTCAGGCTCCCACAGGGAGCCCAAATATGGACCCAGGGACTTGCTTTAACAAACTTGAATCTCCCCCCCCCCCCCCCCCCCCCCTAAGGATGCTACACACCACATATCAAAACATTCCGACTGCTGGATCTGAAGAAGAAGATTTTTCAAGAAAATTCCTCAATTCGAACTAAGTTACAATTCAAGCTCCCACGTTGAGCCCAAATATGGACCTAGGGACATGGCTTGAACAAACTTGAATCTCACCTCCCTAAGGATACTGCATACCAAATATCAAAACATTCCGACTGCTGGATCTGAAGAAGAAGATTTTAAAAAAAAATTCCTCATTTTGAACTAAGTTATCATTCAGGCTCCCCAAGTGAGCTCCAATATGGACCTAGGGACATGGCTTGAACAACCTTGAATCTCCCCCACCCCCCTTCCTCCCCCGAAAGGATGCTGCATACTAAATATCAAAACATTCCGACTACAGGATCTGAAGAAGATTTTTAAAGAAAATTCCTCATTTTGAACTAAGTTATAATTCGGGCTCCCACAGTGAGCCCAAATATGAACCCAGGGAATTGGCTTGAACAAAATTGAATCTCACCCCCCTAGCATGGTGCATACCCAATATCAAAAGATTCTGCCTACTGGATCTTGAGAAGAAGATTTTCAAAGAAATTTGACTGAAATGCACTAAGTTCAAATTTGGGCTCCCATACTGAGCCCATATATGAACCCAGGGGGCCGATTTGAACAAACTTGAATCAGATCCACCCCACAATGTTGCATACCAAATATCACAAGAGCGCACGTATTGCTGAAGCAATACAATGTCCCCTACCGGACTAATGAGCATTAATAATTATACAAATGTTATAACCTTGATGTGGTCAGCATGAATTCCGTTGAAGCATTTCCAAAAAAAGTCCAGAAAACTGATATTTTGATGCTTTTCCATATTTCCAAAGGCCATAACTCACACAAGAATAATGCAATCAGCATGAAACTCAAACACGATCTGTAAGTCATCGTTCTATAGTAGGTTACCAAGAATGAAATCATTCGGTTGAAGCATTTCCAAAAAAAGTTCGGAAAACTCATGTATGACTGACAGACTGACTGACAGACTGACAGATGGACAGAGTACAAATGAAACTTGATCTGTAAGTCATCGTTCTATAGTAGGTTATCAAAAATGAAATCATTCCGTTGAAGCGTTTCCAAAAAAAGTCCAGAAAACTAAAGTATGACCGACAGACTGACTGACAGACTGACGGATGGATGGACAGAGTGTAAATGAAACTTGATCTGTAAGTCATCATTCTATAGTAGGTTATCAAAAATGAAATCATTCCGTTGAAGCGTTTCCAAAAAAAGTCCTGACAACTAAAGTATGACCGACAGACTGACTGACAGACTGACGGATGGATGGACAGAATGTAAATGAAACATGATCTGTAAGTCATCGTTCTATAGTAGGTTACCAAAAATGAAATCATTCTGTTGAAGCGTTTCCAGAAAAAGTCCGGAAAACTGATATTTTGGCGCTTTTCCATATTTCCAAGGGCAATAACTCACACAAGAATAAGGCAATCAGCATGAAACTCAAACTTGATCTGTAAGTTATCGTTCTATAGTAGTTTACCAAAAATGAAATCATTCCGTTGAAGCGTTTCCAAAAAAACTCCGGAAAACTGATATTTTGGTGCTTTTCCATATTTCCAAGGGCCGTAACACACATAAGAATAATGCAATCAGCATGAAACTCAAACTTGATCTGTAAGTCATCGTTCTATAGTAGTTAACCAAAAATGAAATCATTCCGTTGAAGCATTTCCAAAAAAACTCCGGAAAACTGATATTTTGGTGCTTTTCCATATTTCCAAGGGCTGTAACTCACACAAGAATAATGCAATCAGCATGAAACTCAAAGTTGATCTGTAAGTCATCATTCTATAGTAGTTTACCAAAAATGAAATCATTCCATTGAAGCGTTTCCAAAAAAACTCTGGAAAACTAAAGTGTCACTGACAGACTGACGGATGGATGGAGTGCAAACCTATAGTCCCCTCCGGCGATGCCGGTAGGGGACTAAAAAGATTCTGCCTGCTGGATCTGGAGAAGAAGATTTTTCAAGAAACTTGCCTGAAATGCACTAAGTTCGAATTCAGGCTTCTATAGTGAGCCCAAATATGAATCCAGGGGGCCGATTTGAACAAACTTGAATCAGATCCACCCCACAATGTTGCATACCAAATATCAAAAAATTCTGCCTGCTGGATCTGGAGAAGAAGATTTTTAAAGAAATTTGCCTGAAATGCACTAAGTTCGAATTCGAGCTTCTATAGTGAGCTCAAATATGAACCCAGGGGGCCGATTTGAATAAACTTGAATCAGATCCACCCCACAATGTTGCATACCAAATATCAAAAGATTCTGCCTGCTGGATCTGGAGAAAAAGATTTTTAAAGAAATTTGCCTGAAATGCACTAAGTTTGAATTCGAGCTTCTATAGTGAGCTCAAATATGAACCCAGGGGGCCGATTTGAACAAACTTGAATCAGATCCACCCCACAATGTTGCATACCAAATATCAAAAGATTCTGCCTGCTGGATCTGGAGAAGAAGATTTTTAAAGAAATTTGCCTGAAATGCACTAAATTCTAATTCGAGCTTCTATACTGAGCCCAAATATGAACCCAGGGGGCCAATTTGAACAAACTTGGATCAGATCCACCCTACAATGTTGCATACCAAATATCAAAAGATTCTGCCTGCTGGATCTGGAGAAGAAGATTTTTTAATGTTTTTCCCATTGCCTACAGTGTTAAAAAGTGCTGACTCAGCACTTTTTCAAAGTCCCGAAACTATACCCTATGACAAAAACGATGGCAATTTTTTTTTACCAATCCTTTCTGTTGGTCGCAAGGAAGCTTCACACCAAATAAAAATTCTCACTGCCGTGCAGTTTTGGAGATATGGGCGTTTTAATTTTTGTCTATTTTTAGCTCCTGTGGTTCCCACGGGGCTATGAAAAAATTTTTTTTGCATAAATTAGGTACTTATGACCCAATAAGCACTCACGTAAAATTTGGTTCAAATCGGCCTTGCGGTTTGGAAAATAGAAATTTGGGGTGGGGCCAAAATTTTTGCCCCTCCTTTAACATCGTCAAATATAACCCCTCGAACTTCTCTTGAACAAACTTGAGTCTACACCTCAAAAGGAAGCTGCGTACCAAATATCAAGTCTCTGCTATTGCTGGCCCTTGAGAAGAAGATTTTTTAAGAATTGGAGCATTTTTGCCCCATCCCTCTGCTCAATATGAGCCGAAACCTAATTTGACAAAAAATCAAAATGCCCTTATATAACCCCTACTCACATGAAATTTCATTAATATGCGGCCAGTGGTTTGGGAGAAAAAGGCCCAAACACCACCTTCACGACGGACGACGGACGAAAAGTGATCAGAAAAGCTCACCCTGACTTTCAGTCAGGTGAGCTAAAAATTTATAGTAATTTATATATTTTTTATACTTACCAATGACCCTGCCTTAGCTGGTGCTAACTCTTAAAAATTCGGGGCCAAACACAAATTTTGCCTCCCCGCCCTCCCTCCCCCAATCCCCCAAATTTGTATCAAAATCCAAAAAATCCATGTCCTATATGACCCTCCATACTTTTGTCCACTGTGCATGCGCACTGTCAAGGAAGTACTGAAATTGGCGCCAAATCTTCATTCTTACAACCAGTGCCTGGTAAATGTTTATATGATCTGTGGGGAGGTATGAGTTCCCAACTCATGGGAGGGCCATCCCCGTCTGGGTCATTGGTAAGTATAAAAAATATATAAATTACTATAATTTTTTTCATATTTTTATACTGTACCAATGACCCAGAATTAGCTGAATAGAAAAAATCTAAATTTTATAGTAAATTTCCTTTCTTATTATACCTACCACAATTGTTTACTACAGGCTTGCACTACAGTGGAAGTCCCTAACTCGGATAAAATACTCTCTATTTTTGTCTTTCCCAAGCAAGTTGGGAAAGAAAAGTGGTGCAAAAGCACCAATAAAAATAAGCCAAAACTGGGTCGAGTGCAACCGGCGCAGACCCAGTACGGGACGCTCTCTCCCAAGTACAACTCCACGACTTCCGTTGCCAGTGCGCATACCGTCTCTAAAGACTCATTCTTTTTGAATCCGTAAACGTTAGAGTTATGTGATCAGCGGGGAGGAAAGATTCTTTACCCGTAAAGAAGACGGGAGGGCCTCCATGTAAACAATTGTGGTAGGTATAATAAGAAAGGAAATTTACTATAAAATTTAGATTTCTTATCAACCTACTCACAATTGTTTACTACAGGCTGAATAGACAAAAGGCTGGAGGGAATCGCATAACCAACCCCCACATAACCCTAGTGCACTGGAACCGTGAAGCAGAAGGAAGAGGTCCCGAGGCTTATCAACCATAATGTCGCAATCATTGGTAAAGGACAATGAAAAGAGACATATGAGCCTGTGTGACACACAGACAGAAAAAAGGGGCAGTAACAGCACAAGGTTGAAACTGACCTTCAAGAAGCCTAATGGCTATGGCAGACAACAGCCTGAGCAGAAGAAAGAGGACCCAAGGCAAAAAGGTCCTCCGACTGCTCCTGCAACTGGCGTAAATAAAAGGTGGAGAAAGTAGAAGCATTTCTCCAGTAGGCTGCCTGCATAACATCCGACAACTTGACGGAGTTAGAATAAGCCCAAGAGGTAGACAGTGCCCGCACCTCGTGGGCAGAAATACGATTGGTAATACAATCGCCAGCTGCTAAACGACTATAAGCCGTACGAATAGCAAGACAAATCCATCGAGAAATGGATTGAGGAGAGATCTTCTGTCGACCCGGAATGAGAGACAGAAAAAACCGTTTTCTGCCCTTCCGTATGAAGCGTGTCCGATCAAGATAAATGCGAATAGCACGGACCGGACAGAGCAAAGGGCGAGTACCCTCAACAGAGGGAAGAGCCCTGATACAGATAGGAGGAGGAGTAGTATCTGGTAACTGATTCTTAGCCAAAAAGGAGCAATCAGTGGTAAAAGTAACACTGTTGGGAGAACTCCTAAAAAAGGCCGGGTCAACCGAGAGGGCGTGAAGCTCACTAACCCGTCTGGCCGAAGCAAATGCCATCAGAAAAGCCGTCTTGTATGTGAGAAATTGCATATCCACCTGGGATAAAGGTTCGAACGGCGCCCCCCCCAAGCAAAGCAGCACCCACGAAAGATTCCATCGTGGAGTGAGCTGCAAAGTCCGAGGCCTTTTCAAAGAAAAGTGCCGAACAAGCTTGGAGAGGTAAGGATTAGTGCCGATACGACGCTTCCCCACATAAGAAAAAGTCTCTGAAAGCATAGACCTGTAACCTTTGATGGTAACAGGCTGGAGACCCCGAGAATCAAACAGATATACCAGAAACTCCGCAATCTGTGAAATCGAAGGATTGGCATAATCAACAGAGTGATCAGCACACCATCGACAGAAGACCTTCCATTTAGCTGCATAAGCTAAACCAGTGGAGTGCCTCCTTGAAGAAGAAATGCACTCCACTGCTCGTCTCGAAAAACCTCTACGGAGGAGACAGGACCTGACAAAAGATATGCGTGAAGGCACAATGAAGTCGGGTCGACGTGAAACCTCCTCGGGCGACCTTGACAAAGAAGGTCGCGACGTAGCGGGAGACGTGCCGGAACCGCCGCCATCAGCGAGCGGAGCTGATTGATCCACACCCGCTGAGGCGACAGGGGAGCGATCAGAATGATTCGACAACTGCAGGTTCGAATTTTGGCGAGAACCTGAGGAAGAATCGGAACCGGCGGGAAGGCGTAGCCGACTAGACCGTTCCAATCGAGTGACAGAGCGTCCACGGCAAAAGCCAGAGGATCTGGACACGGGGACACGAAAGTGTCCACCTGATGGTTCCAACGAGTCGCAAAGAGATCGATGTGGGGACGTCCCCAGAGATCGCAAAGCGACTGGAACACTGCCCTGTGAAGCATCCACTCGGTGGAAATAACCCTGCCCTGTCGGGACAGGGAGTCGGCTAGGACGTTCAGACGACCGGGAATGTGACGAACAACCACCCCGGCGTGAACCTCCTGAGCGAGCAGTAAAAGATCCCGAGCTAACTCGTACATCGGAAGCGAGTGCGTGCCGCCCTGGTTCCGAATGTAAGCAACCACTGTCGAATTGTCGGATAGTAGAAGGACCTGGCGAGTCGACAAGTGAGGGATCCACTGCCTGAAACTCAGAAGAAGAGCAAGAAGCTCCTTCTGGTTGATGTGTAGAGCTGCTTGATCCTGGTCCCACATCCCGTGTAGGGAAAGACCGAGAGGATCCAACGTCGCACCCCATCCGAGATCGCTGGCATCTGCCGTCAGGACGCGATCGGACGTGGGTAAGTCCAGCGGAACACCCTGCGTAATCCACTGAACATCTGTCCAGGGAAGAAGGTGAGGATACAGAGAGTCCGGAAACGGAAGCACCTGATCCAGAGAATCTACATTCGGTCTCCAACGACTGAGCAGAAAGTGTTGGAGAGGTCTGACACGCAGCCGACCTAGAGGAATGAGATCCGTCACCGAACCGCAGAGACCGATCAGCCGGAGAAAACTCCGAGCGGTCGCGGACCTGGACTGGGACAGAGTCAGAGCAAAAGCTGAGAGAATCACAGCCTTGGCCTGGGGAACAGCCACCAAATTGAATTTGGTTTGGAAAGACATCCCCAGATGACAAAACGACTGAGAAGGGACCAGGTCCGACTTCTCCTCGTTGACTCTGAATCCTAGCGACGTGAGCAAGCTCAACAGAGTGGCGACATCCGATTCCAGTAAGGCAGCATTGGAATGCCTCTGGAGGATATCGTCCAGATATGCCGAAGTAGTCACCCTGGACTGTGTGCGATGGAACGCTATCACATGCGACATCAGTCTGGTGAACGCCCAAGGAGCCAGGTTGAGGCCGAAAGGCATGGCCTTGAACTGGTAAACTCGCCCCAGAAAAGCGAACCTGAGATACTTCCGTGACGCCCGATGCATCGGAACGTGGAAGTAAGCGTCTCGCAGGTCGATGCTGGCGGCGAAATCTCCCTGGTGAATTGAATGGCGGACCGACCTGAAAGTCTCCATGCTGAACTTGGGAGCAATGATAGACTGGTTCAGGATGCTCAGATCGATAACCGGTCGGAGTCGGCCGTCCTTCTTCGGCACCAAGAACAGGCGGGAATAGAAACCCACTGACTGAACGTTCTTGACGACCTCGATCGCCCCCTTTGCCAGGAGATTGGCAATCTCCGTGGACAAAAGTTCCCGACGTAAAACGTCTGAAGGAACTGTGGTTGGAAGAGGCACCCTTGACAGAGTGGGGTGCCGTCGGAAGGATATGCGCAGCCCGGACCGAACAACATCTAACACCCATGGATCGGATGTGATGGTGGTCCAATGGTCTGCAAACTCTGCTATCCTTCCTCCAACCTGGGACGAGTCGAGGTGAGGACCTTCA
Organism: Pictodentalium vernedei; assembly: GCA_031216915.1. NCBI lineage: Eukaryota > Metazoa > Mollusca > Scaphopoda > Dentaliida > Dentaliidae > Pictodentalium > Pictodentalium vernedei. Next base: position 96,956,933 of record CM062290.1, on the reverse strand, counting down.
TTTCGAGCCCCGACGAGGCCCGCGAGAGGAGAAACCACCTCCTCTGCTAAATGAAGAATCCTGAGACTTCCCTCGATTCTGCCGACCCCTACCTTTACCCCGTGAGTAAGAAGCAGAGGAGGCGGCAGAAGGACCAGCCTTTTGCTTCACAGAGGAAGCAGAAGGGTACTTGTTAGGCTTGGAACGGCCCTTGCCTCCCCGAGAAGGCTGATCAAGCTGACGAAACAGCAGCTGATCTTTGGAATGACGTAGGACGTCATCCCGGACCGTCGACACGGAGCCATGGAAAAGTTGCGGACCTGCCAAAGAAGCAGATCGAAGAGTAGCACGCTGCTCCTCGGGAAGGGATCGTCCTGTGTCCAGCACAGCGTCCCTTCGAACTAATTCCAAATTGGCCGTGTTACAGGCATGCGTGTGAGTAAGGTGCATAAGCGCCTTGGACAGCACACGCAAAGGAGCCTGTACCTCGTCAAACTTATCTGGAGGCAGATAAGCAGCCAAAGCTGAGACGACGTGATCTGAGAGAGAAAGCATGCCAAGCATCTCTCTAGATAAGCCCAACGTGGACTCCAGAGTCGTCATTGGAATGACGGCAGACTTGGGCTTGGAAAGCCCGAGGGAAGTGGAGTCCTGATCCAGAACCGTCAAAGTCTGGCAGACTGACGGATTGGCGGAATCGTAGGAACGATAACGCACAGGAGGCAAAAAGGTGTCAACCCTGGTGAAGAACGAAGTCTTCAAAGCCTTGGAATTCAGCTTGGCATCCAATGCTGAAAAAGCTTCAACCACCTGTACCGACTGGCACGGTCGAAGGCGCCCAGAAGCAGGTTGCTCCATAGGCTGTTGGCGCGCGACCGAAGATCGCGGCCAGGCTGACACTGTCGGCTGGTTAGCAGGTTTGAGCTCAGGCAGAAACCCAAACACAAAGTCAAGAGCCGCCCCCAAGTCCGAAGACTGCTGGCCCTCGACCTCAAGCATGTCGGACTCCTCCCCAGAGTCGGAAGACACATAGCCCATCGTGGGCAAACCAGCCGACGCCCCCCATGGTGTCGGGACACCAGAGGAATCGGAAACCGGCCTGTTTCCAATCCCGGGAGGCGGCGCCATAGGAGGCGCCTGGAAACCACCCATAGCCTCGCTGGAAGCAACAGGAAGGCTCTTTGAGAGAACCTGAGTGAGTAAGGAGAGGGCCTCCCTAAGCTCACTGCCTGTACCGACCGGTTCGACAGGGGAGCGAACCGGCAAAGTGGCTTCACCTCTGACCCTCTTAACCAGCGAAGGGTCACGATCCTCCAAAACACCCGACGCGGGACGACGGGCGGCAGCCGAAACATCTGAAGGCAGACGTGTATAGGGGTACGATGCACCCCGAGGATCAATATTGCGAGAACTCATGAGAGTCACCGCGGACCTCTGCGGGGCAGAAGGTCCAGGCTGCACAAAAGGCGTTGGTCCCCCAAAACTGGCCGTGTGACCAGAGTGAGCGGACGGAAACGCCCCGGAGTTCATAGTGTTTCCACTATGAACATCCGAATCCAAAGACACAACTGTGGTACTCGACGGCGACGAGACCACAGCGATGGGCTCGGCCGGCAGCCCCTTCCGACTTCGCCGAGTTGAAGTCAGGGAAGGCTGGGGCCGATATCCCACGTCTACAGTATCGGACAGTTCTGCAGTCCCCTGCAGCGAAAAGCCGAGGCCGGCTGAAACAGACAACGAAGCAGACGGACCAGCAGCAGTAGTAGATACGTCGAGAGTCGTTGAGGCTGGTGAAATAATGGAGAGAGCACACCGGCTCGGCTCCGAAGGAGGAGTCACAACCCTAGTGACAGCCTCAGATGTCGACTGGAGGGGGACCGTAGTCCCGGAACCAGGCATCTCTACACCAGAACACTCAACGGCTCCCGCAGTATCCACCACAGGAAAAGACTGCACATCCCCCACGGAGGAGGAATAACTCTCACCAGACAGAGTCGGTTCGGGAGGCCCCGAACGACCACGTTCTCCTTTCCCGCGGGAGCGGGAGGCACGGCCACGAGAACGAACGACACGATTTACAGACGCCCAAAAGGTGGAAGACCATGTTCCACAGACACCACACGGCCGCTCGGCCGAACACCCATTACAGGAGGAACACGACGAATGTACATCGTCCACATGCTTAGGCAGCAGACACTGCCCACAAGGAATTGTCCTAGGCATGAAAGAGGTGAGAGGAGCAGAGAAGGTGAGATCAGAAAACAGAACACCCCCAAAGAGAGAAAGGTGACAGAAACAAAGACCCCAGACGGCCGACCGGGAACCACCCAACAGGAAGACTACTCCCAACAGAAAGAAGAAACACTGAAGGAGTGGTACCCCGCTGACACCTAACTCTAACACAATTAAAAAATTTTGCAAAAAAAGCATTAACAATAATTGTGAAATAATCTAAGTCCGAACCGCGTGGCCCGCGAAATTCGCGCGCGACTCGAGAGAGAGCAAATAAATATACATGATGGACATATAATAGAAAAAAGAGAATATAAAACACTGTTCCTGAGAATACAAAGGATACACTGCGGTATAATGAATCAGGAAACATCAAACATCGAGTTGGTGGAACACTGATAAGCGTGCAAAAACATCTCGACACGAAGCGGATTTTAAAAAGAATGAGTCTTTAGAGACGGTATGCGCACTGGCAACGGAAGTCGTGGAGTTGTACTTGGGAGAGAGCGTCCCGTACTGGGTCTGCGCCGGTTGCACTCGACCCAGTTTTGGCTTATTTTTATTGGTGCTTTTGCACCACTTTTCTTTCCCAACTTGCTTGGGAAAGACAAAAATAGAGAGTATTTTATCCGAGTTAGGGACTTCCACTGTAGTGCAAGCCTGTAGTAAACAATTGTGAGTAGGTTGATAAGAAAGACTAAAGGGCCTAGGACATAAAGGAAAATCCAATAGGCTCAATTACATATAAACAGAATTATCCCCTTCAGGAGAAAAGGAGAAACAGGGTTTACATATATTTTTCTTGTTTATACAAAGAAAGAAAGACATATTACCAATCTGTAACTGAGCACAATAACATCAATGATCTATATTCAGGCCTTGAAATAAGAGGCGAATGCTTGTACCATTCGCCTATCGATTATGCAGATTTATTTTCAGGCGAATGCTCGATTGGTTAACCAAAAATCATGCCGATGGCCGACGAAGTTAGTTGTTACGGGATTACGGGATGAGAAAAGTTTTCAACGTTTTTCCTCCCACTGATTTAAAAGAAGCACTGCAGTGAACAAAACGAGAACAAAATGCTCATGTGGTTATCATACAGCGTGTTTCAATCATTACTGTACTTGTGGGGGTATAAATCTATAGCATTAGCGGTACTGAAGATCCGCAGTACCAACTTGTGGCACCCTCTGGCTCTCGAAACAATTAATTTGTTTTGATTCTGAGAAAGACGATTGTCTGTTACAGCTAAAGGGAGCTAACTGCTTTGTTAATACATTTACCGCTCATGAGGTATTAACTCTCGCAAAGCGAAGCTGAAAATAAGTCTTCGATACAATAAAAAGGAGACATATTGAAAATCAAATGAGCTGTTATTAATTATTTGAATTCCGCCCCTTTTTACTCTACCAATACATGAGAAAATTTTTCGAACACATTATGGAAACGTCTTTTATTCACCAATACTGACTTCTTATTGACGTGCTTATTCCATTTGAATAAACAGCCAGCATAGTTGTGAACATGTGTTTTTCCAAATGATTTCGAACATTGTGGCACAAATAAAGTTTTAGTTTGAAACTTTGGATTACATTCTCCGGATTCCAAAATGTAGGGTAAGGTAGATACGATTTACAATTGTTTCTTTTCCAATGTTAATCTGAGACTGCCAATGCAACTCCCATGCCCTAAAGTTCAATGTATTCGTAATACAGACGTCTATCGACAGTATATATGCCCCATGAATGGCATGATGCCATCCCCACACAATTGACCCAATTCCCACTCCAGTTCGAGACAAATGTGTTTGGGTTTCTGAAATAATAAGCCGCACAGCAAAATAAACAAATAAAATTCTTTAATTTTTATTAGACACAAAAAGCATATAAAGCAAAGAACAACAAATGTTAATGCGTGCATACGTGAGTGTGCTTGTGTTTGGGAGGGGGGGGGGGATTGTGTATGTACCTGTTTTGTACTGCTCCTGCCTTGTGTCCCTTGTGTCTAAACGCCAAACTAATTTGGGAGGAACTGTAGATGGGTATGTCAGAAGCTTTGTCAGTATTAATACTTTTAATGCAATGATTAACCAATAGGTTTATGAAAAAAATCTTGGTAAGCGATCAACAGGTTAACCATTGTCAAATGAGGCAACCTGCTGGAAGGTTTATCAAAATCTTATTTCGAGGCCTGTATATTAATATCCAGTATAACCCATTATACTAAATTTTTAAAGGAAAGCCAATAAATAAAGATAGACCAGAGAATGAGACTCTTTATACCCATTTAAAAGTGTCCGAGGATTGTGTATTAACGCTCGTATGACACGTGACATATACAAATGCTTCACACTGAGCTACATTTTAAAAATATTACAAAAATGAGATAAACATTAGCTTTACACTTTAAAACCATCCCAGCACCGACTCAGAATTACTGACTCCAGAGAAGGCATTCCCTTGCTTTTCACTATAAAGCAGGTGATAGGGAACACCACCCACCACCCACCCCCACCCCCCCCCCCCCCCACCCTTCCCCTTGCTCTGGGTCAATCACCCCAGAATAAGAGGGCAGCAGGACAAAGTCACAGCAGGAACAGAAAGCCTGCATAACTATAGTTGCAACTGTTTAGTGGACGACATTCTGAGCAACAGATAACGGACCTAAACGCAGGTCGCCAGAAATAGACTCAATATTCCTAAGGTAAAAATTCATGAACATAGAAGGCTGAGACCAGTATGCAGCCTTCATCAAATCGGTAATAGCAATACTATTAGCATAAGCCCAAGATGTAGATGGAGCTCTCACTTCATGCGCTGAAATCTTAAGCACAGACTGCTGAGTAGAAGATAATTTTTCATAAGCAGTATGAATAGTCAATTGAATCCACATTGAAATAGAATGGACCGTGATGTCCCTTCTGTTAGGCAGCAGAGACAGAAACGTTTTCATCCCTTTCTGATAAACTCAGATCTACATTTGTAAATATGCATAGCTCTAACTGGACATAGCAAAGGCCTATGGCCATCTGAGGATGGAGGAGCCTTAATAACAATAGGCTCAGGGTACTTATTAGGAGCCTGATTCTAGCCAAAAATCAAATATTAGTAGTCAAAGTAATAGTATTTACAACACTACGATAGTGAGAATCATCAACAGATAGAGCATGAAGCTCACTAACTCTTCTAGAAGAAGAGAAGGCTAAGAGAAAAGCTGTCTTATAAGATAAGTATTTGAAGTCTACCGTGTCAAGGGGTTCAAATGGCGCTTCTTTTAGCTTCAAAGAACCCAAGCTAAATTCCACTTAGGAATTAATCTAAGGGTTCTAGGTCTATTTATCAAAAAGTTTTTAACTAACTTAGATAAAGAGTCGTTAGATCCAGTTTGTAAGCTATCATGATGAGCATAAGTATCCAATAGCATAGACCTATAACCCTTAATAGTTATTGGCTGCAGTTTGATCTTGTCAAACAAGTAGACCAAAAAATTAGCAAAGTCTGGAATGGAGGGATTATAAATATCAAGAGAATGATCCCTACACCAACGAGAGAAAACCTTCTACTTAGCAGCGTAATTTAGCGAAGAGGAGGTTCTCCTACAGTTAGAAATTGCGTCCACTGCTCATCCTGTAAAATGTCTGCTGTGCAAGAAGGACCGCACAATGGAAATACGTGAAGGTTCAGACCTTGCGGGTTGTGATGAAGTGTGTGAAATTTCCCCTGCGAAAGAAGGTCCTCCCATAGAGGAAGCTTCCGAGGAATGTCCCATAACAGACACCTGAGTAGATTTATCCATGGTCTCTGGGTTGACAGAGATGCTACCAACAGAATCTTGCAGTGAGATTGCTTGATTTTTAGCAATATCTGTTGAATCAACGGAGCTGGAGGATACGCGTATCCTATCATTCCATCCCAAGAGATTGAGAGAGCATCTGCTACGAACGCTCGAGGATCTGGGCATGGCGACACATACGTCTGCAACTGATTGTTGAGATGCATCACAAACAAGTCTATCATCAGACGATCCCATTGGTAGCAGATCTGACTGAATACTCGTTTGTTGAGAGTCCATTCTGACGGCAACATACGACCTTCCGAGAAAGGGAGTCTGCTAGAATGTTCAGACGACCCGGAATATGACAGACCGACAGAAGAACCTGATGCTCTAGGACAAACAGAAGGATTCTCTCCGTTGAGTTGAACAACGGAATGGAATGAGTGCCTCCCTGGTTCCACATATACGCTACTACTGTCGAATTGTCGGACAGAATTTGAACGTGAATTCTGAATAATGTTCATCCAATGACGTAGCGCAACCCAAACTGACATCATCTCTTTGATGTTTATGTGCTTATTTAGGAATTGCTACTACTGTCGAATTGTCGGACAGAATTTGAATGTGAATTCTGAATAATGTTCATCCAATGACGTAGCGCAACCCAAACTGACATCATCTCTTTGATGTTTATGTGCTTATTTAGGAATTGCGGATCCCAAAGACCCAGGGATCTCGAATCTGTTGGGCTCAAAGTCGCGCCCCAACCTGTTTGACTCGCATCCGTCATAATCATAGAAATCGGATTCGGCAGTTGCAGAGGAACTCCCTGAGTTAACCAATGAATATCTGCCTAAGTCTGAATCTCTTGTTTTACTTGGTTCGACAAGATGATGTTCGTTTCGAGCGAATGAATCTTCACACTCCAATTCTGAGTAAAAAATATCTGGAGTGGACGAGAGAGTAGGCACCCCATCGAACCTATCAGTTGCATGAATTCTCTCGCTGTTACTACATCTGAGTGAAGACAAAATCGAGTGTAACAACAGACTAATTCCGCTCTGAGTAACGGCAGACGGACCAGATTGTTGTGCATCTCAAAGCTCATTCCCATGTGTATGAACGACTTGGACGGAACTAAATCCAACTTCTTTTTGCTAACTATGAAACCGAGACGTCGGAGCAGTTGAAGTAGACTCTGAACATCGTTCTGATGCGTTAATCTGTCGCCGCACCTCTGAAGAATGTCGTCCAAGTAGGCCGACGTTACCGCAGACGAATGAGCTTGGAAATGAGTCATTACCTAGTTCATTATTCGAGTGAAGGCCCAGGGTGCTAAATTCAGACTGAAGCGCATTACATTACTCGGAACTGATAAACGGCTCCTAGGACAACGAAGCAAAGGTACTTTCTTAATGACGGATGTACCATGACGTGAAAGTATGCATCCTTGAGATCTATGCTCGCAGCATAATCGTTCACTCGAATGCTCGCTCTCACCAATCGAATGGTCTCCATATAAAATTTTGGAGCCAAGATCAGCTTGTTTATCCAGCTTAGATCTATAACTGGACGGAACGAGCCATCTGGTTTTGGTACCAGGAACAGGTGACTGTAAAAACCGGGAGATTCCTGGTTTTCTACGACCTGTATTGCGTTCTGCTCCAGAAGAGATTTCACCTCTGATAGAAGCGAATCTCTCTTCTGAAGGTTTGATGGAAGCTGAGTCCATCGTGGACTTTGTGTTAACGGAGGTTTTTCTCTGCAGGACAGTTTTAGGCCTTCCAAAATAACCCCCTGAACCCATCGGTCATCCGTAATTGACAACCAATTGGTTAAGAATCTTGACAGCCTTCCACCCACTGGAGCACACTAGAGGTTCTGGCCATCACCTCCTGGACTTGTGAGGCTTGCGGGAGGAGAAACTACATCCTCCCCGACCCGCACCTCGCCTCGACCAGTCAACCTAGGGGCATCTGACCGGTTGTCTCGGCCACCATTACATCCTCTACCTGAGTCGCTACTCTGACGGCATCTAGAGTAAGACGTAGAGGCTTTCTTAGATCCTCTATAGTAACTTCCATTGGACATACTCGCCCCAGAAGTCCCTGACTTACTCCTCTCTGCTGAGTCTGGTTTTTTCGAAACAGACTTGAAGAGCAGAAAGTCCAAAGCTTCCTTAGTAATCTGATCGCAGATTAGTGAAAGCTTACCATCGAAGAGAAGCTTTCCTGAAACCGGAGCGACTCGAAGAGAGTTTTTCACCTTAGAATCCACTCTTGTGGATGAAGCCAGGGCTGCATCATGTCTGACTAACTCCAAATTTGCTACTGAAAGGGCAGAGTTATACGTGGAATATGCGACTGCCCTCGAAAGAACTCTCAAGGAAGTTTGAACATCCTGGAATTTTTTTCCATCGAGACATTGTGATAACGCTCTGGTAAGGTGATCTGTGTAAGATAAGGCATCTAAACTGGCTTTATTAGATGAGATTGTCGTCTCAAACGTACTGGCGACAATCGACATAGACGCCGGCAAAGACAACTCCAAATCTTCTGCCTGGTCGTCTAAATGCAGAGGAACGCCCAGTCCTGCCGTTTCAAATTTACTTCTTCTGTTGAATGGCAGATGTAGAGCATGAGATGATAAGAAACTGGATCTGCCAGTCTTAGAGGCTAGCTGAAAATAGCGTCATTCAGCAATTCAAATGTCCATGAGACATTTCTGGACTGGGTCGGAAACTCAGGCATGATGTTCTTAGCCGGCCAAAAAAGTCTGTGTCCAGTGACGCTACCAGTCTCTTATCTGGTATCGCAGCTCTCTGGTCCGGAGGAACAACTTCTGGAAGGTGTTGCCAGATGAAATCTACGTCCACCTTATGTTGTTCTAGAAGGGAAAAATCCAGCTCCACAGATTCCCTTTCACCATCTGACTGGACCACATGGGAATCTCGGTCGTCCCTATCTGACACTGCAGGGGATCATACCGACCCAGCTTCCTCAGACATTTCCTGATCAGAAAGAGTTTCTGAAGGTTGCTGGGATGCTGCGATGAGTTGTGCTATCTGCGATAGCAAGTCAGTCACGGAGGCCTGTGGAGCTGCGATCTTACGTTGTTTAGCCGCTGGAAGCTACTGCGACGGTACCTCTTGCATAATTCTTTTATGCGAACGTCCCGACTGGTAAGGCCTCGTATCCTTGGTACCGGATGGAGTGACCTGGTCGACGTGGAATCCCTAGTCGGCAAAGCAGGCTGTATATCTGTGGTCACGTAGCCAAGGTGCGGCCATGTGTGTTGGCGTGTGGAAGAGAAAGCCAATAGACTAGCCGAGCCCGGCTGTCTTTGCGACGGAGCGTCCCGAGCAGGAGGAGTGGACGTATGCTCCAACTGACGATCGTTACGTACAACAACATCTGGCCCCAGATGTTGTTGTAAGAGAGAGGGACCTCTCTCGCTCGCAGTGCGGTAGACCTGAACGAGCTAGCTACTAGACTGAATGGCTTCCTCTGTTCCATCCTCCGATCCGTCGTCGTCGGGTGTGCGTGATCCGAGATTATAGTGCTCGCAACACCCCTTCTCTTCTCCTGGAGCGCAATGGACGAACCTGGTGTCACATCACCCACTTTACGAGTGATAACTTCACTGAGCGAGCTAGCTGGTGACAAGGTCGTCAATCCACTAAGGATCTAGGCACTTGTCGAATTTCCTTGAGCACTTTTGCTGCTAGCTCTTCATTTGATTGCGATGACGGTAGCACACTTCCTGAAGACATCATGGAAACATCACCCTGTTCTTGTTCCTCTGAAAAAGAGACTGAAAAACTAGAGTGACCCTGTAGCGAGAGGACCGGCATGAACCTCTCACCACTAACAATATACTGTGACACACATCTCCAACGTTTGTCATCCCAATTGGCACACACTGAGCAAGAATTAGTGCGAGTACATTGACTACAGAAAATACAATGAGCATGAGAATCAGAGGAAGACTTCCTTGATTTACAATTTGAACAATATTCTTTCATATTTAAAAAATATTAAACAGCTGTAGTACTCGCACTAATCCTTGAAAATACAAAGATACTTAATAATAATATAATCCATTACAGAAATTTCCAAAAATAATTCAAAAGAAAAATTTTCTAAAAAATTTTGAGATGGGATCGATGAGCCCAAATGGATCCCCAAAAAGCCTAAGTGTTGACAAAAATTTTAAAACATATCTAAAAATTAATGTTACACTTACGGACAATATTAATGTATCTGGCTATAAGAAGAACCTCACAGAAGACAAGGAATCACTGTCAGAAGTAACTGTTGTCAACGTAAACAAAAGTCAATAAAAACCGGAAACAAGACTCCAGGCACTGAAAATATGGCCCGAAATCAGTAACCAATTTTAAAACACTATCCGATGTAAAACAGAATCTTCCACAGAAGAAACTGCAGTACATCGGATGGTAGATGCATGACTAAAATGCCTAAACACCCCTAGGGTGAGGACGTAACCATGGGGAAAACAGAATAAACATTCTGTAACTATGCTAAAACGCCAAAGAAATTTCAGTAAAAAAATTTCAAAAATTATGCCAAAAGCATGGGAGATTAGCCAGGGGAGTATCAAGGAAAGGGAGAGAAGAAACACTGAAAAAACAGTGGAGATTTCATAGCAAGAATGAACACATCAGGCCCATGCCCCGAAATTAGGGAACATGAAATAATTTTACATAAATATTATAAGTTACAGCCCTGAACACATCCTTCCACTGTTTCCTCCTCTCATCCTCTTATTTCATCTTTGGATCCACCATTTCCTTCATGATTTTGTGTCTGGCATCATTTAAACTGAGATTATAAGCACAGATATCAGTGAGATGTTACTGATTGAAGGGCCAAACAAAGAATGAAGAATTTGCGCCAATTTTGGTACTTCCTTGACAAAAGTATGGAGTACCATATAGGACATGGATTTTTTGGATTTTGATGCAAGTTTTGGGGATGGGGGGGGGGCGCAAAATTTGTGTGTGGCCCTGAATTTTTAAGAGTTAGCGCCGGCTAAGTCTGGGTCATTGGTACAGTATAAAAATATAGAAATCACGGGTGCTGACAGGAGCAATTACACTCGCACCCGTCTCATTTCCAGGACTGCTCCCATCAAGTGGAAAGGGAGATTGAAGTTTTGTGTGGGCGTGGCCCATGACATTCCTTTTTACTTACATGATTCATTGGTCAATAAATTTTTTAATGACACAAGAACATCAGTTCACAGCCTTTCAATGATTAAAATTAAAACAAGATTCAGCTGTATATACATGTGCAAAGGCTGATGCTGCACTTGAAGGTGGCATCTAATTAATCAACACCTTTGGTGGTGACAAAGGTGACAAAGAAACAAGTCTGGGGATCATACAAAGGAGTTGTGTGTCTGGGGATCATACAAAGGAGTAATGAGTCTGGGGATCATACAAAGGAGTAATGAGTCTGGGATCACAAAGGACTAATGAGTCTGGGGGGATCATATAAAGGAGTAACGAGTCTGAGGATCATACAAAGGAGTAATGAGTCTGGGGATCATATAAAGGAGTAACGAGTCTGAGGATCATACAAAGGAGTAATGAGTCTGGGGATCATACAAAGAAGTAATGAGTCTGGGGATCACAAAGGAGTAATGAGTCTGGAGATCATACAAAGGAGTAATGAGTCTGGGGATCATACAAAGGAGTAACGAGTCTAGGGATCATACAAAGAAGTAACGAGTCTGGAGATCATTCAAAGGAGTAACAAGTCTGGGGATCATACAAAGGAGTTGTGTGTCTGGGGATCATACAAAGGAGTAATGAGTGTGGGGATCATACAAAGAAGTAATGAGTCTGGGGATCACAAAGGAGTTATGAGTCTGGAGATCATACAAAGAAGTAACGAGTCTGAGGATCATACAAAGGAGTAATAAGTCTGGGGATCACACAAAGAAGTAATGAGTCTGGGGATCACAAAGGAGTAATGAGTCTGGAGATCATACAAAGGAGTAATGGGTCTGGGGATCATACAAAGGAGTAACGAGTCTAGGGATCATACAAAGAAGTAACGAGTCTGGAGATCATACAAAGGAGTAACAAGTCTGGGGATCATACAAAGGAGTTGTGTGTCTGGGGATCATACAAAGGAGTAATGAGTCTGGGGATCATATAAAGGAGTAATGATTCTGGGATAATAGAAAGGAGTAATGAGTCTGGGGATCATACAAAGGAGTAATGAGTTTGGGGATCACAAAGGAGTACTGAGTCTGGGGATCATATAAAGGAGTAACGAGTCTGAGGATCATACAAAGGACTAACGAGTCTGGGGATCATACAAAGAAGTAACGAGTCTGGGGATAACAAAGAAGTAATGAGTCTGGGGATCATACAAAGGAGTAATGAGTCTGGGATCACAAAGGACTAATGAGTCTGAGGATCATACAAATGAGTAATGAGTCTGGGGATCATACAAAGAAGTAATGAGTCTGGGGATCACAAAGGAATAATGAGTCTGGAGATCATACAAAGGAGTATCGGGTCTGAGGATCATACAAAGAAGTAACGAGTCTGGGGATCATACAAAGCAGTAATGAGTCTGGGGATCATACAAAGGAGTAATGAGTCTGAGGATCATAGAAAGGAGTAATGAGTCTGGGGATTATACAAAGAAGTAATGAGTCTGGGGATCATACAAAGAAGTAACGAGTCTGGAGATCATACAAAGAAGTAACGAGTCTGAGGATCATACAAAGGAGTAATGAGTCTGGGGATCATACAAAGAAGTAATGAGTCTGGGGATCACAAAGGAGTAATGAGTCTGGAGATCATACAAAGAAGTAACGAGTCTGGGGATAACAAAGGAGTAATGAGTCTGGGGATCATACAAAGGAGTAATGAGTCTGGGATCTCAAAGGAGTAATGAGTCTGAGGATCATACAAAGGAGTAATGAGTCTGGGGATCATACAAAGAAGTAATGAGTCTGGGGATCACAAAGGAGTAATGAGTCTGGAGATCATACAAAGGAGTAACGAGTCTGGGGATCATACAAAGGAGTAATGAGTCTCGGGATCATACAAAGAAGTAACGAGTCTGGGGATAACAAAGGAGTAATAAGTGTGGGGATCATACAAGGGAGTAAGAAGTATGGAGATCCCAAAGGAGTAATGAGTTTGGGGATCATACAAAGGAGTAACACGTCTGAGAATCACAAAGGAGGAATGAATCTGGGGATCACAAAGGAGTAATGAGTCCATGGATCATACAAAGGAGTAACCAGTCTGCGGAACACAAAGGAGTAACCAGTTTGGGGATCACAAAGGAGTAATGAGTCTGGGGATCATACAAACGAGTAATGAGTCTGGGGATCATACAAAGGAGTAATGAGTCTGGGGATCACAAAGGAGCAATGAGTCTAGGGATCATACAAAGGAGTAACAAGTCTGGGATAATACAAAAGAGTAATGCATCTGGGGATCACAAAGGAGTAACGAGTCTGTGGATCATACAAAGGAGTAACAAATCTGGGAATCATACAAAGGAGTAATGAGTCAGGGATCACAAAGGAGTAATGAGTCTGGGGATCATATAAAGGAGTAACAAGTCTGGGATAATAGAAAGGAGTAATGAGTCTGGGGATCATACAAAGGGGTAACGAGTTTGGGGATCATACAAAGGAGTAACGAGTCTGGGATAATAGAAAGGAGTAATGAGTCTGGGGATCATACAAAGGAGTAATGAGTCTGGGGATCACACAAAGGAGTAATGAGTCTGGGGATAATACAAAGGAGTAATGAGTCTGGGGATAATACAAAGGAGTAATGAGTCTAGGGATCTGACACTAATCTGATTAATCCTTTACCAAGCACACACGATTCCAAAATGTGTTGTACTGTTTTCCTATTTTCACAAGAATTTCAACAAAACCACATCGTGTTACCCCTTATTGAAACATGTTCAACGAGCTCGTTCCAATGAGGGTCACTTGATATGGTTTTGCTGAAGTTTTTTTAATTTTTCTTTTAACTGCTTGGCATATTATTGGAATAGGCCTAATAAGTGACTTCGGCAATATGTTAGTTACTAACATTGTTTTTAAAACAAGCATGGAAATAAGCAGGCTGTGATCTGCAGAATGAGGCCCCAAGCCTGAGCGTGAATTTGCTGATGCTACCTTGCTCTGCAGGATTACATTACTAAATTTACCCTCTGTCAACTTCAATCTGAATCAAGGCCAAAACAGGAAGAGGTACACAGAGGCTAAATTGGGGTATTCTAGCCCACTGTGCGGTATGGCATTGGCAAATGTACCCTCTGGGGCCTCAATCTGCAAATGACAGATTGCTTATTTCCAGGCTGGACACACCTTCTGGGATATCACAATACCACTGTGGCTGTTCTGAGAGATGAAGCGGGTACCCATGCAAGTTGTATTCAGCTTTGGTGACACAATGGGAGAAGGAACTGAGATGATATAGTCGTTTATATACCCAGATGATTTGTTCCAACACAATATACTTTGGACAAAAAGAACCATAATTCACTTACCTTTCTGCATCCGAGATGATAGTGAGGGCCATCTTTAACCGTGTCATGAAAGCCAACATAACAGAACTGAAAAGCAGAAAATGAAGTTTGAAACTATAAAAATTGCAAAAATTAAATATTCAATCTGTACAGTTATGACATACAGGTTATGCAGTACAGAAAATCAAAATCTGTTATGGCTGGATACAGAGCATGACCGCATGTGCTCCACAACCATTTTTGTAACTCAAAAAATATTCTTCACAAATACAGAAACCAGGTAAGACATTATTATCTGCAATAAAATGTCGAGATGCACCACCTCCGATAGTGGACACCCATGCATTATCGCGGATATATAGAATATACCCATAGTAGCTTGGTGTAACAAATATTCACCATGAGTGGTGAAGTTGTGTTAACCGCGAGCCTTTGGTGCATGGTTAACACCACTTCACCACGAGTGGGGAACATTTATACCATGACTGTTAGATAAATATGAGTTTAAATGTTAAATAAATCAATATTCACATGTGCTATTCTGTTTTTGTCTAATCGGTGGGATAATGGGATTACGCTGGCAATTTTACTGCCGAAATGAAAAAGGAAACGAAACACGCCAATTACGGGGCCTTTTTCACTTTAATAACATAATAACATACTATTTCGAGTCATGGATGCTTTATTAACATGAGACAACATATGTTTGTTAATTTTTGGTAGCTTGTAAGGTAAACTTATCTAAAAATGTAATACATAATTACTGGTTTCATTTCACTCTTTATGAAGTGACAGGTGAAAAATTTTGACAAGTTTTCATTTAAGGCGAAGTCACCAAAGTCAGCTTGGATGTGGATCCACTATAGGTGTAAATTTTAACTACTGAAATTCCATTGCTGGTGTGTTCACCACGGTTGGTGTGTAAAGTTAAAATGTAAGTCATAGGCTTTTTATATATAGAAGAATAGGTAATCATGGTATAAAATACTGTACACCATACAGCAATGTAAAGTCCCTGTACCCAGTCAAAAATTGTTTTTTCTATCAAGGACCAGCCTAGGGGGGAATTTTAGGGAGACTTCATGTCTCCCTCCAGAAAAAATAGGGAGACTGCAGAGTCATGTACGGAGACTTCCTAGGCAAATGGTCCTCCATTAACGTCTGATTAATCCAGGTCCAGTTGTCTATGATGCATCTGTGCCAGGTTAAAAAATCACAAAGTAATTTTTGACTGAAAACCCCCCACTGCTACCCTCTCCTTCATGACCCCTCCCCTCTTCTTCATGCCAATCCCCCAGCACCCTCCTGTGGTTGCCTTTCACCCAAGTCTACTAAGCTAATAATTTCCTAAGTTTGAATGTGTGAACAGGACCAGTTGTAAGAAGGTTGCTTGGAAGGTACTTTGTTAGTTAATAAACAAAATACATTCTGGGGTCGGGTATTTTGTAAAATAAATGTCATACAGCATCATTATTATAGCATTTCAGTATCATTCCGCGTCATTTCGTGTCATTCCGTTGTTTTGGAGGACCCCTTTTTCAAGATCCTTCACATACACACTTGTGCTCTACACAAAGCTTTTCTTGACATCACTAAAGCTTTTTTCATGTCTTTCAATTCCATTCGTGTTTTTCTGGGAGAGTCAGCCCAACAGTTAACAGTCGTCAGCAAAACGAAATATAAGTACAGTGTTAGAAAATACGTCTGTTGTGTATACATTTTCGGCAGCCTACGCGAAGTAACCTACTTTCAAACTGGGTTATTTTGTTGAGTTGCGAATGTCACCTATTTTCGTTTCCACGCTTGAAGCTCTGACTGAAACCGAACAAAATAGATATAAAAAATCTGCCAAAAGCGACAATGCCAATTGATTGCCATGTGATTTCAAATAAATGGTCACTTATTTGACGAATGAAAATGCCCATTTATCACACTCAAGCACATTTGATTCTTGAAAATAATCATTTTTATGTAAACCTCAGATCACTCAGTTCAGCCTTTCCTCATTTTGGCCAATTTTTAGAGGGCGACTTGTAATCGCCCCAACTATTTTTCTAGGCGACTTAGAGCTTAGAAGTGTGACATAATTGCCCTAGTCGCCCTCACGGCTGGTCCCTGTTTTCTATTTTCAAAATTTGAATGATTTTACAGTAGAACTTGTCTTGAGAGACCACACCTTTTGCTAAGTGTAATCTCTGAAGACAAGTGGTCTCTTATTAGAGGTTTAAGGTTTTTACTAGTCAGTGAATGACCAACTAGAGAATATTTGTTGCAACAATGTTGTTGCAACAATGGAGAAGAATTGATTTTTCCACTTTTCTTAATTATTGTTTTATTTTAATTCAGTTTTAATAAAGTACAGAGGAAGTGCTTGAGCCCCTTACGACCCCTTCAATTAAGGTATCATATTATTTCTTTTACTTTTGTCATGCACCATGTCTGATCGTGTTAAAGTAGGAAAAGGAAGGGAAGAAAGTTAACGACGTCTGTGTTTCTTGGGTTTTTTCTTGTGAGGAGGTGGCTGTGATGGTGAAAGCATATCTGTGGTTGTTGGTGGTTGGTGTTTCTCTTGGAGGTGCCCATTCCTTTAATACATGCCAGTAGCTCTTGATGTTACCTTTCGCTTTCGATCGCGTACTTTTCTCTCTCTTCTCGGTGTTTTTCCAGATCGAACTTGAAATTTTCGACTTTCTTTTGGACGGTTTCTGACGCAGGGCTTTCTGGTATCGAAGGGAGAGGTGAGTGGGGATCAGGAAGTGGCAAGAAGACCGCTTCCATTTCCACCTCAGTCTCCACAGAGTTGTCCACATCTGGTGTCTCCAGCTGAGGAGCTGGAGGCAAGATGGGTGTATCTGTGGGAGTAGGAACTTCTGGCTCCCTCCTTTCCTCCTCTTCTTTTTCAGGAAAGCCTCAAAGCGATGGGAATCCCTTAGCTTGGTTGCTGGATTTTTTTTTCTCTTCTTCGTTTTAGGACCTCCTGACCTCCTCAGGTGAGGACCAGTGTCTCTCAAGACAGGTGGTCTCTCATGACAGGTCCAGTATAGAGTGAAACTAATCAGTATATGGACACAGTGGACTCTCAAGACAGGTGGTCTCTCAAGACAGGTTTTTCTGTACCGGGTTTATACATTTGTGGAGATATTTTGGCTGGAAAACAATGTCATATTTCCTAATTTGCACAGAAGACACCGGAGGACAACACTGGCCTTCCATTATCTCTATTGTTCTCAGGGAGGGTTCCAGACCTCGCAAATGAGAAAGGAATATCCATCTAGTGATCGCTCCAACTCAGCATTATGCATGTCGGATAATGGCTCACATCATCACCCGTGACAGAATTGTGTAACTACCGAACCCGGAATACAGGATCCGCTACTACCAGAGGTCCATAGGCTGAAACTTAACTTATTCTCCTTCTGCTTTTTGGGATTTTTTTTTATAAAAAATAAAATTTATTTTTAACCCTTTACCCAACATAACGGCCAAAACCGGCCAGCACTATTCTCAAAACTCGCCAGTTAATTTTCATTATTTTTTTCATTTTTTGTCCCCAAAGCATATGTTATGGCCCCTTATTGGAACAGGGTCGATGAGCTTGTTCCAATGAGGGGTCATAACATACATTTTTGAGACAAAAAATGGATATTCTGTTATTCAAGAATTTTCATTGCAAGTGTCGTCTGCTTTTCAAGTTGGGTAAAGAGTTAAGAGGTTCACAAATTTCTAGAGCAATATTGTACCTCCAAAGTTACCTAATACATTAGAGAAAGAAATGATGGTTGGTTGAAACAGTATTTCCAGAAGAGTTGGTAGGCAAGTGGGGAATGTGCCGATTGGCGAATAGATGTAATATTTTTTTTTTTTTTTTCTTAGAGTTCAATATACTTTCAAGTCAACATCCATGGTCATACCACGTCTAAGAGTTTTAAGGGTGGAGGAAGCCGGAGTACACGGTGAGCACTACCAAAGAGTGGCAAATAACAGTCTGGTCTGGAGATATGATAGTATTCAGCATGCAACTGTGTAGCCAATATGTCACACTGACTGCTTTCTGTATATGCTGAATTAGTAATGATGTTCAATTAGAAATGATAGATTTCTTATTTGTTTACCATGAAGAGCACAATGAATTGTTTGATTTTTATGTTTCGACTAGACAGGCAAGTAAGGTTGTCTACCCACTTGGTTGCCGAGTTCACCCTGAAAGCCATGTACCTAACTGTTGGAAATACCCAAGTTGTTTTCAATTGTGTGCAAATCGCCTGCTTGGCATCATATTATTAGATCTACAAAACGAACATCGAGGGGGGTGTGAGGTACATTTTTTTCCAGTTTTGTTCACTGGATGAGTTGGGTAGGGGGTAACCAGTTAGGATAAGTTAGCTTAACAAGTTTTACAGGCTGATAGAATGTGGAACAATGTTTGGGACAGGCCCATTTAATCCGAGAAAGAGGCACAAAATAGCTTGACCAAGAGCACAACTTAAATTCCACTGGCAGGATTCTCACTGCATAAAAATCATTTGACTTGAGAACAAATCGCCTCCACACTGGCATACTCTGACTTGGTAATCAAATTGCCACCACACTGGTGATTCTGACTTGGTAATCAAATTGCCACCACACTGCATTATTCTGTCTTGATAATCAAATTGTCACAACCCTGGGGTATTTTGACTTGGTGATCAAATTCCCTCCACCCTGGGGTGAGCTGACTTGGTAACCAAATTGCCACCACCCTGGAGTATTTTGACTTGATAATCAAATTGCCACTGCCCTGGAGTATACTGACTTGGTAATCAAACTGCCACCCTCCTAGGGTATTCTGCTCAAGAGCACAACCCAAAGTCCGCTGGCAGGATTCTAACTCACTGCATAAAAATCATTTGACTTGTTATCAAATCACCATCACACTGGCATACTCTGACTTGGTAATCAAATTGCCATAAACCTGTGGTGATATGACTTGGTAATCAAATAGCCACCATGCTGGAGTATTCAGACTTGATAATCAAATTGCCACAACCCTGGGGTATTCTGACTTGGTAATCAAATTGCCACCACAATGGGGTAATCGAACTTGGTAACCAAAGAGCCACCACCCTGGAGTATTCTGACTTGATAATCAAATTGCCACCACCCTGGGGTATTCTGACTTGGAAATCAAATTGCTACCACCCAGTGGTGATCTGACTTGGTAATCAAATTGCCACCACCATGGGGTATTCTAACTTGCTAATCATTTGCCACCAACCCGTGGTGATCTGACTTAGTAGTCAAATTTCCACCACCCTGGAGTATTCTGACTTGATAATCAATTTGCCACCACCATGGGGTATTCCAACTTGGTAATCAAATTTCCACCACTCTGGGGTGATCTGACTTGGTAATCAAATTGCCACCAACCATGGGTTCTGACTTGGTAATCAAATTGTCACCACCCTGGGGTATTCTGACTTGGTAATCAAATTTCCACCACACTGGGGTATTCTGACCTTGTAATCAAATTGCCACCACTTTGGGTGATCTGACCTGGTAATCAAATTGCCACCACCCTAGGGTGTTCTTTCCTGGTCATAAAATTGCTACCACCTCGGAGTTTTCTGACTTGATAATCAAATTGCCACCACCCTGAGGTGTTCTTACTTGGTAATAAAATTGTCACCACATTTAAAAAAAAAGAAAAGCATATCATGTGACACCCACATTGGAACAAGCTCGCTGAGGTTGTTCCAATGTGTGTGTGTGTGTGGGGGGGGGGGGGGGGAGGGGGGGGTCACATATGGTTTTCGTGAAATTGTTTGAAAAATATTTTTCCGCCTACTAATTTGTAATTTTTATGGGTGGATGTTAGGTAGGTTAAGGGTTGAAGCTTTTGTTTTACGTTTAGAAGAACTTTCTGTAGCCTTCAATTCATATGACTTTTTTATGATTTTTTTTATTTGGGTTTAACGGTATATTCGACAACCAGGATCATGTCGTGTCAGACAGTTTTATGGGTGGAGAAAGCAGGAGTACCCAGCGAGAATCATGAGCAGTGGTGAGCAACTGTTGCAGCTTCCTCCCCTCCCCCTCAAAACATATTAAATCCACACAAGCAGGGTAAACATTGGTTAAATACAAGTTCATCGTCGACGTGCAGTACACCTGTTCCTTCATGTGGGCAATCAGGATTAAGTGGCTTGTTCAAGGACACAACACAGTTATCTCAGGGATCAGCAGCAAACCATGAATCTCTCAGTTTGAAGTCCAATACTCTTACTAATAAACTACCACGCTCTCAGTCAAATTAAGTTTAACAGACCACAAATCTTTAAACAATGATTATTTTTTTCAGCTGAACTCTGAAGGGTCGACACTGATTTGGTTACCGATCTACAAAATGTGATATCGGTGCTTACATGTTCCAAACTTTTACATATCTCTATCGTTTTACAGTCCTCTAAGGCACCAACTTTACATCGGAGGCACTGCAGTGGCTCTGAAAAATATTATGTAAGAGAGTGTTATTCATCAAGAATCAAAGCATTTAATTTTTGACATTCAGGTTATTCTATTATTATCCCTCTCTGGATATATGCTGAACAAAGCACTTGAGGAAATTGCTGATTCACAGTAAAGTAAATACAGATGGGACCCGAGAGGGTGGTCGCTGTCCAAGCAAAAAGGTTGTCAAAAATTCTGGGTTCTGTCGAATATCCTTTTGCTTACATAAATTTATTCATTCAGGGTATAAAAACAATTGGCAAGGGGATTACGTCTCTCGGAATCACATTCTTTACATAATTTTGAGTTAGAAGATTCAACCCTCTTTATTCTGGGGTAATGGCAAAGCGATGAATTTTACAAGACTTGGAAGCTTGGCATCGCTAATTTACGCTGAAAAGGTATTCATCATCCCATCTGTTAATTTGACGAATCAATGATAAGCCTGAAAATAAGCAGTCAGACATTTGCAGAATGAGGTCCCCAGCGGGTGAATTTGATGATGCTCTCCCATACAGTGGGCCAATTTATCCTCTGGGTACTTCAGTCTGTCCAGTTTTGAGACCCTGATTCAGACTGAGATTCACAGAGGGTAAATTTAGTGATGCTACCCTGCTGTGCAGGGTATCATCACCAAATTCACCCTCTGGGGACCTCATTTTGCAGATGACAGTCTGCCTATTTTCTGGCTTGATCAATATGCTCTAATAGCATCGGTGGTATTGGGTTATTCAATGGACAACCGGCCATCACATTGAGTCCATAAATGTCAGTGACCATGTATGAGCCCATACACCCCCTCTGCTGGGAGCCATTTTGTTTCTGAATTAATTTTCCCACCTCAAGTTTTCACCTTGAAATAAAAGTAAAATACAAACACTGTTAGTCGCACATTATTCAAATTGATTTGAAATTCGATGCAAAAGTCAGTATTCGATTTCATTCAATTTGAAATCGGAAATTCAAATATTTTTGAATATACTTTGGCCATAAGTTTGTGACAGTTCCGAGTAGAAACATAACTGACTTGTAGCTGTAACAGTGTTTGTAGTGATGTAGCTACAACTGTATAACAGTTGTAGCTACATCGCTACAAACAATGTTACAGCTACAATTGTTTGTTTCAACTTATTGACCAGTGAACATTTATGATAATTATTTTAAGTTTCGAACTTTGAAAAGTTATTCAGCTGTTCAACTTCAAAAAAGATTTGTTCCACAACATGATCACATTATTTTATATTGAGTATTGTTCTAATTGATCAGTTATGAGATACATCGTCAAAAGCAACGTTTTTTTAAAAGAATCCCCCTGATTATTATATAAACAGAAGTAGAGCAGGCTCTAATTTACAAGCGCATTGACTCTATTCAGCTTTGAATTATTGTTTCGTTTTAGAAAAATTCTGCATTTTCATTTAAAAGCTACGAAGTCAACAATTCAAATAGTTTTAATCAATAGTTAGTATGTTTGTTTATATCTCAGTTTTTAGCATGGGAAGTGGTGAGGCAAAAAAATGCACTCTACATAACTGTGTGTCTTTTAATAATCAGAGTTATTATTTTGAGGGAAAATATCCTTTTCTTTGACGATGTATCCATTAACTGTGATCTGATTCAAAGTTTGATTAGAAATTTGATTTGTTTTCACTAATTCAATTTGATATTCGATTTAAGCAAAATCGACAATTCGCAGGTCCCCAAGAACACTGTCATATCCATGCAAACTAAAAGTGAATTTTCAATTTGAGATAGACAGTGAAATATTTCCATGAAAATGTATAGTGTATTTTTAATTTCAGATAATCAGAGAAATATTTCCATGCAAATGCATAGTGTATTTTCAATTTCAGATTAGAAAAGAGCAATCAAAAGTCAGCAGTATGCAAATCTTTGAAAACAAAATATTCCCCCAAAACAGATGGGCTTCCTGGTTAGCAATTATATTTCGTTTTCTTGCATTTTCAGCTGGGCATTCGTAGCACATCAGAGATTAAATGGTGAAAACCCAATATGCTTTCTCCAAGTCTGGTGTGTCGAGTCTTTTATTTGAAACACAGATAGAATTATCTTCATTGTTATTCCTGCTGGCTAACTATGCTGCTGTCAAATTCTTTTTCTTCAAAAGCACGAAATACTTTTTTTTCATGAAAAGGTTGAAATATAAAAGTTCTGTGTACTCTAGTCAATATTCTGATATATAATGAGCTGTTATTCATTCCTAGTTTTGTATTTAGCAAATTGGTTGACATTTTAAAAAAATGACAAAAGTTGGCCGACCTTATTAATACAGTTGCATTACGGGTACACTTTACGAATGAAGCAGCAATAAGTGACTGCGAGTTTTGTTACTGTCATGTACTGAATAAATGTTTGATATAAGTCTCAAAGTAAATTTTACCTGATGTGTCTGCATTGGAGGAAAATGTCTTGAAGCTTATCTGGTTGTTACACAAGTCTGAGTTGCAGCATTCTCTACTAGCAAATGGTCCAACGCTGCTTGTACACTCCTTAAAACAAAATGATTTATTCATTAAGCTAAAGTCAAACAAAATTAAATAATTGATTCACAATCATTTTTTTTTTTTAAATGAATGAGGGAGGGCGGTTTTTATTTTTTATTCCTGATTGAATGGTCGCCAATGTCTAAAATCCAGTTGTGAGAGCCTAAAATTAAATACTAGAGCTTCCATGTTGATTTCACTGATAGGTTTTTTTTAACAGTTATCATACAACCCAAAATCAATATAGAACTAAAATGAAGATAAAAAATAATAATAAGTTTTTGAACTGCTTGAGAGCTAGAAGCCAGAATTAGGCCTTCCCAAAACTAGAGTGATGTAATGCATGCAACCTGACTGTCCCAGTAATGGCAATGCTTAGACACAAAATAGTCTGAGCCATTTTTTGCTAACCGTTTACCTAATGAATCTGCCATATCTGCACTCTGCATGAAGTCACTCTAAATCCTTAAAAATGCATTTTGAACCAAAGAAAAAAAGTGGTAATTGGCATGGGGGTGGGGGGTGGGGGATATAGGAGTTAAAAAGAAAAGTTCTGCATGTAGTCATTCTAAATACTTCAAAATGCATTTTTAAGCCAAAAAAAAATGTCTAATTGGCATGGAGTGGGGGGGGGGGGGGGGGGGGGGGGCAGGGCAATAACTTCAACAATTTTCATTGGATAATGGTGGTCATTTCATTGAACTTGACATAGACACTGCTGCTGTAGAGACATGTACTGAAAAGAATTGAAATCCATTAACTATTGTTCAAGTTATGCCATAAACAAAGTTCGGATGGACAGACAGACAGACGGACGGATGGATGGACGGACGGACAGATGGAGCACTATGCTATATCCCTCCCTTGTGGGGTGATAAAAAGTGACAAAGCATGTGGTAGAAGCCTAATTTGAAATTTTGAGAAACTAAGTTTGAAAACAGTTTTGAAAAGAGTTAAATTAATGCCAATATTATTTGAAACCACTGTCTACAGGTTCAGTAGACCTTGCCCCAAATGAAAAACAAGAGGCCCCAAGGAGCCTTAATTGCTCACCGGCCAAAGTGGTTCAAAGAAGTATTTGGGGTCACATTCAGTTAGACATGGTTCATCAACACTACAAAGGAATGAAGTCATGAGAGACAAATTTTATGGAACTAGGAACGTGGCTTGAACAAACTTGAATCTTACCCCCCTAAGGATGGTGCATACCAAATATCAAAAGCATTCATCTGCTGGATCTGAAGAAGAAGATTTTTAAAGAAAATTCCTCATTTTGAACTAAGTTATCATTTGGGATACCACAGTGAGCCCAAATATGAACCCAGGGACTTGGCTTGAAAAAACTTGAATCTCACCCCATAAGGATGCTACATGCCAAATATCAAAACATTCCAACTGCTAAATCTGAAGAAGAAGATTTTTAAAGAAAAATTCCTCATATTAACTAAGTTATAATTCGGGCTCCCACAGGGAGCCCAAATATGGATCCAGGGTCTTTGCTTTAACAAACTTGAATCTCACCCCCCTAAGGATGCTACACACCACATATCAAAACATTCCGACTGCTGAATCTGAAGAAGAAGATTTTTTAAGAAAATTCCTCATTTCGAACTAAGTTACAATTCAAGCTCCCACAGTGAGCCCAAATATGGACCCAGGGACATGGCTTAAACAAACTTGAATCTCAACCCCCCTAAGGATGCTGCATACCAAATATCAAAACATTCCGACTGCTGGATCTGAAGAAGAAGATTTTTAAAGAAATTTGCCTGAAATGCACCAAGTTCAAATTTGGGCTCCTATACTGAGCCGAAATATGAACCCAGGGGGCCGATTTGAACAAACTTGAATCAGATCTACCCCACAATGTTGCATACCAAATATCAAAAGCTTCTGCCTGCTGGATCTGGAGAAGAAGATTTTTTAAGAAATTTGCCTGAAATGCACTAAGTTCGAATTCGAGCTTCTATAGTGAGCCCAAATATGAATCCAGGGTGCCGATTAGAACAAATTTGAATCAGATCCACCCCACAATGTTGCATACCA
The DNA here is from genome assembly GCA_031216915.1 of Pictodentalium vernedei. NCBI lineage: Eukaryota > Metazoa > Mollusca > Scaphopoda > Dentaliida > Dentaliidae > Pictodentalium > Pictodentalium vernedei. Next base: position 96,931,369 of record CM062290.1, on the reverse strand, counting down.
AATATCAAAAGATTCTGCCTGCTGGATCTGGAGAAGAAGATTTTTTAAGAAATTTGCCTGAAATGCACTAAGTTCCAATTCGGGCTTCTATACTGAGCCCGAATGTGAATCCAGGGGGCCGATTAGAACAAATTTGAATCAGATCCACCCCACAATGTTGCATACCAAATATCAAAAGATTCTGCCTGCTGGATCTGGAGAAGATTTTTTAAGAAATTTGCCTGAAATGCACTAAGTTCAAATCGGGCTTCTATAGTGAGCCCAAATATGAATCCAGGGGACCAATTTGAACAAACTTGAATCTGACCCCCTAAAGATGATGTATACCAAATAGGAAAGAATTCTGCCTGGTGGATCTGAAGAAGAAGATTTTTTTGAATTTTGGAAAGAAATTCATGGGTGCTATCAGAGTTATGCCCCTTGTGGTGCCCCCTGTGGGTGCGGCAAGTTTATTTGTACAAGTTTGAATTGACATATAATGCAGAACATGCACACCAAATTTGGTTCAATTTGATCCAGTAGTTTGTTAGGAGTAGTCGATAATGTAAAGTTCACGACGGACGACGACGGACGACGACGACGGACAGCAAGTGATAAGTTAAGCTCCCTTCGGTGAGCTAACAATGACGTTTTAACACAGTGTTTGAAAAATGAAAGGTACAACCTTGAAAAGCAAAACTTTAATCCGAAACTTTAGGCTAGGAATACTAAGTAAAACAGACTGCCAAAAAAGGGTGAAATATTTCCTATAACCAATAAAAGTAATCACTGATGTAAAAGCACTCATTAAGTTGTATTGACTATGCATGACTTAAAGTAAGAAAGTATGTGGCAAAGCCTAATTTCAAATACAAAGAAACTAAGTCTGAAAACATGTTTAAAAAGGGTTAAAATCATGCCAATATTAATGAAAATTACTGTAGAAATGGTTCAGTAGGCAGTAGAAATTGTCCCAAGTTTGAAACATTGACATTGCATTAAACTGTTTGAAGAATTAAAGGTGTAACTTTGTAAACAAAAAAACTTTAACCAAAAACTTTAACCTGGAACTTGTTAGTTAAATTGCCATACAAAAAAAGGGTTAAATATTTCCCAAAATAACATGAAACATAATGAGAATGATACAATCAATAGTAATTAATATTAATTTAAAAGAAAAGAAACTTTAACCTTGACTAAAAAACTTTAACCGCAAACTTTAACCAAAACTCTAAATGTTAACAGACAGACAGATGGACAGAAGGAAGGACAAAAGGACGAAAGTCATGACAATAGCCCAGACTGTAAACAGTCGGGCTAAAAAAATAAAGGTACCAGTGCAAAAGCCAACATTTTTCTGATCCATGTTTTGTATTCAGTCAAATGTAAATAATAGTTTGTTCACACAAATTTGTTGTATTACAAATTAGTGGAGAGTGCTTGCTGGCATTTCCAATAATTTGTAATACAATTTTTGATAAACAAATTTAGACCACCAAAACTAATCTTGCTCTCAATCAGTTAAATAAATATTTATTTTGTACATATGAGTATTGTGTTGCATTTCGCGAAGAGAATAGTAATGCTGTATCAATGTATACGATATATCGTCCCTGAGTTCCAATACGTTCTATGTGCCTACTGGCACATAGAACACAATGGAACTCAGGGGGATGATATTACACTGCAAATTGCAATGTGATACCGCTAAAAACACAAACTTTTTTAGTTTTATACATTTTGAATTTTGCCTCCGAAATAATTATGAAAGCAGGCTGACAAAATGAATGCGCCACTGCCTGGGAATCAAAAGATTAATTTTCTTTAGACTAATATACCTAATTTATGACATGTGCAAACACATTTCTTAAATAATTAACAATTTCCATTTTTGCCTTTAAAACAATGTTTTTGAAGACAATAATTTAAAAAAGACTGAGCCACGATTTTTGTTAATAATACCTGCCAAATATGATAGTTACTTTAGATGGGGGTAACCAATCTCCATAAAACATTACAGTAGGCAGAGTGAGTATCGCGACTAAAACATTCGAGCAAGAGGCCTTAATTGCTCACCTGCCAAAGTGGTTAAAAGAAGTATTTGGGGTCAAATTCAGTTAGATATATCATCAACACTACAAAGGAATGAAGTCATGAGAAGCAAATGTTAAGGAAAAACTCTAAGGAATGGATTTGAACAAACCTGAACCTAACATGCCCCCCCCCCCACCACACCCACAGAGAGCCCAAATATTAAGCCAGGGACTCAATTTGAACAAACTTGAGTCTGACCCACCTAGAGATGTTGTATACCAAATATGAAAGGATTCTGATTGGACCAAAATTCGGAGTCCAAACCAGATCCAAAATTTTCAGGCTAAAATTTTGTCTCAAAATTGAACAAAACGCATAAAAAACGGAAATTTTTTTTCTCGAAATTTTGGTCCAAAATTTTTGAAGTCAGAACCGGATCCACAATTTTCAGACAAAAAAGGGTTTTTTTCATCTCAAAATTTAACAAAATGCATAAAAGTCCCAAAAAATTCTTTTTTTGAATTTTGGTCCAAAATTTCAGTCAGAACCAGGCCCAAACTTTTCAATCCAGGGACCCAATTTCAACAAACTTGAATCTGACCCCCCAGAGATGTTGTCTACCAAATATCAAAAGATTTTAACTGGTGGGTCTGAAGAAGAAGATTTTTAAAGAATATATATATATGTGAAGTTAATGCTGGATGGATGACGATGCATGACCATGGATGGTGTGGGATGGCGTATGGAAAGTAATTAGTAAAGCTTCCCTTGAGCTTTGCTCAGGTGAGCTAAAAAGTGGACTCGCCGCTAAGACAATAACTATCAAGTTCTGTGAAAAAATCATAAAACCAACAAATATTGATTCAATTGGTGGTCATCATGCTCCAACCCAGAAGCCTGTTGGTAAAAAAATTACTTTTGCTTTTATCACATCCGAGTTACTGGATGAGTAGAAGCTGCACCAAAGAGGTGATTTAGTGGTACTCCACTCACCATGTACAGTATACCATTGACTGTAGTGGTTATAAGTATCTTATGTAAATGGAAAGTATCCTGCAACATGGAAACTGTCTTCACTGCTAAGTTTACAAAACATTCTGAAGGTAAAAGACCATGTTTCCTTTCCCAGTGTTTTAAAAAAATGTAGAGAAGTAATAAATGATTTATTGGTTGAAATTTGTAGGTGTATAAGTGCATAACATAATGCTTTCTGGAAGGGGCATCAAGACTTGAAATACATACATGAATCAGAATCAGTTCTCGCAAATGATTCTCGCAACTGAAACAATGAGAATCAACTTTGATTTTTGCAAAATGTTCATATGCTTCTTGTAGTAGATTCCGAAGGTGACCTTTAAGGCCAGGAAAATGCTACTTAAGTGTTTTGTCACTCAATAAGAAGGTAGCATTGACTTAGCTGTAGTGTTTAGTGTTTAGTGATGTCCTGGCTGCCAATATAGGCAGTCAGGATATCACAAGACATCACTGCTGAAACACTGTTCCTTCCATCAGCAAGACAATCAAAGCCCAGTAGGATTGAGCATGTGCTATGTACACATAACAAAGGAACTCATCCAAACTGGAACCAGGCTCACAAGGATTAAACTCTAGTAATTAAACCTTTTTCTATTCATGCATTTTCAGGCAAAATGATCGGCTAAAGTATTTCTTTTCTTTCTTTTTATAATACAATGTATCGAAAATTGCATTTTGGCCTTAAACCACGCCCCCAATGCATGTTGTAAAGATTACGTTGCACAGTGTGAATGGAAAAGATCCCCTGCATGCTCGTATTGTTTCAACATGAAAAGTGATTAATATTTATCTCATCATATTAAAATTGCTTTCAAAATAAAATTTAATAAACAATGAAATCCTTGTCATGCTTTTTATTCCATGTTCAATTTATGTGCAATAGATGATTGTCTGCATTTATGGTTTTGCCCAAATCAAATGTAAACAACGGGAGGTCACAAACAAAACCCACGCCAACAAAACTTTCCAATTCCCAAATAGCCTGAATGAACTCTTTCTGAGACAAAGTTTAATCAACTTCATGTCATCTGGGTTTATATCAAACTCCACATTTACGAACTGTGTTTTCAGTTTCTCAGGAAATGGTCAAAGCCAGAATTATATTTAATTCAGTGTTGCTTTGAATGACAGCACCCTCCAGTCAACTGGAAAAGGAGATTGAAGTTTTGTGTGGCCGAGGCCTATGACATACCTTTTAACTTACGAAATTCATTGGTCAATAAAATTTTTAATGACACAAGAACATGTTTCAGTGGAATGTATCATTATTTCAAACAGAATTTTAGAAAACTATGCCTTTTTGTTCAGTCATCATGAGCAAGCATGATGCGATCTGGTTTTTATTTTAACTCGGAAAAGCAGAGATTGTTTAAATTTATTTCCCCCTCAAGTTTAATTATAAAGAATGATTGTTTGTTTCTGTCTATGTCTTGAGTTATGAAACCCACAAAAACAAAGGCCAAACCTAGTGTAAATGGGCAATTACACAGTTTGGCCTTTGTTTTTTTTTTTTTTGGTTCATAACTCAAAAAACAGACAGAAACAAACGATCATTCCTCATGTAAACATTTTTTACTGTGGAGTATGTACTGGTAGTACTCACTAGGGTATAACAGTATTCTCAATTTCTAAATTATTTAAGAAATGAAAATTGCTTTCTACAGCAGTAGTTGGTGAAATATTTTAAGACCCAGGCATCTTGAAGGTGACCAACTGCTCAGGTCCCGAGTTATAAAATATTCCAACTACATCTTCAATGCATGTCTTTGGGGAAGGAATGCATGGGGGTAGTATGCATATTTGTTAGTGGTGATAATTTTAGGTTCTTGAAGATTTAACCCTTTGAACCTGGTGGTATCTTCAGTTCAATGACAGCAATTGGAAGAGTCCTTATTCATTATTTGGGAGTAGACCAATTAAAATTTTCAATATGCAACCCCACGGCTGCATGTTGAAAATATTAACTAGTCTACCCCACACATTCACTTAAGGAGTAAGGTAAAGCAGATAATAATTTGTGGCATCGTATGTTGATGACATAATCTATTTATTTATTCGTGTTTAAGGTCACATATTTTGCACAATTGATTTAAACACCTACCTTCCTGCATCCGTAACGATACGTTGGAATATAATTACCAACTTTAAACTGAAAACCATAACACATCTGAAAAGAAAAAACACAATGTTTCATGTTTTTTTAATATTTTAAACGAAGCTGTGTGACAGCCTGACTTTTAAATAAATCTGTTATTTCATCATAAATCCTAAAATCGCAACAAACATTTTACAGAATGTCTAAAAAAGTGATCAAACATGACTCCACAACAGATAATTATTTTTCATAGAAAAATGTTATTTACATAATTTGACTGTCATGAAAGTTAAAAAATTTATAGTAATTTATATATTTTTTATACTTACCAATGACCCAGACTTAGCTGGTGCTAACTCTAAAATATTTAGGACCAAACCCAAAATTTGCATCTAAAACCGAAAAATACATGTCCTATATGGTCCTCCATACTTTTACTCCACTGCTCATGCACAGTGTCAAGGAGGTCTCGAAACTGCTGCCAAAAGTCATTCTTACAACCAGTGCCTGGTAAGCGTTATGTACGCAGTGGGGAGGCAAGAGTTCCCAACTCCTGGGAGGGCCATCCCCATCTGGGTCATTGGTAAGTATAAAAAATATAAAATATACTTAGATGTGAGTCTTCCATGGAAGACGTGTGTCGCCTGGCGTTTCAGACAGAATTCTAAGTGGAAAAGGGGCATAACTCTGGAAAAAATACAGCGGATCAAAAAATAAAATAGGAGGTGCACAATGCCATGATGTGATAAAGAATCACTGAAAGTTTCATCAAAATCCATTCATAGGTTAAAGAGGAGTGGCGGATAAGAGAAGCCTGGCGTTTCAGACAGAATTCTAAGTGGAAAAGGGGCATAACTCTGGAAAAAATACAGCGGATCAAAAAATAAAATAGGAGGTGCACAATGCCATGATGTGATAAAGAATCACTGAAAGTTTCATCAAAATCCATTCATAGGTTAAAGAGGAGTGGCGGATAAGAGAAGCCTGGCGTTTCAGACAGAATTCTAAGTGGAAAAGGGGCATAACTCTGGAAAAAATACAGCAGATCAAAAAATAAAATAAGAGGTGCACAATGCCATGATGTGATAAAGAATCACTGAAAGTTTCATCAAAACCCATTCATAGGTTAAGGAGGAGTGGCGGATAAGAGAAGCCTAGCGTTTCAGACAGAATTCTAAGTGGAAAAGGGGCATAACTCTGGAAAAAATACAGCAGATCAAAAAATAAAATAGGAGGTGCACAATGCCATGATGTGATAAAGAATCACTGAAAGTTTCATCAAAATCCATTCATAGGTTAAAGAGGAGTGGCGGATAAGAGAAGCCTGGCATTTCAGACAGAATTCTAAGTGGAAAAGGGGCATAACTCTGGAAAAAATACAGCGGCTCAAAAAATAAAATACGAGGTGCACAATGCCATGATGTGATAAAGAATCACTGAAAGTTTCATCAAAATCCATTCATAGGTTAAAGAGGAGTGGCAGATAAGAGAAGCCTGGCATTTCAGACAGAATTCTAAGTGGAAAAGAGGCATAACTCTGGAAAAAATACAGCGGATCAAAAAGTAAATAGGAGGTGCACAATGCCATGATGTGATAAAGAATCACTGAAAGTTTCATCAAAATCCATTCATAGGTTAAAGAGGAGTGGCGGATAAGAGAAGCCTGGCATTTCAGACAGAATTCTAAGTGGAAAAGGGGCATAACTCTGGAAAAAATACAGCGGATCAAAAAATAAAATAGGAGGTGCACAATGCCATGATGTGATAAAGAATCACTGAAAGTTTCATCAAAATCCATTCATAGGTTAAAGAGGAGTGGCGGATAAGAGAAGCCTGGCGTTTCAGACAGAATTCTAAGTGGAAAAGAGGCATAACTCTGGAAAAAATACAGCGGATCAAAAAGTAAATAGGAGGTGCACAATGCCATGATGTGATAAAGAATCACTGAAAGTTTCATCAAAATCCATTCATAGGTTAAAGAGGAGTGGCAGATAAGAGAAGCCTGGCGTTTCAGACAGAATTCTAAGTGGAAAAGAGGCATAACTCTGGAAAAAATACAGCGGATCAAAAAATAAAATAGGAGGTGCACAATGCCATGATGTGATAAAGAATCACTGAAAGTTTCATCAAAATCCATTCATAGGTTAAAGAGGAGTGGCGGATAAGAGAAGCCTGGCGTTTCAGACAGAATTCTAAGTGGAAAAGGGGCATAACTCTGGAAAAAATACAGCAGATCAAAAAATAAAATAAGAGGTGCACAATGCCATGATGTGATAAAGAATCACTGAAAGTTTCATCAAAACCCATTCATAGGTTAAGGAGGAGTGGCGGATAAGAGAAGCCTAGCGTTTCAGACAGAATTCTAAGTGGAAAAGGGGCATAACTCTGGAAAAAATACAGCAGATCAAAAAATAAAATAGGAGGTGCACAATGCCATGATGTGATAAAGAATCACTGAAAGTTTCATCAAAATCCATTCATAGGTTAAAGAGGAGTGGCGGATAAGAGAAGCCTGGCATTTCAGACAGAATTCTAAGTGGAAAAGGGGCATAACTCTGGAAAAAATACAGCGGCTCAAAAAATAAAATACGAGGTGCACAATGCCATGATGTGATAAAGAATCACTGAAAGTTTCATCAAAATCCATTCATAGGTTAAAGAGGAGTGGCAGATAAGAGAAGCCTGGCATTTCAGACAGAATTCTAAGTGGAAAAGAGGCATAACTCTGGAAAAAATACAGCGGATCAAAAAGTAAATAGGAGGTGCACAATGCCATGATGTGATAAAGAATCACTGAAAGTTTCATCAAAATCCATTCATAGGTTAAAGAGGAGTGGCGGATAAGAGAAGCCTGGCATTTCAGACAGAATTCTAAGTGGAAAAGGGGCATAACTCTGGAAAAAATACAGCGGATCAAAAAATAAAATAGGAGGTGCACAATGCCATGATGTGATAAAGAATCACTGAAAGTTTCATCAAAATCCATTCATAGGTTAAAGAGGAGTGGCGGATAAGAGAAGCCTGGCGTTTCAGACAGAATTCTAAGTGGAAAAGAGGCATAACTCTGGAAAAAATACAGCGGATCAAAAAGTAAATAGGAGGTGCACAATGCCATGATGTGATAAAGAATCACTGAAAGTTTCATCAAAATCCATTCATAGGTTAAAGAGGAGTGGCAGATAAGAGAAGCCTGGCGTTTCAGACAGAATTCTAAGTGGAAAAGAGGCATAACTCTGGAAAAAATACAGCGGATCAAAAAATAAAATAGGAGGTGCACAATGCCATGATGTGATAAAGAATCACTGAAAGTTTCATCAAAATCCATTCATAGGTTAAAGAGGAGTGGCGGATAAGAGAAAGTGTGACGCGGACGACGCAGGACGACAAAAGTAATCCCTATATGTCGATCCCCACTTCGTGGGGCGTCGACACAATAAATTACTATAAATTTTTTAACATTTTTATACTGTACCAATGACCCAGACTTAGCTGAATAGTAAAAAGGTTGGAGGGCCTAGGACATAAGGAAAATCCAATAGACTCAATTACCTATCACAGACCTATCCCCTCAATGAGAAAAGGAGAGATAGGCTACATGTATCTTTCTTATTTGTATCAAAAAAGAAAGACACAACACCATCCTGTAATTAAGCACAATAATATCAATGATCTCTATAAACATCTAGTATAACCCTTTATACTAATATTTTTAAAAGGAAAGCCAATAAATACGGGAGTCTATTGAAATGAGACTCTATATACTCATTTAAAAGTGTTCGAGGATTGTATATTAACACCCAATTAATCACGTGATATATACAGATACTTCACACCAAACAACACTTTAAAAAATATTACAGAGATGAGTAAACATAGGGTTTACCCTTAAAATCATCTCGGAAACCGACCCAGAATTACTGACTCTGAGGGAGGTATTCCCTTGCTTTACACTATAAAGCAGGTGACCTAAGGGAACACCCACCCCCCCCCCCCCCCCCTTCCCCTTGCCCTGGATCAAATACTCCAGAGCAAAGAGGGCAGCAGGACAGAGTCACTGCCGGAACCGAAAGCCTATACACATATAGTTACCACTGTTTAGTAGACAACATTCTGAGTAAAAAATAACGGACCTAAACAATGTAGATCTGCAGAAAGGACTCAATATTCTCAAGATACAAAATCATGAAAATGGAGGGCTAAGACCAATATGCAGCCCTCAATAGATCTGTAATAGCAACATTATTAGTCTAAGCCCATGATGTAGAAGAACTCTTACTTCATGAGCTTAAAACTAAAGCACAGACTGCTGAATGAAGATATAATCATAAGCAGAACTGATAGTAGACTGAATCCATCTGACCATAGAATGGACTGAAATGTGGAGGAAGCTTCCACAGCATGACCCACAACAGACGCCTGAGTAAATTAATCCACAGTCTTAGTGGAGCTAGAGAAGCTGCCAACAGAATTTGCATTGAAATAATTACATTTGGGCAATATCTGCTGAATCAACGGCGCTGGAAGAAACATATATCTTATAATTCCATCTCACAAGAACGATAGAGCGTTTACTGCAAACGCTCGAAGATCGAAACATTATGACACATACGTCTGCAACTGATTGTTGAGATGCGTCGCAAATAAGTCGATCATTGGCTACTCTCCTTGGTAGCAATCTGATTGAATACTCGTTTGTTGGAAGTCCATTCTGGTGGCAACAAACGGCCTCTCCATGAAGGGAGTCCGCTAATACGTTAAGACGACCCAGAATATGACGGACCAATAGGAGAACTTGATGTTCTAGTACCAACTGAAAGATTCAATCCGTTAACATGAATAATAGGATGGAATGAGTGCCTCCATAATTCCGAAAATACGCTAATACCGTCGAGTTGTTGGACAGAATTAGCATATGAACATTCTGAATAATGTTCCTCCAATAACGTAGCGCAAGCCAAAATGACATCATTCTTGATGTTTGTGTGCTTGATAAGGAACTATGGAAACAAAAGACCCTGGCACTTTAATCCGTTGGGTTCAATGAAACTTCCCAATCTGTTTGACTGGTATCCGTCAAAACTGAAAACTCGGATCTGGCAATTGCAGTGGAACTACTTGAGTTAAGCACTGAAAACTTGCCCAAGTCTGAATCTCTTATTCACTTGATTTGACAAGAAGATGTCTGTATCGAGCGAAAGAAACTTCACCCTCCAATTCTGAATTAAAAGAAATTTGGAGAGGACAAATGCAAAACTGCCCCATTGGAATAAAATCACGGCAGTTCCGCACAACGTATCAGTCACATGAGATCTCTCGCTGAAACCCTGTCTGAGCGAAGACAATAGCGAGCATAACGACTGATTAATTTCACTCTGGTTAATGGCAGACGAACGAGAATGTTATGCGTCTCGAAGCTCATCCCCCGGTGGGTTAATGACTTTGACGAAACCAGATCCAACTTCTCCTCGTTTACTTATGAAACCGAGACGTCGGATCAATAGAAGCAGAATCTGCACTTCGTTCTGAAGCGTTAACTCATTGCCATACCTCTGAAGAATGTCGTCCAGGAAGGCCGACATTACCACAGACGAATGAGCTCGGAAATGAGTCATTACCGAGTTCATTATTCGAGTGAAAGCCCAGGAACTAGATTCAGACCGGAACACACTGGTCGGTGCTGAAACACAATTCCTATGATAAAGAAGTAAAGATACTTTCCGAACGCCTGATGTACCATGACGTGAAAGTATGTAACGAGAAATCTATGCATGTAGCATAGTCGTACACCCGAATACTCGCTCTGACCGATCGGATGGACTCCATATAGAAACTTAGAGCCACGATCAGCTTGTTATCCAGCTCAGATTATGAGTGGACAGAATGAGCCGTCTGGTTTTGGAACCAGAAAAGGATGGTTGTAGAAACCTGGAAAATCCTGGATTTCTACGATCTCTATCGCGATCATTCCAGAAGAGACTGGACTTCTGATGGAAGCGAGCCTCTATCCTACTGACTGACGGAAGCTGAGTCCATCTTGGACTCCGAGTAAACAGAGGATTTCGTTTGAGGAACAATATAGTCCTTCCGAAAACACCCCTTGAATCCAAGGTATGTCCGTAATCTAATCTCAAATAATTGAGAAACTCGACAGTCTTCCGTTCACAAATACATGATAGAGGATAAAACCATTACCTCCTGGTCCTGCGAGGCTTGCGGAAGAAGAAGCCATGTCCTCTGTGGCCCGCACCTCGCCTCGTCGACCTAGGGGCATCTGACCGGAATTATGGCCCCTATCTGAGTCGCTACCCTGACGGTCTCTAGAATAAGACCTAGAGGACGCATGGGAACCTCTATAGGAACTTCCCTTGGACATATTCGTCCCAGAAGTGCCTGTCCTACTCTTCTCTGCTGAATCCGACTATATGGAAGTGAATTTAAATAGCAGAGAGTCTAAAGCTTTCTTATTTAACTGATCATAAACTGCGGAAAGCTTGCCGTCGAAGAAAACTCTCCGGAGACCGGTTCGACTCTGAAAGAGTTTTTCACCTTACTATCTACACGTGTGGATGTAGCCAGGGCCACGTCATGTCCAACCAACTCCATAATGCCACTTAAGGACGGAGTTTTGCGTGAGGCCCTTGAAAGAACTCTTGAGGTTGTACATCCTAAAATTCTTTTTGCTTAGAGACGTAATGATAATGTTCTGGTAAGGTGATCTGCATACGATAATGCGTCTAAGCTGTCCCTGCTAGACAATACTGTTATTTCCAACATCATGGTTGGAATTGACATAGACGACAGATAAACAATACTAGTTCCTGACTTGGTCATCTAGACGCAGAGAACTCTCAGAATGCTCTGTCCTGCCGTTTCAAAATAATCGATGAATTGATGAAAGGCAGATGTAGAGCATATTACCGATAAGAAACCTGACCTGCCCATTTAGGTAGCAAGTTATATAAATATAGCGTCATTCAACAGATCAAATGTCCGTGAAACATATGTGGACTATGTCGGAAACTGAGGGATGATGTCCCTAAACCAATTAAGAATTCTGTGTCCAGTGGCGCTATCCGTCTCTTATCCGGCAACGCAGCATTTTGGTCCGGAGGAACAACATCCGATGATAATGCCGGATGCACTCTACGGCAATTATGTTGTTCCAAAAAGGGAAAATACACCTCATCCATATCCCTTTCACCATCCTGTAGGACCACTTGAAATTCTTGGTCGTTCGTGCCTGAACCTGCAGCGGAACGTACCAACCAGCTTCCTCGGATAATTCCCGATCCGACAGAGTTACTGTCAGTGGCTGGGATGCTGCGATAATTTGTGCTATCTCCGATAGCATGTCCGTAACAGAGGCCTGTGGATCTGCGGTCTTATAGGATTTAGCCGCTGGAAGCTCCTTGGACGTTCACTCCTGCATACCTCTAATATGCGAACGTCCGGAGAATGAAGGCCTCGTATCCTTGGCTAATGGATGGCAGGACCTGGTCGCCGTAGAATCCCTGGTCGGCGATATTGATTGAATATCACAGGTCACATAGCCAAGGTGCTGTCGCGTGTGCTGCCATGAGGATGAGGAAGCCAAAAGAGCAGTCTCTCAGGACTGTCTATATAACAGAGTGTCCCGAGCGGTGGACGAATGCTCCAACTGAGGAACGTTTTGTACCACAACATCTGGCCCAGAAGTTGTAATACGAGAGAGGGACCTCTCTCGCTCGCAGCCCGGATGGAACTGGACGAGCTAGGAACCGGACTAATAGGCTTCCTCCATACAATCCTTGTATCCGTCATCACTGGGTGTGCACATTGTATTTTATAGTGCTCGCATCACCCAAATCTCCTTCCTGGACCGCAACAGACGAACCAGGTGCTGAGCCATTCGGTGAATGGTCGCAACACCGGGTGAGCTAGCGGACGCCATCATCAATCCTACTAGGGAACTCCAGGCAATTGACGCATCTACATGAGCACATTGCCGCTAACTCTTCATTTGACTGTGACAATGGAAGCACACTTTACGAAGACATCACGGTAACAATACCTAGTTCATGTTACCCTATGAGACCTGTGGAGCTGCGGTCCTACGTGAATATCCGCTGGAAGCTACCGGGACGTTCATTCCTGCATTTATATAATATGCGAACATCCCAACTGGCTAGCAGATATAGTAACCTGGTCAACGTGTATTCCTTGGTCGGCGAAGCAGGAGCACTAGGGACGTTCAATCCTGCATTTATATAATATGCGAACATCCCCTGGAAATCTGTGGTCACATAGCCAAGGTGTGGTCGTGTGTGTTGACGAGGATGAGGAAGCCAATATAACAGCCGCATAGGGCTGTAAGCTCCGACTAAGCGAACAACATACAACAACATCGTGGCGCAGATGTTGATGCAAGAGAGAGGGGAGGGGGCCTCTCTCGCTCGTGGTCCGGGGGACCTGGACGAGCTAGCTATCGGACTGACAGGCTTCCTCCGTACTATCCTCGGATCCTCCGTTGCTGGGTGTGCACATCTGAAGTTTTATAGTGCTCGCATCACCCAATCTGCTTCTCTGGACCACAACAGACTAACCCGGGTGCTGAGCCATTCTTTCCTGGTGAATTGTCGCGACACCGGGCGGACTAGCGAGCGACAATGCCTTTGATAGAACTAGCTAACTCCCAGCAATTGTCGTAATACCTTGTGCACTTCCCGCTAGCCCTAATATTGCAACGGCGGAGACACACTTATTGAAGACATCACGGAAACATCACTCTGAGTTCTGAAAAAGAAACTGATAATATACAGTGACCCTACGGAGAGAGGACCGTAATGGACCTCTCACCGCAACAAAATACCGTGACACACATCTCCAACATTGTCATATCAATCAACACACACAGAGCAAGAATTAATGCGACTACAATGACTATAAGAAACACAATGAACTTGAATGAAGATATCCTCGCATTACAATTGAAGAATATTTTTTCAACCAGAAAAAATATACACCATCATATTACTCGCACTAACTCTTGAAATAAATATACATAATATATTATAATTCATTATAACATTTCAAAAGAAAATAATTTAAAAAAAAAAATTTTTTTTTTAATTTTCAGAAGAGCCCAATTTCCCAATGGGAACCCTGAGCCCAAGGGATCCCAAAAAGCCTAAGTGTGGACAAAATTTTTTAATCATTTTCAAAAATTAATGTAACACTTATGGACAATATTAATGTATCTTGCTATGAACTAAATTAAGCAGAAGACAAGTAATCATTGTCAGAAGTAACAGTTGTCAACATAAGCAAAAGTGTCAACAAACCGGAAACATGACTCCAGGCACTGAAACAAACATGGCCCGAAATCAGTTACCAATTTAAACACTAACTGATGCAAAACAGAGGCTTCCAGAGAAGAAACTGTAGAACATCAGATGGTAGATGCAGACCAAAATGCCTAAACACCCCTAGGGTGAGGACGTAAACATGGGGAAAAACAGAAAATAATTCTGTTTCCAAGCCAAAACTCCCAAGAAATTTTAGTAATAAACATTACAAAAAATAAGCCAAAAGATTGGGAGAATAGCTAGGGGGGAATAAAGGAAAGGGAGAGAGGAAACACTGATTAAACAATGGAACATTCATAGCAAGAAAGACCACAATAAGGTCATGCCACGAAATAATTATAAGTTACAGCCCTGAACATTTGTTTCCACTGTTTTTTCCTCTCCACCTTCTATTTCCACCAAATATCCACCATTTCTCTAATAATTATGCGTCTGGCAACTTTAAAACTGAGATTTACAAGCACAAATAACAGTGAAGTGTAACTTTATTGAGGGCCAAACAAAGAATGACTTTTGGCGGCAGTTTCGAGACCTCCTTGACACTGCACATGCGCAGTGGAGGAAAAGTATGGAGGACCATATAGGACATGTATTTTTCGGTTTTAGATGCAAATTTGGGGGATTGGGGGGTAAAATTTCTGTTTGGCTCTAAATATTTTAGAGTTAGCACCAGCTAAGTCTGGGTCATTGGTACAGTATAAAAATATCAAGATAACTCTATCGGCTAGGCCGTTTCCCAATAAAATATTTATTTTTATCAAATATTTAATTTAAGTTTTTATTTAATTTGATTATATTGATACACTGCGAAAAAAATATTACTTTACTTGAATTTCTATCTAGTATAGCATTAGAGATGGGCAAATTACTAAAAAACTGAACCAATGCCAATATCATATAGATACCGAATGAAAGTGTTAACGACTCTGTAGCTTAACTTGACTGTGTGTTGTGTTTGATGAAAAGGATAATGTTCAATATTTAGGAAAGGATTATGAAACACGACAAGAATTGTGATAATTGAGACAAGGTTAATTTCTAATCCGTGTATGCTATACTACTCAAAGTCTGCTAAGCACCAAATATTTGACACATCATTGTGAAAGTTGCATGTGACATATTTGCGATATTTTCGGTGGATATGATTGAGGAATGTGTTGAGATGGTCCCCAGTGTTTACATTAGCTCTCTTGACAGGCAGACTTTTCGTGACAGTCATGGAAAGCATGTATCCCTTTATTTTCTTGATGTTTTCATGTATTGTCTACATGTACATGACATGTGTAGGGTATTCAATCTTCATTTCAACACAAACCCTTGTGAATTAATGATTGAATATGGCAAATGCAAATGTGAGAAGACATTTGTCTGAAGGAGAAATGTGGTGGGCTGTAGGGATGGTGGAGCAAGGGACTACCCATCGTCAGGTTGGTGAAGCACTTGGTGTGCACCATACGGTGATGACCAGAGCCTGGGCAAGATTTCAGCAGTATGTCACACCAGTAAGAGGGCACGGTGGTGGCAGAGACAAGACAACATCTGCAGCTGAAGATAAGATTTTTATATTCAGGCCCGTAAGAACTGCTTTGCCACGGCAGCCCAGCTTTGCAGTGAAATCCGGGGTAAATGTTTTGATGCAGACTATCCGGGCAAGGTTGCAGAAAGGTGGGCTCAGATCGAGAAGACCATGTATTCGCATTCCGCCATGAACCACGTTGGATGGACCAGAGAAGATTGGCGACCTGTCCTTTTTACAGATGAGTCAAGGCACTGCCTAGACCACACAGATAGGCATTCTAGGGGATGGAGAAGACCAGGAGAGCGATTCCATGCAGCCAACATTGCTGAGAATGACCACTATGGTGGAGGGTCAATCATGGTCTGGGGTGGCATCAGCTGCGATGGATGTACAGAGCTCTGTGTCCTTGAACATGGTACACTGACTGCACAATGGTATATTGATGAGATTCTGGATGTCCACGTCAGATTGTATGCAGGTGCAGTGGGTGATAAATTCATTCTGATGGACGATAATGCCCGTGATTTGTTGCCCATGCTGTCGGAGAGTACCGACAGAAGGAGGGGATTGAGCGCTTGGACTGGCCAGCAAGATCCCCTGACTTCAATCCAATCGAACATGTCTGGAATGAATTCCACCTTGCAATTTCAGCCCAACCAGTCCAGCCAAGAAGTGTCCAGGAGCTTGGTGACATGCTGGTCCAAAAATGGAACAACACCCCACAAAGGACCACCAGGAACCAGATTGGGAGCATTGAGAAGGCGTTGTCAAGCTGTAATTAACTGTAATGGGTCTCATACTCGATATTGAAGCCATACCAGTTGGCTCCATCAACTTTTTGGCATATTTAAAAATTTCCTCTTTTACCAAAAATATCCATTTTCATGGTTATCGTATTCAAAAGCTAAAAAATAATGTCAAACACAAATAAAATCTTAATTTCTGTACTTAAATCATTAAAGATATAACTAAATAAAAAATATATTCACTTTTCATCAAATATTTCAACTATAATGTAAAACAGGTAGTTGGATATACTTGGTTCTTAGCAAACTTTGAGTAATACAGTAGAATCCTCTTAATTGAATATCCATTTTGCCAGTGAAAATTATTCATTTAACAGGAGTATACAATTAACAGGGGTTTAGTCAGTTTCCTGTGTTAAGGAGGTAAACTGAGCATTTATCTATTATATCTTGTTTGACAGAGCTCATAGAGCTCTGTCAAACAAGATATAATAGAATAAATGCCTGTATTGGATGTAGTGAGGCCAAAAAGGTTGATAAATAAGGGGAATGAGGTGCGTGTCACAGTAATTTTTTCGACATATTACAAAAATTTATATACAATTAACAAGAGTTTACTCTACAACCCATATGCAATTAACAGATCAAATTTGTACTGAAGGTATAGTAAATGGGTTTGTGTTTGAAAATTATATTCAATTAACAGGGATATACAATTAAGAGATATCCAGTTAAGTGGCCTCCACTGTATATGTTTTCAATAAAAACAAGAGCTATTGCAAAAGGCAATTATACCCCCACTGCAGGGCTTTACTGATGAAGAATAAATGAATTAACAAGTAATAAATAGAGAGTAATCAATTTGTTTTGAGCGTTACGGTAAATAATTCATCTCGAGACGGGACTGTTTCGTAAATCACTTGGGCTATGCCCGAGTGATTTACTCACGTCCCGTCTCTCGAGGAATTATTTACCGTAACGCTCAAAACAAATTGATTACTCTGTTTATTACATGACATTTGGAATAAAGAGGACTTTTACTATAATAATTCAACCCAAACTATTGTCAGATATAATCCAATTTAGTGTAAACACGGAAACATTTCTAAAATTAGCAGGAAGGAAATACGAAATAGTCCTGTCTCAAGGCGAATTATATACCGTAACTTGCCGTAAGAATGGGTCACTCTCTTTAGTAAATTACATTTTAGACCAAAATGTCTTTTATTAAAAATAATTCAACACAAAATATTCGCAAATGCAACTCTGAAATACTTCCGAAATTAGCGCGTATGAATACATCACTTTCTGTGTCAAATCTTCGATTGGAAATGGCCCAGTTTTATTTTTTTAACTTTCGTTCGATATTTTACTATTTTATGTGGTGTTCCAGTCGCATTTGGGGAATGGCATTCAGCCATAAGATAAAACATTTCTATTTGGATTTTGTCAACTGTGCTATCAAACCTGTTCATAGAGGAAAGAAAGGATTTTTAAAAATATTCAGAAGGAAAATTCATTTTAATTAACTGATGTGGAACTGGAAAACAAAACATCAACAAATCGGTGGGGGCATGGCTTATATACGTCAGTCGTTCCAAAGTTACTATTGAAGTGACATAATTCACTCGTGACATTACCACTTTTTAATCAACATTAAATTCAATGCAAAACGAACTGAGGAATGTAATAAAAAAAAATAATCTGACAACACCGAAAATCATTCTAGTCTTGGAAAATGTTACAATTTAATTGCATACCAAGTTCCATAATAATTTACTTGAGTTATCAAAGTTATGAATATTCTCAGACGGACTCACACACGGATGGACAGACACATGGATGCACAGATGGACGGATGCATGTAATACAGTATACCCCCTATTTTCTTCGAAAGTGGGAGTATAATAATTTGAGGTGTAGACTGTACTAAAGAACTGAGTGGTGGGTTAATGTGGCCCTCACAGTTAATGAATATGTCAACCATAGTTATCAAGTTACAGTGAAATCCTACAAATTACAATGAAATTCCTTCATAAATACAGTCTGTATACTATGCTAAAGGTATTCTGCCTTTGGGTTTATGTAGCCATCTTGGCTTACCGATCACAACTAAAAGGGGATGTCCTCATCTAGACATTATACTGAGTCATTCTACTAAGTTACAATGAAATCCCTTCATAAATATGACCTGTAGTCTGTGCTAAAGGTTTCCGGGTTTTGGGCTCGGGCAGCCATCATGGTTGAATGATCGCGACCAAAAGGGTACATTCTCATCTAGACATTACATGGAATCATCCTAGCAAGTTACAATGAAATCCCTTCATAAATACGATCTGTAGACTGTGCTAAAGGTTTTCTGGCTTCGGACCCCAGTAGCCGTCACAGTTGACCGATCACCACCAAATGGGGCAGTTCTCATCTAGACATCATATGGAGTCAACCTATCAAGTTACAATGAAATCCCTCCATATTAAATAGGACCTGTGGACTCCCGCTAAAAGTTTTGGGGTTTTGCACTTGGGAAGCTGTTACGGTTGATAGATCAAGACCAAAAGGGGAAGTTCTCATCTTGACATTATACGGAGTCATCCTACCAAGTTACAATGAAATCCCTTTATAAATACAACCTGTAGACTGTGCTAAAAGTTTTCGGGTTTTGGGCTCATGCAGCAATCACGGTTGACCAATCACGACCAAAAGGGGACGTTCTCATCCAGACATCACCTCAAACATGCAGATGAAATTTTGTAATGATCGGACAAGAATTATGTGGTGTAGCCTGTGCTAAAGTAAAATGTGAACAGACTCACAGACTTCCGCACACGTGATGGCAATAGCTTATCTTGACTTTGTCAAGTTAAGCTGAAAACCAAACTGAAGCAATCGTTGATTATCGAAACCACCTAAATTTTCAAATTTTCTGACATTCACTATTTATAAGTCATTGTTGAGGCTTGATAATAGATGAAAGGTTTTTTTCAGTTTTGTTAACTCTCAATGGACTAGGCAGCTGTCCTGAATTCCCGCCAGACAACAACCTGTACATGTTCAATTGCTTAGCAGTGATTTCTAGTCAAGTCTTGCCTTAACAGGCAGCCAAGACCTAACTAGAAATCACTGCCAAAGTGTTTTGTCTATTGTCAGCAGAACCTCCTTCAGGAGAGATGGTCAGGGCACATGCTCTGACATCACAAAAGCCTAAAATGGGTCTTTAAACAATTAAAGAGCCTTTAGAAAAAATCACAAAATTACTGTAGATATGATTTTTGGTGATAAAAGAATGCCACTGCTGAGCTCATTGGCAGTGTCATTTATAACGTTGTCCTGGAATGATACAACATATGTTTTTCCTGGTGTGAATTCCTTTTTGGTACTATGAGTAAATCTCAGTCAAGTCAAATGTCAAATACCGAAAAGATACCAAGGTATACCGAGGTATAATTCCCAAATTCCCGATACCGAACTCAAAATTCCAATACCATCCATCTCTATATAACAGTATAGCATAGACCACCATGAGAGCCAATTATTATTAAGACTTGATCGATCTCTTCCCTTTAGCATGTATATCTCCATGTAGCCTTCATTATTCTTAATCAAGATATTCGATCTCTCACCGAAAAATCTGGAACAACACAAATTACAATATATTTGATGCAATTACTTTTCGAAAACAGATGGACTTGGAGTTTGGGCCCAAATTTGAAACTGCTTGGTAGCTGATGTCATTATGGTAAAAAAAAGGTAGGCAGTCACTTGCTATGCAATTTTACAAGTGACGTCATGCCGTTATGCATGGTGGGATAATTTGGGTTGTCAAGGAAATGCGTGGTTTCACGTCTTCTCCATAGTTTAAGGTTGCTGTTCTGGATCGATCATGTGCATGGTAAGTAACATCATCCATGATATCATTTGACGAACCGAAGAACTGGACAGGAAATTAGGCAGACATATGTAGGTGCCTGAAAGAGGTACACCATTTCTATTATTTTGACCGAAAAACACATCGAACTATGAACTAAAAGGATGAAGAAGGTTACATAAAAATTTAGTTCTATCTTTCATCGAACAAAGTTCTGGGCCGTACATGAGAAGGGTGAATAAAGTACATACCAAACAAAGCGATGTCTTTTGAAGGTTTGATCATGCTGTTGATTTTTGAGTTGATGTGTTTTTTCAGACACACATTTGGGAGAAAAAGAATTTTTCATGAACCAAAGCATAGTTTCTTAGTTTATTCCAATTCACAGCTAAATGCCTACCGTTGGACTCATCAGTATCAGCTTTCCACAAGCGCATACATTTTTGCGGAGAAGTGTGCTTTTTTCTGAATTGATAATTTTCCTATTTTATTGATCTTAGAAGTAATTCAAACAGAATTTTTTTCACGAAAAGTGGTAAACACAGTTCATACTGCACCCAACGTTTCTTTAAAGGGAAGATGCAGTGGTTTACATCACATGCAGAATGGTTGCAATTTTCATACAGATTAAGGATTTTACTATTTTACTAGTTGCAGTTGAAATTTGAATGTTATCAAAAAAATTGTCGTCTTTTCAAAATGACGAAATATGTTTCACCTCATCTTCTTCACACTCCTGCTTTTGCGTTTCAGCACAGCCTCCTTCAACGTTAGTGTTACAAGTATAACAAGTCAATCGGCCTGAAAGAATCAGATATGGAAGATATATTAAGAGTGGAAATACATTTTCTGAAGGGTTCGGTAATGGTCACTTCCTTTCCTTGTTAGTTACTGTTAGTACCATTGAATATCACTTCACTATTACACAGACGCGTAGCCAGGATATCAAAGTTTGGAGGGCAAGAGTAATAACTAGGGGGACAAGTTCAGCGACCTGAATGTGGCGGCTAACACCTTACGGAAGGGGGTAGCCGCTACATTCAGATCACTGAACTACTAGGGAGCATACAGAATAGGATGTGCAGCATCATCCGAGCCACATAGCGGCGAGCCAAGACAAGGACACCCCCTCTTGCTAGAGGGGGGAGGGGGGGTCCCCCGAAATTCTTTTTTTACAAATTCGGGACAAAAATAATGCAATTTCCTTGACTCTGAGTCCATTTGTGTCCATAATTTATACATTGTGAAAGGCATCAATAATGCCAACCCCCCCCCCCCCCCCCTCCCATGCTCCCATGGATAAGCCACTGCTATTATGAGGTCTCTTGATTTGAAACTCACAAGAGGGCGACTAACTCTCTCCTTCTATTAGGTTCAGGATGGCAATTCCCTCTACAGTTTAATGGTCATTTCACTACCGGGGGGGGGGGGGGGGGGGGGGGGGGGGGGGGGGAAGGTGTGCCCAAGTGGACCCCTAAAATTGTTGCTGCCCCCAAAATATAGGGCCAATGCAACTTTCATACAACATGAAGCTATAAAATGGTCTCTCATATATGGCTGCACACTCTACAAATACCACAGACTCGTCCTTGGAGCACAGATTGTTTGCAAAATGTTCTCAGGGGAAGTGGGGGGATGGGGCTAGTCTTAACTAGGACCAGTCATTACACCAGTATGAACGGACGTGGGGAAGGCTGTAATAACGAGAGGTCCCAGTAAGGACTAAGGAAGGCTCCTAACCACCTCCCCACCCCCACTACGGCCTTCCAAATGTAATCCCCCTTCCCACAAAAATTGTCTAGTGCACCCCCAATTATAATATCCTGGCACCTGTCGGGTTTGTTTACATTTGAAGGCCAAAATCTGATTCTGACAAACTTTATGGTGTTACAGCAAGTGCTTGAAAGTATAATTCTAAAATACAATTTAGTTTTAGCATTCAATATTTATTAGTGCCAGGGCTCAAAATAAATTTTTTTCAATGCGTTGCAAAATGCTACACCATTTCGAAAATTGCATAGCATTTTTTGAAAATTTCATAGCATCTTTCTAGTACCAAGTTGTGAGTACCTCTGTAGATAAAACACTATACTCTTGTACTTGTAGGCAATATATCTTTATTACATCATACATGCATACTAGGGAGCGTGGTGGCTCAGTAGGTAGAGATGCAGGCTGCAAGCCAAGAGGTTCTCGGTTCGAATCCCACCTACGGCAACCGCGTTGTGTCCTTGGGCAAGACACTTCATCTCCATTGCCCGCATGGGGGCACGGTGGCGTTGTGTACTAAGGCGTACTGCCGATGGTGCACTTGTCTTCAACCAATGCTAACCCTGCTTGTTTGGAGTTAGTATGTTGGGGAGCTGACAGTTGCTCGCCATTGCTCAGTGGTTCTCTCCGGGTACTCCGGCTTCCTCCACCTGTAAAACTGTCACGGTCATGATTAGCCATTGTGCATAAATATTTTACCTTCAACACCAATAAATATATAATAACATGCATACTAAAGTCCTGAATTCACACCAGTATTTCTTGTTCAATTAGTCGATTTGACTAAGCACCTCCACATATTTTATACACATTCATAACCCACAAAAAAAGCGAAGTTCTAAGTGTGACGTCTCACCCCCTTCCCCCTCTCCCTCCAAATCAGGGCTGAAAAAGTCCTGTTACCTAAAAAAGCACAAATCACACATATCTCATTCTTCCCTGTGTTGTAGTACCCCATATTTCAACATTTAAGCAACAGGTTATCGTGTCTATGTCATAACTCAGAGAAAATGAAGTTCTTAGTGTGAGGTCCACCCCCTCCCCCCCCAACCCCCTCGAATCAGGTCTGAAAACATCCTGTAACCTAACAAAGCACAAATCACACACATCTCATACTTCCCAGTGTTGTAGTCCCCCATATTTCAACATTTAAGCAACAGGTTATCATGCGTATGTAAGCCAGGGCTCTGAACACCCCCGATTCCCCACCCCCACCCCACGACACTCCCCCCAAAAAGGAAGAAATTGGAATAAAACCAAAATAGGTTGACAGAATTCAATGAGGGTCACATGCAAAACCATGGAACAAAATTAGGTACATAAATTAAATAAACTAAAACAGGTAAGTTTACCTATGAATTGGATGGGATATCTTTTTCACACCAGTCATGCCATGGGCAGTGATATGAAAACAGGTGAAATATAGCAGCCTTTTACTTGCCAATTCGTGTTTTCATTGCTAAGTGTTGGTTTTTGTTTTGTTTTGTCTTGTCTTTATGTTTTTGGGGTTTTTTTTGTTTTTTTGTTTTTTTTTTTGTTGGGGGGGGGGGGGGGGGTTGCCTTAATGAACTACTGTGCTTTTAATGAGGTACTGGTAAGTATATTGTGTTTATTAAAATCTTCACTCGTCTCTTTTTTGTGGACGGACATTGTAACTGCCAATGCCAGTTGGCCATGTGCAATTTCTGTCAATAATATTCCAGACCACGCCCAAAATAGTAATCATCTCATCTCATTCTAACATGTGTCTGACCAAGATTAAATATGAATTAATCTTCTACTCTTTCCCTGGTAACTGTTCAGTTCAGCTCGTGTGGTTGTTCTTTTAGAAAAAAGTACAGGGAATCATCTTGATTTATTTATTCTTTCATGTCTTCACTGCTAAAAGAAACTAAACACTTGAAACTCTACTTAATATTGCTGTGACATGACCTCATTGTGTGTAAGTTCATTACCTCCCTTGTTCATTACCTCCCTTGATGTGCATTGCTCTGTTTTGACAAATTTCCATAGCCTGTTAAGACACAGGTCCGTACAAAAAATGAAAACAGCACAGCGTGGTTTTCTGTTTTTTTTTCTTTTTAATAAATGTTAATTTAATCAAAATCAAAGTCGTCCAATAAAAGATTTGTGGCTCAATAATCCATGTGATAGGAAAAAGTGTGGGTTTTGCCCTTTAAAATGTGACAGCATTACTAAATTCCACCGTAAATTCGCGAAATGCGATGCGATACCAGTTATTAGGGCTCAGTTAAGAGAAAGCTTTCAACACGGTCACATCTTTATTTATAAATGATATCCCCTTTTAAGACATTCTTTAGCAAATCGAATAAATCCAATTCATTTTCATCATCAATATATGTTTTACAGACATGATGTCAGACTTACACGGATGCATTGTCAGTAAACTATTCTGTTCTATTCCATTTTGCAATCAAAAGGAAGCTTTCAGAATATTTGTCATAATACCTTGGCAGTAATTACTATTCAAGTCTTGGCTTCCTCTTTTGAGTTACTTTGGAGGTCGTTTCTACTAATAATAATTGATTTTCTAGAGCGTAAAACCACAAATAGTGCTCTAAAACGCTTGACAGAAATAAATACACTTTTCTGAAACAAAGAGTCACATCTGTTTTGGTTGCCTCTTAGAGAGGTCTAGGAGAATGCTTCAGTAAATAGGAAAGTTTTAAGATTTCTTTTAAAAGCATCGAGAGTTTCTGAAATTCTGAAACTAATTGGCAGGGAATTCCACAATCTGGGACCCATGATGGAGAACACATGATCATTTGCCAGATTAGATCTGCTAAAAGGTACAACTAGTTTAATTTGGTTTTTAGATCTGAGACTGCGTTATGGTGTATAAAAGTGAGGAGCTCTTGCAGGTAAACTGGAGCCAGTTTGTGGATACATTTGAATACTAAGATCAATATTTTGAAAACAATTATCTGTTTAACTGGAAGTCAATTTAGTTGTCTTAAAACAGGTTTTATGTGTTCAGAGTGTTTGGTACCAGTAATTATCCTAGCAGCAGTATTCTGAACTTTTTGAAGCTTCCAAATCAGGCACTGGGGCAGCCCCACTAACGCTGAAATACAATAATCCAGTTGTGAGGTGATGAAGGAGTGCACAAGTTTTTCAAGTGCTGACTGGTTAAGATAAGATCAAAGTCTCCCAACATTACAAAGCTGCCAGTAGCGTTTTCGACATATTTTATTGATATGGATGTCTAGTTTTAAATTTCAGTCCATAATCAGTCCAGTATTCCTGGCCAATTCACCTTTCATAGTGATGTTGTTTCGAACCAGAAGTGATGTAACAGAGGGTGTAGGCATGCGAACCCCGGATATCACTAAGAATTTAGTTTTAGGCCATAAAAAGTTGATTGTCTGTTTCTCAATCCATTTTTCCCCCCTAAAAGGGTGTGGGTGGGCAGCTTCTTTTTTATTTCTCCCGAGAGATTGTTTGTGGTAATTCGCCCCCACACAACGTCCTGGTGGTCCACGCTGCCACATTGGTTATTCACTGAAGGGGTGTTGGGTAATAAATGGAGGGTGTTTGGAATGTTTTTTTTCTCAGTGAAACATGAAAATTATGCGATGACACAGGGCAAAACATCTCATGGGCAAAACATTACCGGGTATGGAACATCTCTGGGAAAAATGTCGTAGTGCTGTAAATTACCAACTTTCACAGATTTATTTTACCAATATGAAATTCCCTCACAACTTGCCTAAGAAAATCATAAATCGGATTTGTTCCCAATATATTAATTATAACAAACTATTTGAACGAGCAGTTCATCCACAAATCATATTTTTTGGAAAAATGAAATACAAAACGAATAAATGTTTGCGTGATTTTTTTTTCCCCAATTGAACTGTACACAGCTGATAATATATGATTTATTTTCAAATGCAACTGTTACTTTTATATCAAGCAAAGGTTATTGTTTGATATCTCATTGATTCAAACAATTATCCTGCTCCCCAAATTCACTTATTTCCATAACTGGTAAACTAGCTACACCGTTTCAAATAACACAATGACGGCCATTTACAAAAATGAAAATGTCAATGACACTGTAGCTTAACTTGTCTGTGTGTTGTGTTTGATGAAAAGGAGAATGTTCAATGTTTATGAAAGGATTATGAAATAAGACAAGAATTGTGATAATTGGGAATATGTTAATTTCTGTTCCCTGCATGCAATGTTTTTAATAAAAATAATATGAGGTGTACACGTTACTAAAGCGCTGAGGGGTGGGTTAATATGACCTCACAGTTAATGTATGTCAATGAAGTTACCAAGTTACAGTGAAATTATTCCAAAATGAGACATTTTTACATTGAAATCCCTTCATAAATATGGCCTGTAGACTGTGCTAAAGGTTTTCGGGCCTCAGGCCTGTGCAGACCGATTGCAACTAAAAGGGAACATTCTCATCTCGACATTATACTGAGTCATTTTACTAAGTCACAATGAAATCCCTTCACAAATACGACCTGTAGTCTGTACTAAAGTTTTTCGTGTTTTGGTCTCGGGAAGCCATCATGGTTGAATGATCGTGACCAAAAGTGGGCGTTGTCATCTGGGCATAACCTGCAGTGATCCTATGAAGTTACAATGAAACCCCTTCATATATATGACCTTTAGACTGTGCTCAAGGTTTTCGGACCGCTGAAGCCATCACAGTTGATCAAACACGACCAACAGGAGATGTCATCATCTAGGCATTATATGGAGTCAACCTAACAAGTTACAATGAAATCCTTCCATAAATACAACCTATAGACTATGCGAAAGGTTTTGGGGTTTTGGGACCGGGCAGCCATCAAGGCTGAATAATCGTGACCAAAAGGAGACGTTCTCATCTAGACATTATTTGGAGTCATCCTACCAAGCTACAATGAAATCCCTTCATAATTATGACCTGTAAACTGTTCTAAAGGTTTTCGGGCTTCGGGCCCTTGTAGCCATCACAGTTGCTCAATCGTGTCCAAAAGGAGACGTTCTCATCTGGACATTATATGAAGTCAACCTACCAAGTTACAATGAAATCCCTTCATAAATGTGATCTGTAGACTGAGCAAAAGGTTTCTGGGCTACTGGCTCGGGCAGCCATCATGGTTGAATGATCACAACCAAAAGGGGACATTCTCATCTGGGCATTATCTGGAGTGATCCTAAGAAGTTACAATGAAATCCCTCCATGAATTTGACCTGTAGACTGTGCTCAAGGTCCTTCAAGCACCTGTAGCCATCACAGTTGACCAAACAAGTCCAAAGGGGGATGTCATCATCTAGGCATTATATGGAGTCAACGTAACAATTACAATGAAATCCTTCCATGAATATGACCTTTTGACTATGCTAAAGGTTTCTGGGCTTGGGCAGCCCTCAAGGCTGAATGATCGCAATCAAAATAGGACGTTCTCATCTAGTCATTATTTGGAGTCATCCTGCCAAGTTACAATGAAATCCCTTCATAAATATGATCTGTAGACTGTGCTAAAGGTTTTCGGACTTTAGGACCCTGTAGCCGTCACAGTTGCCCAATCACGTCCAAAAGGGGACTTTCTCATCTCAACATTATATGAAGTCATCCTACCAAGTTACAATGAAATCCCTCCATAAATATGACCTGTAGACTGTGCTAAAGGTTTTTATGTTTTGGGCTCGGGCAGTTGTCATGGTTGACAGATCATGCACAAATGGGGAAATTCTCATCTAGACATCATACGGAGTCATCCTACCAAGTAACAATGAAATTCCTCCATATTAAACATGACCTGCAGACTGTGCTAAAAGTTTTTGGCTTTCGGGCTTGGGCAGCCATCACGGTTGACAGATCATGCCCAAAAGGGGACAATCTCATCTAGGCATTATACAGAGGCATCCTACCAAGTTACAATGAAATCCCTTCATAAATATGACCTGTAGACTGTGCTAATGGTTTTTGGGCTCGGGCAGCCATACCGGTTGAATCAGAACCTTACTAAGATGCTACATACCAAATATCAAAAAATTTTGCCCACTGGTTTGGGAGAAGAAGATTTTTAAAGAATGTTTTCTTAAACTGCTCTAAGTGAAAATTCACGGCCCATAGGGAACCCCAATATTGATCGAGGGACTCCATTTGAACAAACTTGAATCAGACCCACACCAAGATGCTGTATACCAAATGTCAAAAGATCCCTGCCCATTGGTTCTGGAGAAGAAGATTTTTAATTTTTTTTTCTTAAATTGCACTAAGTAAAAATTCAGGTCCCCATAGTGAACCCCAAAATTGATCAAGGGACTTCATTTGAACAAACTTGAATCAGACCCATACCAAGATGCTGTATACCAAATATCAAAAGATTCTGCCCACTGGTTCTGGAGAAGAAGATTTTTCCTTAAATTGCACTAAGGAAAAATTCATGCCCCTATAGGGAGCCCCAGTATTGATCAAGGGACTCGATCTGCACAAACATGACTCAGACCCATACTAAGATGCTGCATACCAAATATCAAAAGATTCTGCCCATTGGTTCTGGAGAAGAAGATTTTTAAAGAATTTTTCTTAAACTTCACTAAGTAAAAATTCACGCCCCCATAGTGAGCCCCAATATTGGTTGAGGGACTAGATTTGAACAAACTTGAATCAGACTCATACCAAGATGCTGCATACCAAGTATCAAAAAATTCTACCCACTGGTTCTGGAGAAAAAGATTTTTTAATAATTTTTCTATAATTCATATGGTGCTATCAGAGTTATGCCCCATACAGAGCCCCCAAGGGATGTGGCCATTTCATTTTAACAAACATGAATTGTCATATAGTAATGAACACCCACATGAAGTTTCGTGAAAATCGTCCCAGTGGTTTCAGAGGAGAAGTCATTTGAAAAATGTTCACGATGACGGATGGCAAGTGAAAAGTTAAGCTCCCTTCGGTGAGCTAAAAACTCAATGTCTGGAGAATGTGTTCCATTCAACACTGCGCCTGACTCTGCAGAGTTTCTCAGGGTTAGTGCAAATCAACCTTGGTGCGAATCAACCATTCCCCTCTGTAATTGCTGTCAGTCTGAAAGACACTTTCGGTCGACTGTCGTTATACTTACTTTTTACGGTATAAAACAATTTCTGACTTGAATAATGCTAAAACCCACCCACTTCATCAAAGTATGTTGTAGAATAAATGCAGAGTGCGTGTTATTTAAAATCTGCTAATGTAAGCATTGGTACTATCGATTTACCAAAATGAGCATAATAAGTCGAATTTATAAAGATTTTTGGAGGTGATAAAAAGGTTGCATACACAGCAAATATGGCCATGCACGTGGGCCTGAGAAACAGAGGTTCTTTTTTTAGAGTCATTCATTTTTAGTTTAAAGTCTTTCATCCATTCCCGAACAAGATTTATGCAAGTTTCCATGTTATTGACTGTGGTTATTGAGTCACTTGAAACAGATGGGTTGAATGTGATGTACAGTTCGGTGTCATCTGCGTACAGATGATATGATTTGCAAAGTTTTTTAAGAAGGCGACCTAGAGAAGAAGTGTACAGAGTAAACAAGAGTGGTCCAAGAACTGAGCCCTGAGGAACACCACACTTTAACATCCTGCTTTCTGAACTGATCTTATCTATATATATTTGTTGACTGCAACCTTCTAGATATGATGCAAACCACGATAAGACAGTTCCACATGTGCCATTCTGAATCAAAGTCTGCATGAGAATACCATGGTCGACTGTGTCGAATGCTGCTGACAAATCCAAGAGAACAAGCAGTACAGCCTTACCCACAGACACTGATTTAACAGTGTCATTGTGGGCTCACAGTAAGGCTGTTTCTGTACTGTGGTGGGCTTTGTGTGCAGACAGGAAAGGCTCTAAAAGATCATTTTCGTGCAGATGATTTTTGAGTTGTAAAGCAATAACCCTTTCCAACAATTTAGACAGGAAAGAGTGGTTTGATACTGGTCGATAATTCTCCAGGTTGTCAGGATCAAGAGATGGTTTCTTGATGAGTGGAGTAACAAGTGCTTTTCTCAATGGGTTTGGAACAAACCCCTCAAGTAAGGATGCAGATGTAATAGATGTTATGCCTGGCAGAAGATAATCAATTGTCTCTTTCAAAAGGAATGTTGGCATTTGATCTAGATTATTGGATTTATTGGATGATGATAAAATCATCTTTCGAATATCTTCTTCTGAGACAGAGTGAAAATTGGAAAAATCTCTTATGTCATGATGATCAAACTCTGGTGATTCACATGATTACTTGAATTTTAGTCATGAAATAATCATTGAATTTTTCCAGAATTTCTTCAGTATTTAGATGATCTGGCAGAATGACTTTTTGTTCGTTACCAAGGAGACTATTGATTACTGAGAACAGTACCCCTGTATTAGTTGACCCCGCTATCTTAGAATTGTAGTACTCCCTCTTCGCCTCTTTGATGATCATATTAGTAGTATTTCTTTGGTGGAAGAACATCTGCCATAGAACCTCAAGCTTCGTTTTATTGTAAAGATGCTCAAGTCTGCAATCTGCAATGCTGTTGTTTAACAGCTATAACTTCTTCTGCAAACCACTCCACTTTTTCCCTATGAGTTATAATTTTTGACTTGGGTGGTGCATGTTCAGCCAGGATGCCCTTAAGAGTTTCTTCAAATAAAAATAGCGATTGCTCAGATGATTCATGACTACTACAAAAATAATTCGAACACAGAATTGATGAACTGATATCCATTTTCAAGGCATCAATATTTATGGATTTATATTTTCGATAAGTAATTTTCTTGAGAGGAATTTTTGAAGTTGGTAGTGTCAATTCAGCCAAGACTGCATAGTGATCAGACAATGTTGGATCTGTGACATGGACATTTTGTATGGATGTGCTGTTACTTTGTGGGTAGGTTTTGAGACCAGTTGTGAATAGCCAAATGATTCAAACAAATTTGTGAATTGCTTGGATCAAGTGCCTTTAAATAGTCAACATGGATGATAAAATCACCAGCAATAGCTTTATCACATCCATACAAGGCATAAAAGGATAGACATTCTGAAAATTCTTTTAGAAACTGTGCTGATATAAGTTTGTTCCTTTTTGATGCTGGCAGTTGCTCAACATGAGGCAGTTTACTGTTTCAAAAGACGGCGGAGATTTGTATAAATCAGGATGCTGTTTTATGTTTAAGGCATCACTGTGAATGACTGCTACACTGCCACCTTGACTCCCCCGTGAGTTGTGCAAGATGGAGAAACCCAGTGGTAATAGTTGTCCAATGGAAAAACTGTCACTATCAGTTTCTTTCAACCACATTTCAGTTAGAGCCAAAACACTGAGATTGTTATCTAGTATGAAGTCCTTTAGATCATGTTCCTTCCCAGAAACAAATCTTGTATTAAATAGTCCAAAGTTCAAATCAGGTACTTTGTTCCTCACAGATCTGGCATTAAACGTTTAAAAAAAATATTATATTGGAGTCGTTTTGTCATGAGCTGCATCTTTGTAGATTAAACTAATGTTACTGAAATTCACACCAGAAATAGTGTGTCTTTTGACAGCCTGTCTGTGTTGTAATTTAACAGTTTCTATTCGGTACACTTTGTGTGATCTGTTGATGTGATGACAAAACTCTGGTTTCAATATTCTTTCTTTTTTCAAGGTTTTGAAACACTAGTTTTTGCTGTGCTTAAAGCTTTGTTGATGGAATTGAGATCATCTGAGGTGTAACTGATCAAACACATTTTATTTGCCCACACTTTAGAACACCAGTCTCTTGTAACATCAGGTGTGAAACTAGAGAAACAGAATTTACTGCACCCAGTAAATTCAAGTCTGTGTGAAAAGGGTTAAAGTATCAAGAATAAACTATACAGAAAGAGAATTTATGGAGGCTTATTTTCAGGAGTAAAATATTTTTAAACAAATCAGAAATGGGTTTTCATTAATAGTATTTACAGATATTCATACTGGAATCAGAACAATTATTTATAAGAAACCAGAAAAGGCATATATGTGACCAGCATTCAAAGGGTTCGATACTCGAATCAGAAATGGACATTTTTGGCTCTGCCCACTAATTTGAGTGATGAAATACGTTCATAAACTTTAGAAATGCATTAAGGTGTAATAAAATTCATTTCCCAGTATTTCTGAATAATACACACTTGATGACTTGGTGACCTCTTTCAGGCAGCCACCGAGGTGACCTCCGTGAACTTGACCCATATTTTGAATTTCCATCAAGTGTCTACTCATTTAGTGTTAGTTCCAGGTCCATTTATCATACCACGATTGAGATATGAGCATGACCCACATTCAAAAATGTTGGCTACGCCCACTTTTCTAACATAGAAATGCATGTATGGACCTCAGGAATGCTTTAGGGGGTCAAAAAATGTGATTTCCAGCAATTAGGAAAAATGCACTTAATGACCCCTAGGTGACCTCCTTGAACCTGACCCATATTTTGAATCTCCATCAAGTGTTGACTCATTTGGTGTTAGTCCCAGGTCCATTCATCATACCATGCTTGAGATATGAGCGTGACCCACTTTCAAATTTTTTGGCCACGCCCACTTTTTTAACGTAAAAATGCATGTATGAATCTCAGGAATGCTTTGGGGGCAAAAAATGTGATTTCCAGCAATTATGAAAAATGCACTCAATGACCCCTAGGTGTCGACTCATGTGGTGTTGGTCCCAGACCGTAGGTCATACCACGCTTGAGATATGGGCGTGACCCACTTTCAAAAATTTTAGTCACGCCCACTTTTTTTATGTCAAAGTGCATGTGTGCACATCAGGAATACTTTAGGGGGTCAAAAAATGTGATTTCCAGCAATTCTGAAAAATTCACTCAATGACCCTAGTTGACATCCATGACCTTGACCCATATTTTGAACCTCCATCGAGTGTTGACTCATTTGGTGTTGGTCCCAGGTCCGTAGGTCATACCATGCTTGAGGTATGGGCGTGACCCACTTTCAAAATTTTTGGCCACACCCACTTTTTTACGTCAAAATGCATGTGTGTACGTCAGGAATACTTTAGGGGGTCAAAACATGTGATTTCCAGCAATTCTGAAAAATGCATTCAATGACCCCTAGGTGACCTCTGTGACCTTGACCCATATTTTGAATCTCCATCAAGTTTCGACTCATTTGATGTTGGTCCCAGATCCATACGTTATACCATGCCTGAGATATGGGTGTGACCCACTTTCAAAAATGTTGGCCACGTGCATTTTTTTAACGTCAAAATGCATGAGTGTACGTCAGGACTAGTTTAGGGGATCAAAAAATGTGATTTTCAGCAATTCTGAAAAATGCACTCAATGACCCCTAGTTGACCTCCGTGACCTTGACCCATCTTTTGAACCTCCATCGAGTATCGACTCATTTGGTGTTGGTCCCAGGTCTGTAGGACATACCATGCCTGAGATATGGGCATGACCCACTTTCAAAAATTTTGGCCACGCCCACTTTTTTTACGTAAAAATGCATGTGTGTACGTCAGGAATACTTTAGGGGGCAAAAAATGTGATTTCCAGCAATTCTGAAAAATGCACTCAATGACCCCTAGATGACCTCTGTGAACTTGACCCATATTTTGAACCTCCATCAAGTGTCGACTCATTTGGTGTTGGTCCCAGGTCCATACGTTATACCACACCTGAGATATGGGTGTGACCCAGTTTCAAAAATTTTGGCCACGCCCACTTTTTTTACGTCAAAATGCATGTGTGTACGTCAGGAATACTTTAGGGGGCAAAAAATGTGATTTCCAGCAATTCTGAAAAATGCACTCAATGACCCCTAGATGACCTCTGTGAACTTGACCCATATTTTGAACCTCCATCAAGTGTCGACTCATTTGGTGTTGGTCCCAGGTCCATACGTTATACCACACCTGAGATATGGGTGTGACCCAGTTTCAAAAATTTTAGCCGCGCCCACTTTTTTTTACGTCAAAATGCATGTGTGTACGTCAGGAATACTTTAGGAGGTTAAAAAATGTGATTTCCAGCAATTCTGAAAAAATTCACTCAATGACCCCAGGTGACCTCTGTGACCTTGACCCATATTTTGAATCTCCATCAAGTGTCGACTCATTTGGTGTTGGTCCCAGGTCCATACGTTATACCACTCCTGAGATATGGGCGTGACCCACATTCAAAAAACTTTGGCCACGCCCACTTTTTTACGTCAAAATGCATGTGTGTACGTCAGAAATAGTTTAGGGGGGCAAAAAATGTGATTTCCAGCAATTCTGAAAAATGCACTCAATGACCCCTAGTTGACCTCCGTGATCTTGACCCATATTTTGAACCTCCATCGAGTGTCGACTCATTTGGTGTTGGTCCCAGGTCCGTTGGTCATACCATGCTTGAGATATGGGCGTGGCACACTTTCAAAAAATTTGGCCACACCCACTTTTTTTACATCAAAATGCATGTGTGTTCATCAGGAATACTTTAGGGGGGTCAAAAAATGTGATGTCCAGCAATTCTGAAAAAATGCACTCAATGACCCCTAGGTGACCTCTGTGACCTTGACCTATATTTTGAATCTCCATCGAGTGTCGACTCATTTCGTGTTGGTCCCAGGTCCATATGTCATGCCATGCCTGAGATATGGGCGTGACACACTTTCAAAAATTTTGGCCATGCCCACTTTTTTTACGTCCAAATGCATGTGTGTACGTCAGGAATACTTTAGGGGGTCAAAAAATGTGATTTCCA
The DNA here is from genome assembly GCA_031216915.1 of Pictodentalium vernedei. Classification (NCBI taxonomy): domain Eukaryota; kingdom Metazoa; phylum Mollusca; class Scaphopoda; order Dentaliida; family Dentaliidae; genus Pictodentalium; species Pictodentalium vernedei. Next base: position 96,896,243 of record CM062290.1, on the reverse strand, counting down.
GCAATTCTGAAAAATGCACTCAATGACCCCTAGATGACCTCCGTGACCTTGACCCATTTGGTGTTGGTCCCAGGTCTGTAGGTCATACCACACCTGAGATATGGGTGTGACCCACTTTCAAAACACCCCTACAGGCACCCCTGATACCCCAGGAATCTGAAAAACATAGGTGGCTGAGAACTTGTAGCTGTCTATCAGCATGCCAAAAATCAACGAGATAGGGCAATTCGTTTTCGAGTTATCTTGCGGACAAAAAAGTGAAGAAGAAGAAGAAAAAAAGAAAAACAGAAAAAAAAAGAAGAAAAAAAAGAAAAAGAAAAAGAAAGCGTGCAAAAACAATAGTCTGTGTGTTTCACACAGACTAATAACTATTTCCAATTAGCATTGAATCAGGTGTCAAATGAACCTAGCAGCCCAAGCTAAATTGGAACAATGGATTAGATAGTTCTGGCTAACTGGTGCATTTGAATTTTGAAACAAGATTGGAAAAATCTTCAACATGTTTCAAGATTTTTTCTCATAAAAGTACAGAAGTTGTTAACAAATTCCTTTAAAAGTCATATCAAAAGAGTCTACAAAAGGCACAGAAAAGCTGGAACAAATTTCAACAAATAAATCCAGAGATATCCACTTGAAAACTATGGAAAAGCAGGAGCTCAGAAATGTGTGACCAGTCACTGACCACACTTGGTGGCAATACAAAATAATATAAACACTTGTTTGCTTCTCTAGAGGCAGTCAGAACTTGAATTGAAAGCACTTTTAAGCCGCTATATTGGCAAGTTGTTGGCCTGCAGCCAGTAGAAAGTCTGGAATATTGGTCATGTCATGCCTTAAGGATAATAGTGACCTGTGTTTCCATTATATGAAATGGGTGAACAAAGATTGTAGAATGTGTTAGTTTGTCAAAGATTTTCTAAATCTCTCAAACTACTAGTCCTGTTCTTAAAGAATTTTATAACATGCCTATTCTATGTAATTGTGATCTATAGCAACACTAAACCATGTGGAAAATTAAAACCTGGACCACACATACGTGTGGAACGAAAATCGTTGATAGATTATTTTTAACAGAAGCAAAATTTCAGTAGAATTTTCTACAAATCGTGCACCGCAATTACAATTTGAATCTCTAGCGATAGCTAAAAATCGTCCCCTGAATTCCGATGTGTCCTATATGCCAGTAGGCACATACAAAACACTGGAACTCAGGGGACGAATAGTAACACAGGTTCCCCTTGCAAATTTGGTTGGCAATAAAATGTGTTCTTTTTCTTGATAGTTCGTCCCCTGAGTTCCAATGTGTTCTATGTGCCAGTAGGCACATAGAACATATTGGAACTCAGGGGACGAGTTGTCAAATGAATTGCTGGGTGTCCTTCTAAGTGTTTTTTTACAGACATGAAGGCATGTAATAACCACACAACGGCATGCGTGTTTGGGTGGGTTAATTGATATGACACCTGTGTCATCGCGGAAGAATAAAACTCGAGGCCTAAGGCCTCTCGTTCCATCCTTCCATGCTGGCACTTGTGATATATTGATTAACCCATTCACTGTGTGTGTCGTTCTGTGTATAGATGATGTTATGGAATGGAAGTGGTCTGGTCTTTGAATATTTCTATGATCAGGAGTCAATCACATTTGTAAGCTAAACAATTATGCATGAAGCCTCACCACGGCTGTAGTTTTATGATGACGCCACATCAATTACGTTAACTTCTTAGGGTTTTTAAGGCAAAATAAATATTTACTTATTGCAATATCTACAACTGTGGCACAAAAGAATATCTTTGTGAGAAAAGAGTCATCACACTAAATCAACAGTAGTCTGCTTGAAACTTGACGAAAAGTGGGTAAACAAACAGTGCATAATGGCGTCAAATGCCTTAGAGAATTAGATTGGTGTTTTGAGAACTGAGAGGTGGGAATTTACCATTATCTTTATATTTAAATCAGGCGGACAACAGGAGGTAAGGGGAATAGCCCACTTCTAAACTTCAGGCCTGTATTACGTACACTCATACAAATCTGTACTAAATTTGGTTCCAAGTAGAACCAAAAACCATCGAAGAACCAAAACAAATGAGGCTTCATGTGATCTGTAATTTAATATAGAGTTGTCTAAATAACACTGTAGCTCAACTTGTGTAAGACATGTACATGTACAGTATGTGACACAGCAATGACACACATCTAGGTAATGACCTGATAACAAAGGTACATATAAAGTATTGTAACAGTCTGTACATAAATGCTGACCGTAGCCTGTAACAAATGTATAGGTAAAGTATTGTAAAGGTGGGGGACAGTTAGATGCTAAACTAGAAAAGAAATCTTTGAGTCCCATAGCAAAATGATAACAAAGGCACCCAAAAACACTTGTTCCTGTCCCAAGGTGATAACAAAGGTACCCAAGAAGTTTCATGAAGATCAGTTCAGAAATACGAGCCATATAGAAGTTGACAAAAAACTGATTGGACCTAATTTCAGTACAAAATGGCCACTGACAGTCATCTTGAATTTTGGACCGCACTTAGAAACACTCGTTCTCGACCCAAGGTGATAACAAAGGTACCCAAGTAGTTTCATGAAGATCGGTTCATAAATCCAGCCTCTATCCCGAGTCGTATTGACATATGCACTTACTGTGCATTAGCAGCACTGAATAAATCAAAATTCATCTAATTTGCATAATTTCTGAACGAGAAAAAAAAACGTATTATATGTGATGTATTCCATGTTACTAAACATTCATACAAAAATTTATTCAAATCAGAACTTTCATACAGAAGTTCTGTACAAAAAAATAATTGCACTAATTTTGGTACAAAATGGCTGCTGGTGGCCATCTTGAATTTCGGACCGCACCCAAAAACATTTGTTCTCATCCCACGGTGATAACAAAGGTACCCAAGAAGTTTTGTAAAGATCGGTTCATAAATACGGCCTCTAGCCTGAGCCGTATAGAAGTTGTGTACAAAAAACTGATTAGACCTAATTTGGGTACAAAATGGCCGCTGGCAGCCATCTTGAATTTTGGACCACACCCAGAAACACTCGTTCTCGTCCCAAGGTGATAACAAAGTACCCAAGACATTTCGTGAAGATCAGTTCATAAATACAGCCCCTAGCCCGAGCCTTATTGACATGTGTACTTACTGTGTGTAAGTAGTACTGAAAAAATCAATGTTCATCTAATTTGCATAATTTCTGCACAAGAAAAAAACCCGTATTATATGTGATGTATCCCATGGTACTAAACATTCACACAAAAAATAATTCAAATCAGAGCTTTCATATGGAAGTTCTGCGCAAAAATGTGATTGCACCTAATTTTGTACAAAATGGCTGCCAGCGGGTGGCCAACTTGAATTTCGGACCAGACCCCAAAACACTCGTTCTCGTCCCACGGTGATAACAAAGGTACCCAAGAAGTTTCATAAAGATCGGTTCATAAAAACGGCCTCTAGCCCGAACCGTATTGAATTGTTGACGGACAGATGGACAGACTGGCCATGGCATAAGCTCAAATTTGACTTACGTCAAAGTTGAGCTAAAAATCCCAATGAACATAAAGCCTGTAAGCTGTTCAATGCAAAGTTACCAATAGTAATCAAAACAAAAAATGTTATTAAGTTTATCACAGCGAAACTAAGAAGTAAATAAGCAGATAATTTATAGGTGCATTCATTCAAATGTACCTAGCATGATTTCCTATGGACAAATCGGTGAGTCACCATCGAATGATCTCAGTTAATGTGATAGGGATGTTTGTTATGTTGTTTGCAAATGTCCACTAAATGGCGAATTATGCCCAAACAATGCAACAAACAATCACCAAGAGATCCAATTATTATAGGATAACAGTAAAACCTCCCTGACTATGTGATGATAAGACGATCTTAAAAATCTCAAGCAATTATTATAGCTGAATGTATAACCTCCATTTGAGCTCAAACATTAAGTTCAAAATGAGGGGGTGGGGTGGGATGGGGTGGACAGGGGTAAAATCGATGAATGGTGAAAAAACTTCAATTTATTATCCTCGAGGCTAATGAAGAAAATCAAGGGGCCTGAGTATCTGAACATGTTGGGCTAAAGGGTTATAACTTTAAAACCTACCATGTTCAAATACCCAGATCAATAACCCTGGTCACATCCATTGAGGGTTTCCTAAATTGAAAGTAAAACCTCGGGAAAGGGGTTGGGATGAAGGAAGAGGGTCTTATGTTTTTCTGGGAATTTCCTTTTACTACACTGAATCTTGAATCTTTTTTAGATGCTAACCAACGAAATGAAATCTTGATTGAATGCGAATGTAAATTTGTGTATTTTCTTTGATACCAGGAATCTGGTTATAAAGAATAAAACTGAATTGAATAGATTGAACTGCCTCTCCTGCAGAGATGTCGACTGGACTTTATAATTCCACTGCACCCATCATCAGGGAGGTAAGATTTCAACGGCGAGAGCTGAGTAATACTATTAAGGCTCAGTTGAAGAGAATGCTTTAACCCTTTACTGTGAAACCTGTCTTGAGAGACCACTGTCATGAGAGACCACCTGTTTTGAGGGACCACTTTTGCAATGCACCGATTGGTTTCACTCTATAATGGACCTGTCCTGAGAGACCACCTATTATGAGAGACCATCTGTCTTCAGAGACTGCAAAACTGTGGTAAAAACTCAGTTTTTCACCTGTTTTGAGAGACCGGAAAATCATTTTTTGCAATTTCAGAACTAAAGTTATTGCCCGGAAACCATTTGTCACAAAATATTCTATTGATAGTAACAGTGACCTTGACCTTGGGGCCCCTAGACTCCGAAAGCAATAGGCGTCTTCCCTTCCTATAGGGTAACCTGTGGTATAAGTTTGGTGAAGATACACGGAATGGAACTAAAGTTATTGCCTGGAAACCAATTTGTCACAAAATATTCTATTTACAGTAACAGTGACCTTGACCTTGGAATCCTAGACTCTGAAATCAATAGGTGTCTTTCCTTCCTCTAGGGTAACCTCTAGTATAAGTTTGGTAAAGGTGCTTCAAATAGAACTAAAGTTATTGCCCGGAAACCAATTTCTCACAAAATATTTTATTTATAGTAACAGTGACCCTGACCTTGGAGTCCCAGACTCCGAAATCAATAGGTGTCTTCCCTTCCTATAAGGTAACCTCCGGTTTAAGTTTGGTAAAGGTGCGTAAAATAGAATTAAAGTTATTGCCCGGAAACCAATTTGTCACAAAATATTCTATTGATAGTAACAGTGACCTTGGCCTTGGGGCCCCAGACGCCGAAATTGATAGGTATCTTCACTTCTTATAGGGTAACTTGTGGTATAAGTTTGGTGAAGATACACAGAATAGAACTAAAGTTATTGCCCGGAAACCAATTTGCCACAAAATATTCTACTTATAGTAACAGTGACCTTGACCTTAGAATCCCAGACTTCGAAATCAATAGGTGTCTTCCCTTCCTATAGGGTAACCTCTGGTATAAGTTTGGTAAAGGTGCATCAAAAAGAACTAAAGTTATTGCCCGGAAACCAATTTGTCATAAAATATTCTATTTATAGTAACAGTGACCTTGACCTTGGAGTCCCAGACTCCAAATCAATAGGTGTCTTCCCTTCCTGTAGGGTAACCTCTGGTATAAGTTTGGGAAAGGTGCATCAAATAGAACTAAAGTTATTGCCCGGAAACCAATTTCTCACAAACTATTCCATTTATAGTAACAGCAACCTTGTCCTTGGGGTACGAGACTCTGAAATCGATTGGTGTCTTCCTTTCCTGTAGGGTAACCTCTGGTATAAATTTGGTAAATGTGCATCAAATAGAACTAAAGTTATTGCCTGGAAACCAATTGTTTACGCCTGCCACCCGCTCGTCATTTCATCAAACTATAAGTCGAGTTTGACTTTGTCAAACTTGACTAAAAAGTTGAAAAATCAATTATTCTTCATTTCTGCAAGAAATATTCTCTGGTTGGTCATTTACTGACAAACCAAAACCTCAAACCTCTAATGAGAGACCATCTGCCTTGAAAGTACACTTTCGCTTGGCAAAAGGGGTGATCTCTCAAGACAGGTTCTACTGTACCTAACATGAAAAGCAGATGACACATGCAAGCCAAATTCTTGAATAACTAATTGTTTTCATTTTTGTCTCAAAAACATAGGTTATGACCCTTCACTGGAACGAGCTCAATGAAAATTAATTGGCGATTTTTGTGAATGACGCTGGTCGGTTTTGACCATTACGTTGGGTAAAGGGTTAACACCATAACCTCTGTGTTCATATATGGTATCCCCATACAAGACATTTTATAGCAAATCTTCTAAATGCATTTTTTATTTGTGTGAAAGTTGCGTCAAAAAGTAATCCTACAACCCTAGAGGGCTGAGGTATTAAAAAGGGTCACTACGTGTACACGCCATATAAAAAATTATTCAATATCGACTGAGTGTGTTATGTATGATTATATAACAGCAGGTATTTACTCACTAGTCAGTGTTGATTGGAAAAACACCTCGCAATTTACATAATAAGTTCCCTTCACTAAATCCTTTTTCTGTACCTGAAATATTTTTTGGGGGGTGGGGGGGGGGGGATTTTCTGTATCAAAAGAATCCTTTAAATGTGAAAATCGGTCCAATAATTCACGTTTTGTGTTCTAATAAATCTTGAAAAAAAATGCGAATTTTTACGATCCCGTGAAGCAGTGTGGCTCTTCCATCTATTGGATTTACATAACATAAAATAGTCTGAACTTGCTTAATCGAGGTCATTGTTGCTGAAAAAAACATTCTGATTCTCAACCAAAACGGACGGGTACAGATAAAACTACACATTTTTCTTTACATATTGGCAATTTATCTGCTTTTCGCCCGGGATATAACATCATAATCCACCCAAATGTTAAATTAAAACATATTTTTGATTCTATCTGACAGCCGCTATTTAACCCCAGGCACGGGGGAGATTATCTTCATAACACGGATTAGATCCAATTCGAGTAAAACCGATCCATGCTTCTCTAATCTTTTTCCCGGAGCTACTTTAAAACGTGGTATCAAAATTCAACTCGGGACCATTCCGATCGATGAAGTGTGTCCCCATGGGAACAAAATGACGCCCCCCAGGAATACATTACTTGAGTTTATGGTCACGAGAACACCGTCGTGACATCTTATTCAACCCGGAGAATCGGTCATATCAGCAGTGACTGATATAGGTGATAAAACAAGTTTTGGCTCCCATTCTTTTTTTGTTTTTTTTTTTGGGGGGGTGGGGGGATTTTGAAAACATTAAGACCAAAATGCATGCGCTATTCAATTCGGCCAAACTCAAACCGTTCTCGCCCTAACTCAGTGATAATGTTGTGGCATCATACTATGATGTGGATATTTAATGCTACTACCCCCCCCCCCCCCCTTCCTTTTTTAAAGAACTTCATGAACTGAAACTGCAGGGAACCACAGGATCATTCCAATTGTCCCTTAACCCAACGTGGACCCCACGGGTGACACTTACAAAATAAATTCTAGGATCGCAACTACCAATTTCCAATTTTGTCTCTAAACATAGCTTGTGGCCCCTCATTGGAACGACTTGTGATTTATTTACTTATTTACCAGTAAAACAGCGAATCATGATTAGCGAGCTCATTCCGACGAGGGGTCATAAGTTATGTTTTTTTTGAGAGAAAAATTGGAAGTGTAATAAAATTTGAATGGAAACTTTTGTAAAAAGTGCAGGACGGATTTCATCCTTGACGTTGGTTAAAGGGCAAACCGAAATTACAAAATGGTCAGTTAAATGATACTTGCAGTACTTCATTCTCTCCGTACTTGGGAGGATGTGCAGCTGCAATGTGCCTCAACAAATGTCAATTTTGGCGTAGACTTTGGGGATTAACAACAAACAAAGGATTTAATTTTACACGCCACTGAACTGAAGTAACTAATTGAGCTTAAATGTATACTGGTATATTATATCTTCAACACCTTTTGCAAGGCTAATTTACTTATTAATCTGTCAAAGGGCCAAAGCATTTGACGCATCTACTGAAAAGAAAGCATGCTGGCTGGGGAGAATTATTATTACCAGAACACCAACATACAGACGACAGCGTTTGGCCAAAATGTTATCAGTCTACCCAGTTTCCAGCCACGAAAATAAACATACTATTTCCAAGAAAAAACATACCAAATGCTAGGAAAATAAACCCGGTGATCCATTAGTCTCCACCGGCCTACAGGACCAAGTGGGACTTGCAAGGTAAATTCTTTAATAAGTAAAAATTTGAAATTTTTTGTCTCAAAACAGAGCTTGGGACACCCCAATGGAACGACTCAGTAACCACTAGCTAATTCCAATGAAGGGTCATAAGCTATGTTTTTGAAACAAAAACTTAAACATAAAAAAATTTGAATGCAGATTTTTGTACAGCCCGAGTGCTGGCCAAATTCGGCCATTGGCGTTGGATGTAGGGCTATAGTGAATTTCCATATTTTGTCTCAGTCACATAGTTTATGGCTCCTCAATGTAATGCTCCCCCTCCCCACCAATGAGGGCCACAAGCTGTAAAAAAAAAAGGAAAATAAATAAAATTTTAAGGGAGAATTTTTCCAGGCGCGGCTGATCAGATTTAAAAGTGGAGAGACCATACTTCAATCGCTGACTCGCTAATTTTGTTCCATTCTCAATTTAGTTCATCAAAAATAATTACTGAGGTAAACGTGAAGCAGCTTATCTGCAATGATATTAAATCATATGCCAGGTTCATAATGATCCCGAGTCTGAAAAACAGGGGGCGAACTTCGTAAAGACAGGATGTTTTGCTGAGACTGTCACATTATTGTTCTAAAAAACATAACAATGCACAGTATACATTTTATTTTAAAATACTTCCTCTATTTGGTAATTTTATTTAAAAATGTCTTGACGAACTGTTTCGAGAATGAAGGTGGACAAGATCATGTTCGATGGTGACACAAACTTACCTTCAATTATACGCGTGGGGGGGGGGGGGAATATCCAAATGACATATCAGCAAATCATTTTATTTTAATACAGAAACAAGTTCAATATCTCGAAAAATACAGGCTGAATTGTTAAAAATCGAACATTATTCCGGGGTACAATGATCTGGAAAAGACAGATATGGTATTTTTATGTCATTATTTTATGAAATGCAGGTTTTAGAAATTCAAGTTCAGACGCTGGAAGAAATTTCTCGTCGAGCACTAATTGATTATGTGATGCTTCTCTCCTAACCGCACTTGGGTACCCCACTTTTCTACACAAAAAGTGAGGTACGCAAAGTGGGGTTTTATACGGAGTGTACACATAATGAATATCTAGTATATATATTTACCTGCTGAATTTGTTGGAGATGAATCAACGGACTGTTCGAAACTATCGTTGCCCTTCAGCTCTGTCGGCTTGAAGTATAAACTGTAGGAATGTTCACTTGCTATTTCTGGAAACTGTATATCCTTATTACAGTAGTCTGAATTGCAACACACACCTGTGCTGATCAAGTTACTGATGTTCGTGCATATCTAGAGTAATTAATATAAAAGATTAATCTATAATCAGTTGAACATACATGAGCCTAATATAAGTTAATATATATATATTGCAATTACAGAAACACACAGAAAATTTTGCTCAGATCGCGAATGTGTCGTAACCCGATTGAAATTCTCTGTCCTTTTTTCTTGCCACAACACCACATAATGCTCATGAATTGAAAAAATAAATCCAGGCTCATTCAATATCAGATACTATTTTCAGATGTAATTTTGCAATATTCTATTCAGGATATCTCAACACACTGGTGTAATTATGTCAAGACTGAATCGCGATCCAATCACCAATGAGACCACTTTTACTGTCAAAGTACTGCATTTTCTTGTCGAGTTTATGGTAACTGGTTGTTTTGTACCCAGGGCGGCTTGTACCACGATGTTTTGTACCTAGTTGGACATTTTGTTCCCAAATTCCTAGACGTTTTGTACCTAAACTGCTGGTCATTTTGTACCCATCATTGGACATTTTGTACCCAATTCTGATATTTTGAAAAAACGTCAGCAATTTAATTGTATTTTTGATATGATGATGTAAATTGCATGTTAATATGACGAAAAAAGTGTAAAAAAATGTATGTCTATGTACAACACTGTATATAATTTATTTTTAATATGAAGATAAAAGTTACGGTCCAAAAAACTCTAAATAAATTGCCTGTCTGCACACGCATGTCCTCGACACAAACTGTGAAATCAAAAGAAATATGATATTTGATAGCATTTTTGAATCGATGCTGACATGCTCCCATAAGGTATATAAATATTAACAAGGTACCCAACTCGCTTTTCAAAAATGATAGCCCTCATCTTCATTATACCCCCCTCAAATTTGATTCACATAACGTATCCAGCAGTACCCGGTGTCAGTGGAAAGGGGAATGAATAAGCTTTACAGTGGTGTATTACCACGACCGTTGGATGTTCTTGGGTTATTCATAATAACTGTGAGAAGTCAACAAAAGGCCGGAAAAACATTTAGTCGGACAAGATGCTATTCAGTGGAAAGTGGGTTACGAGCGACGATTCTCAGACTTTTTTTACGGGGGTGGGGGGGGGGGGGGGGGGGGGCAAATATAATATTTGGCAATCTGTTTTGTGGAGTTTAGGGGGGGGAGGGGGGTGCCTCCCATAGTTCTAACTAGGACCCCCTGCCATTGCCCCCTCCACCCACTTCCTTGGCATTCAAGAATGTGTTTGAAATGGGGATCTTTGACTTTATATGAAAAAACACTTTACATTTTCAAAAGTGTGGCACACCCGTTTCCAGGACAGGACACTTTTTGAGATTTCCAAAAAATAATTAAAATAATTAAGAACAGCAAAAAAAAAAAGAAGTAGATGACCATTACAACCATCCCCCCCCCCCCCCCTCCCTACACAGAATGGACATATTACAAAAATAATATCTCCAATTGAGTGAAAAAGTCTAAGAGTCACAAGCCAACAAACCCAATGGTTGATTGGCTGAAACCTTCTTGTACGTTTTTCACTTTTTTACAGGTTAAACCCTTTGAAAACTGATGGTCGCTTCCATGTCAACTCATGTCAGTTCAATGGCAGTAGTTAGTCCATATTTATTATTTAGGGGTGGACCAATTAATATTTTCAACGTGAAGGCCTGGGGCCTTGTACGTTTTACACTTTTTTACAGTTTAAACCATTTGAAAACTGATGGTCGCTTCCATGTCAACTTATGTCAGTTCAATGGCAGTAGTTAGTCCATATTTATTATTTAGGGGTAGACCAATTAATATTTTCAACGTGAAGGCCTGGGGCTGCACATTGAAAGTATTGATTGGTCTACCCCACACTTCAACTTAGCAGCCATTCTACATGCGAAAGTATGACATATCATGTTCCTGGACCGGAAAAGCAGCCTCTGGGGTTCAAATGTTTAAACTTGGGTGCACGGATATTAGATATTTTTAAGAGTGGAGAGATGATGGGGTAGGCTCAGTTTCCTGTTTGAAATCGAATATGATACACTGCAAAGGCATACGGGAAACTTTTATAAGAGAACTCTGTTTCCCTATGTTTCAATCTTTGCAAAGAGAGGATATCGTTCCTTGGGTGTATCAATGCATAATCTGTAATTCCAAAGCTTTCCAGACATAGACTTGATATTCTCAAGGGACGACACTGTGTTTACCTGTCTGAACAAATAGTTACCTGATGCCACTAGACCATATTTTCACTTCCATTCTTCAATTTAGTGGACTCAGGTTTGACTCTGTGATATTTAGAAGTTAATACTTGGCAGTGGAGTAGCCAGTGTAGGGGGAGGGGCTGGCTACCCCTAAAAATTGGAGTGCCCCCCTCTAAATTAAAGCAATAGAGGGTTCAAGATTCTGGGCATTGATTGAATTTTAAAAATTCTCTCAGAGGAGCCACCCTGAACCCCACCAATGGGAAGCTAGAGTACCTGGAGAGAATCACAAAGCAACGACGAGCAGCTGCCAGCTCCCCAACATTGTAGCTCTGCACTGCAGCACAGGCAGGGTTAGACTGGCCGAAGACATGTTCACCATCGACATACAGTACGCCTTGGTACACAGCATCATTGTGCTCCCATGTGGACAATCGGGGTTAAGAGCCTTGCCCAAGGACACAATGTGGGAGTCCAATTTGATCGCTCAGACGATCACCCATCCAACGATTAACTGGGCTCAACGTTGCTTAACTTCAGTGATCTGACGAGATCCTGTTACCGCAACACCACCACGCCCCCAGTTTTGTCTGTCATGCTGGGTAAAGGAATAACCTTTACCTGATGTAAGGTCCATAATCAGCGTTGATAAAAAAAATTCCCAATTCAAATTGTATTATTATTTTGTAATATTTTTGCAATTTGTTCCTCAAAAACATAGCTTATGACACTTCATTGGATCACGCTCATCAAGTTTGTTCCAATGAAGATTCACAATCTATATTTCTTGGAGAAAAATTTAAACTTGTTAGTTATTGAAAAAATTGGGATTTTTTGTTTAGTGTCGGTTTCTAGTCATGTAAAATGAATGGATAATCCACTCTCACAAAACAGAATATTTTTGGTATGTTTTGTTTGCCAACTTCCAAGTGCAAAGTAACTATTAAAGTGGGCTGATGGAGTGGACAAACTGATGCTGTTTTTTACGAGTTGTTTAACAATACATACCTTCTTGCAACCGTAGTAGTAACGTGCGCCACCATGCACAAGCTGCTTCAAACCGAAACACATCTGGGAAAATACAAAAAGAAAGGATTAGTTATTTACAAAGGATTCATTTATAACTGTGCAGCATTTATTGTTACTAAAAGGCCAGGTACTCCTAACAAAGGTGAAGAATTTTTTGTGCCCATTACGACCCGCACAAACACCCAAACATGACAGACAGCTAATAGTTTCACAGGAAATGAACGTAGCATTTTTGTTTTCTTTCATCAGAACCTAAAAACATTAAACCTATTTCAGAAAAAAAAAACATAATATTTCATTATTTGTCCATTCAATATACCATTATGGACACCAGTTGAACAAGCTGTTTGTGTCGTTCACCATTTCCCTAAAAGCTGCTAGTTTGAACAAAAGTTGACCTTTTGACGAAACCATTATTTTCATTTTTCAAAAATACCATTGTGTTTCTAATAACTTTTGAATGGAAGCTCCCTCAATAAGTACTTCTGTGTGAAAATCGAGCAGAAGGGCTGAGCATTTTTTTGTTGTTTTCCGGTTCGGTTCTAGTTTTTGACTGAAAACTGTAAAACCAAACCACAACATCCAACAAAAACCAGCTAACGATTTTACTGTGCTTGATCAAACTATCTTACTAGTTGCAGAGAACTAGACAATTGACCACTATGGATTCTCATTACTAAGTCTATCCGGGGTGAATATGTCGTGTTCTGATTATCAGATGTTCATCCTTGACTTGTACACCAGAAAATGTAATAATCAATAACACATCATAGATTAGATGACCTTTATTTATTTGTTACCCTGATTGATGGGTTTGTTCCTGACTGAATGGGATTAGCAACTGATCCCATAAAACCCCAAAGAATGATCAAAGAGAAGTTAGGCTAAACCTGACTGATATACCTGAAGACACGTCTTTCGCAGTGAGTGGTGTTGTACATGCACAGAATGACTCAGGCGTGTGAATGGGTTAATCGATATGGCACGAGTGCCAGCATGAAGGATGAAATGAGAGGCCATCGGCCTCGAGTTTTATCCTACTGCGATGGCACAAGTGCCATATCAATTAACCCATTCACACGCATGTGTCGTTTTGTGTTTATTACATGCCATCACATCTATAAAAACAATTATTAGTAGGACACTCAGCAATTCACTTGACGACTATCAACAAAAAGAACACATTTTATCACCAACCAAATTTGCAAAGGGAACCCGTATTACCATTTCGTCCCCTGAATTCCAATGTGTTCTATGTGCCAACTGGCACATAGAACACACTGGAACTCAGGGGACGATTTTCAGCTATCGCTAGGGATTCAAATTGTAATTGCACTGCACGATTTGTAGAAAACTCCAGTGAAACTTCGCTTCTATTTAAAAATAGTCAGTCAACAATTTCCATTCTGCACATATGTGCAGAACAGATTTTCATTTTCCATATAGTTTAGTGTTGCTGTAGATGGGGATTACATAAAAACTATTTCAGATTTTTTCCAACATAATGGGGCTAAAGTGTAATTTATAAGCTGTTCTTAACATATAGAAACACCAAGACCAAGGTTTTTCCTGAAACCCAACTGAAATCGAATCTGTGAATTTAAAACCCAGCTCTGTCACGAAGTCATGTACACAAAGAATGTTTGTGTATTATTATTACTCAAAAATTATTTTCAGTAAACAAAAGTAATTCTTTAAAATAACAAGAGGCCCCACAGGGCCTGAACTGCTCACCTTGAACAGAGCACGATATAAACAAGAGTCCAAGAATTGATCTACATTAAGCAATCCATCTCTATAGGATACATTGTTAATCCTTGAGTCACTCAGGAGTGACTAAAACAGTCCAAGAATCATGCTTTTTCTTCAGTTGATCATAATGTAAAAAGTGAAGCTCCCCGATGAAGCCCCTTGATATAACCTATATGGATTAATCTTAGTTACATACCTCTAGAGGGTACTTAATCAAAAATTTCTAATTCTTTAGCCACATGGTTCCTCATAAAATTAACTTGGAATTATGTTCCTCTTTGGAGTCCAACGATAGCTATGTTGCAATGTACTTTGCAAAATGTAGTTTGAGAACGGTCTGTCAGCCAGTATACCCCCACCGTGGCATACCATCTTGTGTGGGTGACTGAAAAGGGGCATTCAATTTTTCTAAGTAAAAAAAAAATCCAATATGGACGCCACTTGATCATCTTGAAACCGAGTGGGAAAAAAAATATGTCACACATTTCCCCTCATAATGTTGATCATTTTTGTGAAGTTTCATGAAAATTATAAATTTAAAGTAATTTGTATATTTTTATACTTACCAATGGCCCAGACTAGCTGATGCTAACTTAAAGTTATCAAGGGCCACAAATTTTGAACCCCTCCAATCTCAAAAATTTTGCTTGCAAAACCGAAAATTAAAAGTCTTCCTATCTGGCCCTCCATTCATTTACTCTCCGCGCATGTGCAGTCGTCCAGAAGTGACCAGAATTGGCGCAAACATCATTCTTCGTAGAAGAGAATACTACATAATAATTCAGCGGGGAGGAATGAGTGCCCACTCATGGGAGGGCCATCTCCGTCTGGGCCATTGGTAAGTGTAAAAATAAACCAATTACTTTAAATTTATAATATTTTTACACTATAATCCAATGGCCCAGTCTAGCTGAATCCTAAAAAGGTGGAGGGCTTAGGACTTCAGAATTAGTAGATCAACATAGTTCCAATCCTGTAATCCAAGGTGAAAGGAAATTAAATTTAAAAGGAATTACATGTATGTCTCTCTATACAGTAATATGCTAATCGGATGTAACAAGTTTCCAGTTTTTTAAGGCTAGTCCGGACTAAGCTCCAAAAATTTGAGAATGAGAGGCTATCCCCCACAAACATAGGCCATATACAATAAACACAAGCTGTATCCAAGATATAATCTACAGACAAAACAGCTTCGCTCATAGTTACATACTTATCAAGCCGGAGGAGAAACCACCTTTCCTTCTTGCACTCGAAAGGTTAAATATGGCGTTGTCTATATGGCCGAAGGCCTGCGACACCTGCCTAAACTGGACCGGAAATGAAATGACTTTCTCCTTTGTCTGGATAAAGTATGCGTCTAACGACGCCAGTGGTTTCTTCCTTGTCGACACAGCATTCTGACTTGTTGGAACAAATTCAGGGTGGTACTGATGGATGAAATCCATTGCAACCCTGTGCTGTTCCGAAAAGGAAGGGTAATCCTCTTCCTCTTCTCTTTCACCATCCGAGAGAATCAGTTGAGAATCTCGGCCCCTTGCATCTGCACGAACAGATGACTGGACCGACCCAGCACCGTCCGACAGCTCAGGTTCTGAGACTGAGGGAGGATGCATCTACACTTGCTGGGATGCTGCGATCAGCTGCACAATCTGCGACAGCGAGTCCGTCATCAAGGCCTGAGGAGCAGTGGTCTTCTGTTTCCAAGCCGCTTGCTGCTCCTGGGACAGTGTGTCGGAGATGGATCTCTTCTCCAAATGCCCCAATGATCAAGGCCTCGTCTCCCTAGCTACAGGATGATCCAACTTCACGGGCAAAGAGTAGTTCCTTCTTCATGCAGCCGGCTGGATATCCGAAGTTGGGTAGCGAGGATGTGGTCGTGGGTGCTTTAATAATGTAGCGGAGGAAGCCGAGACTGAAGTTTACCTCTGCTGCAGACCAGACGGAGCTTCCCGAGCGGTGGGCAGATGTATGCTCCATCATGTTTAAGTTTCCAACCAGAAAACTTCATTTCGGCATATGAAACATATCAGAGGAAGCCTTGACTGAAGTCGACCCTGGCTGCAGGCTAAACAGAGCAGCCCGAGTGAAAGGCGGACATATGCTCCGGCTCGTGCAAGTTTCTCATAACAACATTTGGCCCTAAATGTCTGTTAGGTTAGAGAGAGGGACCTCGCCGAGTACAAGAAACTTGTTGACTTCCTCCTTATTTCCATCCTATTTCCGTCATCGCTGGGTGAGCTATTTATATTAAAGTGCTCGCTCTACCCAATCCACTTCTTAAACCGCAATGAACTTAGCCGGTATAACAGCACCCACAGACGGAGTACTGCTTCACCAGTCAAGCTAGCTGCTTGCAAGAGATTAAAACCCTTAACAAAAGGTCCTAACTCTTGCAGTCATGAGCACTGCAGCTAGCTCTATATACTCCATGGAGCACCACAATAGTAGCACACTTGGATGGGTGACAGAATATCATCATCATGTTCATGTTCCTCTGAAATAGAAACTGACAAAATGAATTAAAAACGTGGTGAGAGGCCTGCCCTCAGAGCCTTACCGCCAACAGCGTACCACGACACCCGTCTCCAACATTAGTCATTCCAGTGAACACAAGAATGACAAGAGTCCACTTGAGTGCATTGGCAAAAGTCGATATCAGACCTCCAAACTCCACAACAAAATATATATAATTAAGATACATGAATAATAGCAATCAAAAATCAATTCAAAATATTTTTGGGAAAAATTTTTCTTGAAAAAATGCCTAAGTTCCCAAAGGGAACATTAAGAACCCAAAGGCATCCCAACAGAGACAAAATGTGGACAAAATTCAAATTTTTCGAGCTACACTACCGGAATAATAATCCATGTATCCTACAGTAATTCCACAGTGATAGAATATAAAAAGACTACCTATGTATGAGGATGTTGTCAATGTAAACAGCGTCAATGTAAACAAAACATCAGGCACACAAAAAGGCCCAAAGCCATAAAACAATTTAATGCTACCAGATGCAAAGCTAGATCTTCATACGAAGAAGAAACGATACATCGGATAGAAGATGCTAGACTAAACAACCTAAAACCCCAGGGTGAGGCTGTAACCATGGCGGAGAAACAGAATATTCTGTAATAAATTAAACTCCCAACAAATTTAATAAAAAATTTCAGTAAAAATTAGCCAAAAAGCATAAGGGTTTAACAGGAAGGGTTCATGGAAGGATATGGAAGGAATACTTAACAAACAGTTGAATAATCATTAACAAACATGATGACGTCATGCGTATGTCCCGAAATTGGGGAACATGAATTAATTTTATAATTATTATAAAGTTACAGCCCTGAACATCAAAAACCACTGTTGAACACTTCCATCATCCAATAACAGCCTTGGATCCACCAGTTCTTGCATTGATTTGTGTCTGGCATCCTCAAAAAAGGAGATTTTAAAGCACAGATGTCATTTCATTGTTGATGACTTTAGGGCCAGACAAAGTATGATGTTTGCGCCAATTCCAGTCATTTCCTGACGGCTGCTCAAGCACAGAGAGTAAATGTATGGAGGGCCAGATAGGACTTTTAATTTTCGGTTTTGCAAGCAAATTTTGGGGATTGGCGGGGGTTCAAAATTCGTGTTTGGCCCTTGATAACTTTGAGTTAGCACCAGCTAGTCTGGGCCATTGGGTTTTAATTTAAAAATATGTGGTTAAAAGTGTGGAAGTAGTTCGCTCCAGAAGTTTACATGTGACGACAGACCAACTGACAGACAAGTTGACTCCTGGATAGGGCTGGGCGGTTTATTGGTTTTTTGGTTCGGTTCGGGGTTTTTTTTTAAACCGAAACCGAACCACTGCCTTAACAAAAAAACGAGACTTTTGGTTTCAACAAATTTCCCATAATTGGTTAAGTTTATGACCACTCAATCACTTGCTTTCCACGCGCCAAAGGCTTAAATGTCAGGCACAGGTAAATGGTGTGCCATTTATGCTTACTTCGAGAGGACTGACAACAAATCTTCCCTCCCCCCACAAATAGTGGTAGCAAATTTCTTGTATCTTAAACAATATCTATAGAACCACCAGCAGATGGAACATGAAAAATTAAAAAGTCTTACATAAAAATCCACAAGAATCGTTAAGTAAATTTAATGAACCGGGCATATTCGACCAAAGAGGTATTGCAAGTTACCTGACAATATATGGTGTAAATGTATTATAAATTACCTTTGACCCAAAATCATCTGCGTACGGCACATTGTAAATTAGACTGGAGGTAAACATAAAATTTATTTCACATGGGAAAAATGACGAGTAAAATATGTTAATTAACCAACTACTGGCACATTCTCTGAAGTCACATGCTCAGAGATAACGTTGTGCATTGGTAGTTATGTTTTTTGTTAACAATAAAGTGGTTAAATTAAAATAGAACACATCCTTTTAAACGGATGGCAGGTAACTATTGAAAGTTTTTTTTTAAACTTATTGGGAATTGTTTGTATACTATTTGAACTTAATTTAAGGAATCATGCAGTACTGCAGTGCAGGTCTGTCAGGTACACACGCTGCATTCCCAATACAAAGATGTTATAATCAACAAGTGTTTTCCCACGACCATGCGTATTTTGCAAACACAACAAATCCTAAGATGCAATATTGCAAACTTTCTTTCAAATCCCATTATGTAGCCGTTTCCCTTCAAAAACATCAACCGCCTGTCTTGACTGAGATGAAATCAACGCAGGGATCAGCCAAGAGGGCAAAGTAAAGTTGGTAATATCTTCACCTTGGCACCGCTCATTTCGCCCAATTTCTACGTTTGGGCAAAATAAAAGTAAAAAACGAACCTCTACAGTTGAAATTAGGAGAGATATTGTGATATTGCATTGGAGTGAGTTACAAATAAAAGTGATTCATATAACACGACTTACTTCAATAATAGTTATCAAAATCAGAAGAAATATGATTTGTGTTCCTCTTATTCCACTGTCATTTGAAGCAGGAACCATCAAGAAACACGGGGCACGTCTATTTTCAAGCGATGTGATAAATAAGCACAACAATTGCATATTATCCACCAAAACCAGGGTGAGAGCTTAGTGACTCCATAAAAATAAGGAAATGTTGATTTTTGCTAAAATGTAGCTTTTCTTGTGAATTTCTGCATCTTGTCTTGACAAGGCCCCAAATCTCACTGACAGAACAAGGCAGATCCCACCAGTGGTGGAGCCATGGTTTGAAATCCTGTGGCTCATGCTGGTGAAGAGTTTTTTTTTTTTTTGTTTTTTTTTTGTGGGTGGGGGATCTCAGGACTGAGGGTACTGTACTTGTACTGAGGGCAGGAAATCAAAAAAAATCTTTTCAAATTTGGGGATGGGAGAAGCAAGTAGTCTGTGTGTGTGTGGGGGGGGGGGGGGGGGAGCTGGTCTCCCTAGATACCTCGTGGCTCCACCACTGTTACCCACTATGGTAGCCCAACACAATATGCCCATTAGCTGTAAAGAGTGGTGAACACTGAGTAACCCGAATGACTCAACACGCTATATGAGCCTCATGACTTGGATGATAAATACAGACACATTTTAAGTGTACATTACCCTCTAAAATGTGGATTTCTACAATATATTTTGAAAAACTGAAAACCGAACCAAAAACCGAGTTTTTGTACAAAACCGAAACCAAAACCGAACCGAAATACAAATTTCAAAACCGCCCAACCCTACTCCTGGACATTGTTCAGGCCTAGTGATAGGGCTTTGCCACTGAATAGCCCCATTCCTAGATTAGTATGGCTATCCTTGGGATGGGCTAGCTGGATTTGCTGGCTCAGTCAGCCAGGTCAATGGATTCAAAATGCTCAATATCAATGGAATTACGGACATAATCCCAGTGGGCGACTATCCTGATGACAATGTCAATTCCCTTCAGCACTCTGCATTATGAGGCATGAGGGGGGTCTAGGAGCTAGACACCATAGCCCGAGTCACGGGTAGAGGACACCTCGGTAATTCCAAAGGGCAGAGAGCTGTGGCCTCATTCCTTTTTCTTTCCCCATCCCCTGGGCAGGGGGCTCTCAGCCTCTTGGTGGCCTTCTCTGTTCTTGTGTTCCCTCCTGTCCTGGCCTACATTTTTGAATGAAAAATATTATATAAGTAATTTATGAAGTAGGCAGGGCTCATGTCCATATAGTGCACATAAGCACAACCCCCTCTCACACCCCACATGCCTTCTTTCCCAAGAAGCAAGTAAGCTGCTGATTACCAGGAACATTTTAATGACTTTATTCATACACACATTAGTTTGTGTGTTCTGGCTAGTACATATAGCGGAAAAAAAAAACCAAGCACACATTGTTCACACAAACCATTCAGCCGCTTCACTCGAAATTTCATTTCAACGAGGTGAAGGAGAGTGCAGTGGCACTCTGACTGCATTGTCGAACTTGAGATCGAGGGATGGAAGGTTCAAGCCTGGTCCATGTCACTCAGGTTGTGTCCTTGAGCAAGACACTTAATCCTGATTGCTTATGTGAGAATATAGTGGTAACATACGCTAAGGCCTATGCAACATATGCTAAGGCCAATGATACACTGATGGCAACTCAGGATAGTATGTTGGTGAGTAATTCGCCACTGTTTGGTACTTTGGCTTCCTCCATCCATTAAACTGCCCGACATGGTATAACCCTGGCTGTTGAAAGTGTTGAAAAACCCAATAAATAAATAAATTACAGTGCATTAAAGCCTTGTAAAAGCAATACACCTATAGTAAACCACTAAGTTCACCAGATATTGTACATGTTGGTCCGCGATTTATACACCCTATATCTTAACAAGAGGATGCCGATGCCCTATAGCTCACCAACATTCCTCTTTGATAGTAACTTTGGCAAGCACAAGAACTGTATCAAACAGGCTCATAACATGCGACAAAGCTGACCTAAACACAACCTCTTAAAAGTAAAACACAGAAACTGACATAAACACTAACATGAAATTCTGAGCTCAACAGAAAACTAAACGCAACTAAAAATGTCAAAAAAAGTGTTTAACATGCAGAGTATGAGGGGTTAATCATGGAACAATGATACTGAAGAACATGTATGATAAATATAATTGCCATGGGAAGAGAAGGAGCACAGCAGCTGACCTAAACACTAAGTTAAACATGAAATTCCGAGCTAAACAGAAAACTAAACGCAACTAAAAATGTCAAGAAAAATGTTTAAAATGCAAGGTATGAGGGGTTAATCATGGAACAATGATACTGAGGAAGATGTATGATGAATATAAGTGCCATGGGAAGAGAAGGAGCACAGCAGCTGACCTAAACTCTAAGTTAAACATGAAATTCCGAGATAAACAGAAAACTAAACGCAACTAAAAATGTCAAGAAAAATGTTTAAAATGCAGGTATGAGGGGTTAATCATGAACAATGATACTGAGGAACATGTATGATGAATATAAGTGCCATGGGAAGCGAAGGCGCACAGCAGCTGACCTAAACACTAAGTTAAACATGAAATTCCGAGCGAAACAGAAAACTAAACGCAACTAAAAATGTCAAGTATTTATTTATTTATTGGTGTTTAAGGTCACATACTTATGCACAATGGCTAATCGTAACCATGACAGTTTTGCGGGTGGAGGAAGACGGAGTACCCGGAGAGAACCACCGAGCAATGACGAGCAGCTGTCAGCTCTCCAACATCATAATTCTGAACGCTGCACCGCAGCACAGGCAGGGTTAGATTGGTTGATGACATGCACACCATCGACGTGCAGTACGCCTCAGTACACAGCGTCATCGTGCCCCCATGTAGGCAATCAGGGTGAAGTGTCTTGCCCAAGGACACAACGTGGTTGCCGCAGGTGGGATTCGAACCGAGGACCTCTCGGCTTGCAGCCTGCACCTCTACCAACTGAGTCACCGCGCCCCCAAAAATTGTCAAGAAAAATGTTTAAAATGCAAGGTATGAGGGGTTAATCATGGAACAATGATACTGAGGAACACGAATGATGAATATAAGTGCCATGGGAAGAGATGGAGCACAGCAGCTGACCTGAACACTTAGTTAAACATGAAATTCTGAGCTAAACAGAAAACTAAACGCAACTAAAAGTGTCAAGAAAAATGTTTAAAATGCAGGGTGAGGGGTTAAATCATGGTAGAATGATAATAATCATCATATAGCAGCATGATAAAGGCCATGATGTGGAAATAGGGTGCGTAAGTAACCTAAACAGAAGCTTTAACATTATTGGACACGTACGCTGACGCCGATGCAGACGCCGACCGATCGAGCCATGCCAAAAGCTCACACAACTTAAGTTGGTGAGCTAAAAAGAGTGACACTTATTAAATCGCAAACCTTCGATATCTAGTGTTGAATTTCTGTTGTGGTTAATCGGTTATGATCCAGTCAACTCTAGTGGTTAACTGGTTAAAAATGTTGAATTGCCTCAAAACTAGTCAAATGGCAGAGGGTGGGGTGTTGAATATCGCATCAACAAAGTGTGCACAGAATAGCCCATCTTGCAGTGCAGTCCTATGTTGAATGTTGACATATAAATATGGTCAACATTGTATTTTTGCAATGGACAAGAATAATCTATCAATTAAGAACCTTGGTGTCTTTTCAGCAACTTTATACTCAGGCCATAAATTTTGAGAGGAACAATTTTATCGTTCTTCTGGTGGTTATCTAAATGAAAAAAACATATAGCCGAAAAGTTGTTCATCTGGAACTTCAAACAGTTCTTCAAAAAGTTGTCTTATCACCTTATTGGATAGCTCTATTTTAAAATGTTCATGTGGGAAGACACTTCTCTTCAGTGCTCAAACTCCCAAAAACAGCTGACACTCCCTGTGCTTGTCACAGGTGCTTTCGAAATCAGTGAACTGTCATGCAGTAGAACAAGCATGGACAGGTAAAAATCCACGGGTCGTCATTTTTTTCCAAGCATATAATTACCCTCGTGCTTCATTGGAGGAAATTTCGCTAGATGTCATAGCAGATCATTTCTGAATTATATGCGTGGAAAAATGCTCACACACAGATTTTAACCAGTCCATGATGGCTGTACTAAAAGCGGTCCTCTTTATTACATCTAGCTGAACAGTAAATAGGTGATCTCAGAATTCAAGAATTTATTCCCTGATACTTCTAGAAGCAGAAAAATAAAGATTTCAAAATCAATGGAAACGGTAAAGGAGAGTTTAATATATTGCCGACTGACACATGTGCATACATGAAAGTGAATTAATCAGATGAAAATTTTTCTGATAATTCCATGGGAAAAAATGTTTATTACATAATGCAACTCAAGTCAAGACAATTCTGTTGCATTTTGTAACAATTGCAATGTTTTTCCTGTCCATGGAGTTGCATTTTGTAATAAAAGTTAGAAAATCTACAAAACCCGCTCAAATACATGTAGAAGTGCACATAATATACCGTAAGACAGTCGTAGAATCATACAAACACAAATTTATTTTAATATTTGTATAATAACATGAATTAGTTTCCGATTGCCCACTTGAAAAAAAGTTTATTACATTTTGCAATGTTTTTCCAGTCCATGTAGTTACATTTGTAATAATTATACATTTTTGCAACATTTTTTTCCATCCATGTCCTTGCACTTTGTAATAATTATTACGTTTTGCAATTTTTATTACAAAGTGGGTTGTAGCATAGCTTGGATTAATTTTTTTCATATAAATCACATATCTGTGTACCACTAATGCTGCATATCAAATTGTGTTAAAATAAGACTAAGAGTTCTGAATAGTGAACTAGAGATGTAAACCAAAAATGAAAGTGTCAATGACACTGTAGCTCAACTTGTCAAGACAAAGACATGTACATGTATAGTATGTGACACAGCAATGACAAACATCTAGGTAATGACCTGATAACAAAGGTACATATAAAGTATTGTAACGGTCTGTACATAAATACTGACCGTTGCCTGTAACAAATGTATAGGTAAAGTATTGTAAAGGTGGGTGACAGTCAGATGCTGAACTAGAAAAAATCTTTGAGTCCCAGAGTGGGTCTGACTGAACCCCAAAATATTTGTTCTCATAGCACAGTGATAACAAAGGCACCCCAAAACACACTCGTTCCTGTCCCAAGGTGAAAACAAAAGTACTCAAGAAGTTTTGTGAAGATCAGTTCATAAATACGAGCTGTATAGAACTTGTGACAAAAAACTGATTGGACCTAATTTCGGTACAAAATGGCCACTGGCAGCCATCTTGAATTTTGGACCGTACCCAGAAACACTCATTCTCATCCCAAGGAGATAACAAAGGTACCCAAGAAGTTTTGTGAAGATCGGTTCATAAATACAGCCCCTACCCTGAGCCGTATTGACATGTGTGCTTACATTGTGTAAGTTGCACTGAATAAATCAAAGTTCATCTAATTTGCATAATTTCTGCACGAAAAAAAACCCCTTACAATATGTGATGTATTCCATGTTACTAAACATTCATACAAAAATTTATTAAAATCAGAACTTTCATACAGAAGTTCTATACAAAAGACTGATTGCACTAATTTTGGTACAAAATGGTTGCTGGTGGCCATCTTGAATTTCGGACCACACCCAAAAACACTCGCTCTCATCCCACGGTGATAACAAAGGTACCCAAGAAGTTTCGTAAAGATTGGTTCATAAATATGGCCTCTAGTCTGAGCTGTATAGAAGTTGTGTACAAAAAACTGATTAGACCTAATTTCGGTACAAAATGGCCACTGGCAGCCATCTTGAATTTTAGACCGCACCCAGAAACACTCGTTCTCGTCCCAAGGTGATAAAAAAGGTACCCACGGCATTTCGTGAAGATCAGTTCATAAATACAGACTCTAGTCTGAGCCGTATTGACATGTGTACTTACTGTGTGTAAGTCGCACTGAAAAAATCAAAGTTCATCTAATTTGCATAATTTCTGCACGAGAAAAAAACCCGTATTATATGTGATGCATCCCATGGTACTAAACATTCACACACAAAAATTATTCAAATCAGGGCTTTCATATGGAAGTTCTGTGCAAAAATCTGATTGCACCTAATTTTGTACAAAATGGCTGCCATCGGCCATCTTGAATTTTGGACCGGACCCAAAAACACTCGTTCTCGTCCCACGGTGATACCAAAGGTACCCAAGAAGTTTCGTAAAGATCGGTTCATAAATACGGCCTCTAGCCCGAGCCGTATTGGCATTTGCACTTACAGTGCTGAAAGTAACCCCAAAAAACATCAAAATTAGTCTAATTTGCACAATTTACGTACGAGAAAAAAACCTGTATTATATGTGATGTATCCCATGGTACTAAACATTCATACAAAAAATTATTCAAATCAGAGCTTTCATATGGAAGTTCTGTACAAAAAACAGATTGCACCTAATTTTGTACAAAATGGCTGCCATCAGCCATCTTGAATTTCGGACCGCACCCCAAAACACTCGTTCTCGTCCCACGGTGATACCAAAGGTACCTAAGAAGTTTAGTAAAGATCGGTTCATAAATACGGCCTCGAGCCCGAGCCGTATTGGCATTTGCACTTACAGTGCTGAAAGTAACACCAAAAAACATCAAAATTAGTCTAATTTGCACAATTTACGCACGAGAAAAAAACCCGTATTATATGTGATGTATCCCATGGTACTAAACATTCATACAAAAATTTATTAAAATCAGAACTTTCATACAGAAGTTCTATACAAAAGACTGATTGCACTAATTTTGGTACAAAATGGCAGCTGGCAGCCATCTTGAATTTCGGACCACACCCAAAAACACTCGTTCTCATCCCATGGTCATAACAAAGGTACCCAAGAAGTTTCGTAAAGATCGGTTCATAAATACGGCCTCTAGCCCGAGCCATAGCAGCTTGGCACTTACAGCTCTGAAAGTAACACTAAATAAATCAAAGTCAGTCTAATTTGCTTAATTTACGCACGAGAAAAAAACCCGTATTATATGTGATGTATCCCATGGTACTAAACATTTATACAAAACTTTATTCAAATCAGAACTTTCATACAGAAGTTCTGTACAAAAAACTGATTTTTGCATCATCGGTACAAAATGGCCACTGGCAGCCATCTTGAATTTCGGACCACACCTAAAAACACTCGTTCCCGTCCCAGGGTCATAACAAAGGTACACAAGAAGTTTCGTAAAGATCGGTTCATAAATACGACCTCTAGCCCGAGCCATAGCCAATTGTTGACGTACGGACAGACGGACGGACGGACGGACAGATGGACGACGGACGACGGGCCATGACAATAGCTCAAATTTGACTTCGTCAAAGTTGAGCTAATGAAAGGATTCTGACTGGTGAGCTGAAGAAGATTTTTAAAGAGATTTCCTCAAGGAGCCCAAATATTAACCCATGGGCTCAAATTTGAACAAACTTGAATCTGCCCTCCCCAGAGATGTTGTATACCAAATATGAAAGGATTCTGACTGGTGAATCTGAAGAAGATTTTTAAAGAAATTTCCTCACACTGCACTAAGTTAAAATTCAAGCTACCATAGGGAGCCCAAATATTAACCCAAGGACCTGATTTGAACAAACTTGAATCTGATCCCCCAGAGAAGTATACCAAATAAGAAGGGATTCTGACTGGAGAATCTGAAGAAGAAGATTTTAAAGCAATCCCCTCATATTGCACTAAGTTAACATTCAGCTCCCATAGAGAGCTCAAATATTAACCCAGGCACTCAGTTTGAACAAATTTGAATCTGACACCCCAGAGATGTTGTATACCAAATATGGAAGGATTCTGACTGGTGAATTTGAAAAGATGATTGAAGAAATTCCCTCAAATTCCACCAAGTTAAAATTCGAGCTCCCATAGGGATCCCAAATATAACACAGGAACCTGATTTGAACAAACTTGAATCCCCCCCCACCCCCCCCCCCCCCCCCCCCCACCCCCTAGAGATGTTGTATACCAAATATGAAAGGATTCCAACGGGTAAATCTGAAGAACAAGATTTTTGAAGAAATTCCCTCATATTTTACCGAGTTAGAATCTGGACACCCATGGGGAGCCCAAATATTAACCCAGTTGATGCAACTCACTCCCGAAGTTACAACTTCTGGACGTTGACGTGTAGTGGACTATATTCCCATATGGACTATAGGAGCATGATTATCTGACAAAATTATTATGCTTTTTATTGATATTTTAATATGTAATAATAATTACCTCATCCACTTTGCACACCTGGGTTTCTGTGCATCCTCCGTGTGTATCACTCATACAAGTGAGACACGTTAAAGACCCTACAAGGAAAGAAAACATTATTATTGTTAATTATTGACTATATATAATAAACAATAAAACAAACTGCTTAGATCTGTATTTCCAAAATTCTATCTTCCATACACAGTTTCAAATGAAGTCGCCGTGGACATGGTGACATGGGTTGGGGGGCTTCATACGTATGCATGAAGTCAATCACTTTGAAATTTCTATATGGAATATTGTTTAGTTTGAAATTCCCACCTCTGATATTCCTTAACCCTTTACCTAACCTGAAAAGCAGATGACAAATGCAAAAATAATTCTTGAATAACTAATTTTTTTCATTTTTTGTCTCAAAAACATAGGTTATGACCCCTCGTTGGAACGAGCTCGTCGAGCTCGATCCAACGAGGGGTCATAACCTATGTTTTTGAGACAAAAAATGAAAAAAATAATGAAAATTAATTGGCAATTTTTTAGAATAGCGCTGGCCGTTACGTTAGGTAAAGGGTTAAATTCAAATTAAATATACACAAATTATGCACCACTTATTCCTGGAAGTCTGCTACCGTATTCGTACCAGAACTGATAAGTAAAACAATATTTCACAAGAACAATTTATGGCCAAACGTGCTTCGCATATCCAAAAATGAAGCTACGGCATCAAAATTCTTCATAATGCCATGGCAGAGCTGCATGGGGGTTAATTCCCAAATCATCGTGTTCGTTTACATTGAAATGGACTTTCGATTTCTGGTCAACATCATTGGACAGAAAAAGCGTTGATATATAACGCTATCTAAAATCAAATCATTAGAAAGCTCGCCTTAATACAGCAAGCTATTATTATATAGAGGCTGCACAGTTGCTATATTCTATGAAAAGTATCATGATATCTGTTAAAATTTCTTAGAATTGTGATTTTGTTTTTCGATGGGAATTTGTGGTATGGTAGCAAGTGATTTACGCATGTCTGTCGAACATGGAATCAATAAAAAATACAGACAGCGTTGTCCATTTCCCAAATGCAGTTGTAACAGGGGTGGGGTGAATGACTCCCCAGGGGCTAGAACCCTGGCCAAAATCTCCCTGTTGTTCTTCAGATTCGTGAGGATCTGGGTCAACTAGCAAACCATGGATAAAATATAACTCAACTCTAGAGGTCGAATAATCATTAAGTTATGTGTTGTGGTCTGGATGAATTCACAATAAAATAGAAAAACAGTTTATACGTGGTTTATTAAGAAGCCAAAAATAGTATGATATGAAATGGACATGAATATGAATGATGGATCAAAAACCACGGGCCCACTTCACTTTCAACCAAAAGGGGTTTAAATTCCACCCAACATGTGTATTAACTTGAATGGTTCCCACAGAACTCGGACCTGGAAAGAATCAGTGTCAGAAACAGTGATTCTCACCAGGTCCGAGTTGAATGGGTCCGAAGATGACGGTACCCATTACGGTTAACCTTTTTACAGGTTACAAACTATAACCTCAACAGGCAGTTGTACTGGCGCAGCTGAATTAGAGCTTTAATGCCAAGAAGTGGGCGGCAAATTATGAGCGAGACCGCTCTTATATATGATAATTTCGCGGGGGAAAGATTTCGAATACTGTTATCTGATTGATCCCTCGCTTTCACCTCGACAAATGAAACAACAGCACAATGCACTACGGCGTGAACCAGTTAGGTACATCGATTCATTTCGAACATGACAATGATTTGAAGCCAACAAAAATAGAATTACACTTCTGTTATGAGCAGACGAATTATATATAGTAATATTATATTTCAACTGCTGTTACCAAATCCGTTACACTGTCCTATCGCTGCATTCAAAAGAGTTTTGAATGCCTAGCTTCGTTCTTGGATATTTGAAGCACATTTGGCCACAAGTTGTTCTCATGGAATATTATTTTATTATCAGTTCTAGTACGAATACGGTTGCACACTTCTAGGAATCAGTGGAGCCTGTTGTCAACTCTATGAGTTAATTACATATGTGTTTTGTGTTCTATACATCTCAACCTTAATTTTGATGTATAATTTCTGTATATTTATTTAAATTCAAGGAATATGAGAGGTGAATATTTCAAAATAAACAAAATTTCATAACTTATATAGCACATTAACTTAGCAGTCATCCTACTCAATGAAATTATGAAGTGTTATGTTTCTGGACCGGAAAAGTGGCATCGCATGTTCAGAGGGTTAACACAATCAAAGTAGTGGAGAATCCAACAAACATACGGTATGTTTTGGAAGACAAAAAACGAACATATTTTATTATTCAAGAATTTTTTCCGGCCTTACCCTCTGGTGACGTTTGGTAAAGAGTTAAATATGGTAAGAAAAAATTATCTCCCCTGAGGTATTAATCTTACCTTGTTCTGCCAGTAAACCTGATAAA
This sequence comes from Pictodentalium vernedei, assembly GCA_031216915.1. Lineage (NCBI taxonomy): Eukaryota > Metazoa > Mollusca > Scaphopoda > Dentaliida > Dentaliidae > Pictodentalium > Pictodentalium vernedei. Next base: position 96,866,026 of record CM062290.1, on the reverse strand, counting down.
GCAAAGATTCCCAGGGGCTCTTTGGTAGCTGCAATGAGAAACACGAACATGATTTAATAAAAGGCTCCCAAATATTGCTTTAGAATATGTAGAGATCGCCAATGACAAAGGTTTATGTTCGCCAAACATTTCAGAAAACATTGGCACAAAGTGAGAGTAAACAGAAATTAGGCATGTACCCTAAAGAAGATAACATGAAAAAACACTTTAAATATTTGCTCCAAAATAAATGTTGAGATTTTGAAAATATTTGGAGTGATATTTAAGGGGTCATCCAACATACTTTGGACATTTTTTTTTAAATTTCAACAATGCACTAAATATGAATTGAAGTGAAATAGTAACATATTACAGGCCTGGCATTTTCAGGGGAGCGATTTGTTTGCTCGCCTACTGTTCGCCTTAAAAAAATTAAGGAGGGTGGAAAACTTGTCCTCCTGGCCTTAGAAAATAATTATTACCATAACAGTCTATTACTAAAACCCAAATCTTTTCAGATCTCTGCTATGTTAGTGGTCTCTGTAAGACGGCCGCAACCCCCTCCTACACCACTGGGCCTTGCCGAGGCCCAGAGGTGTGGGAGGGGGCAGTGTAGCCATGTCACAGAGACTACCTTGTTAGCAGCACAAAATAAATGTACAAAGTGCACTACGCAGAATTATTCATTCATAGTAAAACTCAATTTTGCCACTTTCAGTATTTGTACGCTTAAGGAGAGCTAATCACTCCTCTAGGCCAGATGAGGGGAGTGATTTTTAGCCCTCCTACATTTTTAAGAATGCCAGGCTTGACATTATAAACCAAAATAATGACAAAAGCACACAAAACTTTAATTCATCCACCTTTTCAAACGTTTTTTTTTTCATTTATTTGCTTTTGATGATAAAGAAATGCCAGCTGCATAAGTAACCAACAAGAATAACAAGGAATATATTGGCAATTGCTAATTTCTGAGTTGTACATGAACAAGAGCTCATGTATTGCTGAAGCAATACAATGTCCCCTACCGGACTAATGAGCATTAATAGTTAAACAAATGTTATAACCTAGATGTGATCAGCATGAATTCCGTTGAAGCGTTTCCAAAAAAAAATCTTGAAAACTGATATTTTGGCACTTTTCCATATTTCCAAGGGCCATAACTCACACAAGAATAATGCAATCAGCATGAAACTCAAACTTGATCTGTAAGTCATTGTTCTATAGAAGGTTACCAAGAATGAAATTATTCGGTTGAAACATTTCCAAAAAAAGTCTGGAAAACTAAAGTGTGACTGACAGACTGACTGACAGATGGACAGAGTACAAATGAAACTTGATCTGTAAGTCATCATTCTATAGTAGGTTACCAAAAATGAAAACATTCCGTTGAAGCATTTCCAAAAAAAGTCCTGAAAACTGATATTTTGACACTTTTCATATTTCCAAGGGCCATAACTGACATAAGAATAATGCAATCAGCATGAAACTCAAACTTGATCTGTAAGTCATTGTTCTATAGTAGGTTACTAAAAATGAAATCATTCTGTTGAAGCGTTTCCAAAAAAATTCCGGAAAACTGATATTTTGGCACTTTTCCATAATTCCAAGGGCCATAACTCAGACAAGAATAATGCAATCAGCATGAAACTCAAACTTGATGTGTAAGTCATCGTTCTATGGTAGTTTACCAAAAATAAAATCATTCCATTGAAGCGTTTCCAAAAAAAGTCTGGAAAACTGATATTTTGGAGCTTTTCCATATTTCTAAGGGCCATAACTCACACAAGAATAATGCAATCAGCATCAAACTCAAACTTGATCTGTAAGTCATCGTTCTATAGTAGGTTACTAAAAACGAAATTATTCCGTTGAAGCATTTCCAAAAAAAAGTCCAGGAAACTAAAGTGTGACTGACATTTTCCATATTTGCAAGGGCCATAACTCACACAAGAATAATGCACTCAGCATGAAACTAAAACTTGATCTCTAAGTCATCGTTCTATAGTAGGTTACCAAAAATGAAATCATTCGGTTGAAACATTTCCAAAAAAAGTCAGGAAAACTAAAGTGTGACTGACAGTCTAACAGACTGTGGATGGACAGAGTGCACACCTATAGTCTCCTCCGGCGTTGCTGGTAGGGGACTAAAAACTCCAATATTCATTCTCCGAGATAGCATATTTATAATTTCATCACAGACATGTTGAAAACTCTCAGAGGATAATGAACAACCATGAGATATAGATTGTGTTCGCCCGCAATGCTTGTTATCATCACGTGATTTTCGGGTCAAGTTGTGAAACGATTTGATTTCCTAAGATCTGATATCTGCGAACATTTCACTGCTGTTTGTGAATCTGAGAGACGATGTAATGTATAACACACTCAGGGACACACGCACCCCCTCAATCCTGACCAAAATTTCCTCTAGTTGGAAATTCGGAGGGCAAGTCATGAGTAGTTGGAAACTCTAATTACTCCATCTAACTGGATTTTAGAGCTTCTTTTTCGATGTTTCATCATTTTGAAACTCTGAATGGTGGAATTAATTCAGGTTACAGATTTTACATGATGTGATTTTCTTGAAGTGCATTTCGTGGATTTTTTTATTATGATAAGTAATCGTACCATAAAAATCTTGTACCGATTGATATCATGCATACTTATGAAGTTCGATATTGCATACACTGTAGTTTTAAACAGTAACATTTGGAATTTTTGCTGATTTGAAACCAAGTTGGAATCTTGGGAAGTAAAGGAGGCATCAGCATCACTAAAGATGGAATTTCCAACGACTGGTACTCATGACTTGCCCTCCAAATTTCCAACTATAGTAAATTTTGGCCAGGATTGGGGGGGGAGGGTATAATACACCCCCAAACCCCCCGTCGCCACATCACTGAATGATGCACTCTCTCATGACTCTATACTTGTTCTTGTCAACTGTGTAGATTTGACCCTTGGTGAACCTCATAAAGGGTAAATAGACACAAGAGAAATGGTAGTCCTTGTGAAATTTAGACATTCTAAATTGCAATTAGTCTCGCAGTCTGTTCCTTGTAAGAGTAAGAAAAAGTTTTCTCCAAGTCTGTACTAGAAGGATTGCAGAATTTAACTATTCAGTAAATTTAAGATATTCTATTTTATAAAATCTGGCTTCTTACTTATGTCACAGCAGACTTTCAGGCAGTGATTTCTGCCGCATGGTAACGGTTCCATAGCAAATATTAGTTTCCACAAAAGCTATGTTTCACTCCAAAAAAATTGATATATAATTTATTGGGGTTACCGTATTCCTTTCTGGACTTTGAAGATAATTACCTGAAATTTGACCAAACTTAGGTTGGATGTCCCCTTAATTCCTGTTGATCGAAAGAGGGGTTATCTCCATTTGTCATTAACGAAACGTCGGCGAGATTGAACATCATAGGAAAATATGAGCAAACTAATCTATGGTTAGGTCTACCTTTTGATAAAAAAGAGCAATAAAAGGCTACAATTTTTATGTAATGGCAATTCAAGTTTACAGATGAGTGGTCGTTAAGATTCTCACATCTATATTTGATTTGCAAACACTCGAAAAATATCTATGTTGGATGTCGCTTGCACAGATTATTCTTTCAGAAATACTCACCTTCAACAGGCATGATGCCAGGATTTGCCCCATGCGTGGGCTATGCTCCTAGAGAGAGGAATTACAGAGTCTCCGGACCCACAGGGTTGAACATGCTTTGGCCTGATGTGAGAAATATTTGTTTTAATTGGGAAAAAGTTTTAACAACCATGACTTGAGGCTTTGAAGGTGTCAAAACAAAGAGCAAACAAAAATGTACCTTGTGGAACTAGGGTACCAAAAACTGGTGTCATGGCTCCACAAGCCACAAATTTAATAAGTGTGATTTTACTCACAACTGAGGCTAGATGTGTCTCGACCAGTCATTGTGTAGAAAGATTCTGATAGGCTGAAGAAAATTAATCTTTTGATTCTCAGGCATATTTCGTTTTTTTGGCCCACATTCAGCATATTTATTTTGGAAGCATAATTTAAAGTGTATAAAACTACTACAGGGTGTGACTTTAGCAGTATCACATCGTGATTTGCTATGTAATATGTTGTATACATTGATATAGTATTATTCTCTTCACGAATGTGACACTATTCTCTTATGTATGTACAAAATAAATATTTATTTAACTGGTTGAAGGCTAGATTAGTATTGGTGGTTTGAATTTGTTCATCAAAAATTATTTTATTACAAATTACTGGAGAGTGCCAACACCGTTCCATCAGGAATAAAAAATAAAATAAACACCGCGATCCATCATTCTTTAACAAAAAAAATTGCCTGAGAATCAATTACTTCATATTGTTTGCCCATATCAGACTAAAATAAAACTCTTGCGATGCAATTATTCATTTATTTATTGGTGTTTAAGGTCACATATTTCTGCACAATGGCTAAACATGACCTTGACAGTTTTATAAGTGTGTGTGTGTGTGTGTGGGGGGGGGGGGGGGGGGGGGGTAAGTTGGCTTAACCCCTGAATTCTTCGAAATCAAATCTTGTGGAAATTCAGCTAATCCAGTTTAGAATTACTAAAATGCACAAAGGTGAAACTTTATTCAAAGATGGATGCAATGTTTACATAACTAAAAGGGGTAAGTTTCAAAAAGAAAAAAATATATTAGGAACTGTATATTTCTCTATCATATTGCGAAACTAGTGATGGACATTATGAATGGCTGGCTTAAAAATGTTGCTCTACACGAGAGAACAGTATTTGTAGTTTATTAAATATAAAGATCACTTACGTCTGCCATAAGGCATATTGGCAGTTGTACCTCCAGATACGTAATGACAGATCACATGTTGAAGCTTATTACTGAATTCACTTGTGGTGCTACTTTGGCAGTAGTCTTGTAATGCTGGAAAAATATTACAAATAATTAACTAAACTGCCAACAGCTTCCTTGTGTACAAAAACGTCTATTTCTGACATTATAAACCCTTTACCCAACACATACGATATCAAAAATTATTATTTTATTAATTGAGTTTTTTTTTCAATTTTCAAAAAATTTCAACAAAACCAATTCGTGTGACCCTCAATCGAACAAGCTGGACGAGCTTGTTCCAGTGAGTTGTCACATGATATGGTTTTCTTGACATTTTTTGAAAAACATGTTTTTTCAACTGCTTAATTTGTAAATTACAGGGGTGGATGCAGCCGATTTCGTTAAAAGTAAAGGCTTAATAGCACAGTTTATTTGTTTGTTTTTAGTGGTTTAACTGCACTTTCAACAACCATAGTCATGTCATACCGGACAGTATATAGGTGGAGGAAGCCATAATACCCGGAGAGAACTACCAAGCAACATTGAGAACTCTAACTTTCTGATCCGGCACAAGCAGATTCACCAGCGGTTGAAGGTAAGTGCAACATTGACGTGCAGTACACCCAAGTACATAGAACAACCGTGACCCCATGTGGGCAATCGGGATTAATTGTCTTCCCCAAGGACACAACGCATATGATGTGGGACAGGATCAAACCTTCGATCTTTTTGTTTAATTCCAATGCTTTAACCTGTGAGTTAGTTAACTATTATGGTATACAGGATGTCAGTAAATTCCACACTCTGTCTGTGGAAAGGGTTACGGACGTTTCATCCACCAGCAGAATCGTCCACTTGAAATTTTACCCAAATCGTCCACCAGTGCGTAGAATCGTCCACTTGCCATTTAACCCAAACCGTCCGCCAAGTGTTTGAAAATCATTAAAACATGGGATGGAAAATAACTTTAATGATATTTATTCAGTACCAAATAGCAGAAGATAAAAAATAGCATAGCCTATTTTAAACATGCAACATAGCATATCTTTCAAATATGTTTCTTGACATAAATTCTTATCATGGATTTGTGCACTAATTTTATGATTCTTCATTTGCCAATTATAACAATTTCCTTTTTTTATATAATTTTGCAATTATTCATGGATAAGAACGGTGGTGTCTTTCAATGAATACTTTCAAAATTCTAAGATGTTTTTTCATCAAACTTAATATAACATAAGTGTTGACAGGTTTCTTAATATAATTAATTCTTATGATATATTTGCTAATAATTTTGTGATTATTCATTGTTAAGCGCCAGAGGTGCCTTTCAGTGAATAATTATAAAATTCTAGGATTTTTTTAACAAACTTAATATACTTTAAGATTTTATGCATCTTTTAATCAGACATGTTAACCCCCCAAACAATTTTCGGGGAAATTGAGGTTCATTTTCAGGATAATGGCATGGATTTCAGGGAAAAGTTTGTGTGATTGGAAATGCTGTATGCAACAAGTCGACTACCACTAAATCAGCCTCAATAAGAAAATTTCTCTCTGTAGGAGATACTACAAAACTATTAATGTAGCTCACATTATGTTGTATTACCAAATAAAAATATAATATATATAACAGTTTTAATATAATTAATTCTTATAAAATTTGCTACCGACAGTTTTGCGATTCTTGATTGCTTTTGTTTTCTTATAATCTTATTTGTTTTACAAGGATTGGCAAAAAAGTTATAGAACTTAATTAACACCTCTCTTTGGCCCAATGGCACATATGTGTGATTGTTAAGTGCCAGTTGTGCCTTTAAATGAATAATGGCAAAATTATAAGATTTTCTTATGGAACTTAATATACCATAAGTTTTGATGTGTTTCTTAATATAATTAAGGTAGGCATTAGTACCACATACATATGTGGAAATTGATGTGTTTCTTAATATAATTAAGGCAGGCATTAGCACCACATACATATGTGGAAATAAGCAAACCCCAGGGAAAGTGTTAGTACCACAAACATATGTGGAAACCACAGGGAAACAGTGGCGGCGCTATGGGGGGGGGGGGGGGTGCGTTTGCCCCCCCCCCCCCCCCCCCCAACGAAGGCTTTGCCCCCCAGTTGCCCCCCCCCCCCAACCATCTCGCATGCATTTCCATCCACCCTCACACACAAACACATTCAGTCACTCTCTCTCACACACGCACACACCCCTCTCTTTTTTTATTCCCATACACACTTAGCCCAAAGCCTCAGGCTAGCTGATGAACACATCAGGCAGTAGAGATTTAAAGACTCGGATGCAGATACTTATAAGTCTCCCTCTCTCCCCTCCCTCCCTCCCTCCCTCTCTCTCCCCCTCTTTCCCTCTCCCTTCCCTCTCCCTCCCTCACCCCTCTCCCCCTCTCTCTCTCTCTCTCTCTCTCACGCACAGACCCACCAGACGCGGATCCAGGATTTTTTTAAAGGAGGACCGTTAATTACCATTACATTTAGTCGAAACTTGGACCCAAAGTCCATAATATAATTTTTTGGTTTGGTACGTCCACAGGACGTACCAAACCAAAAAAGTATATTACGGACTTTGGGTCCAAGTTTGGACTACCTCATAACAAAGTAATGATATGATCCTTTACGTATTTTCCCCCCTTCATGGGAGTCTGCCCCCCTAGTTGCCTCCCCACAAAAACATTTCTGGTGCCGCCACTACAGGGAAAGTACAAGTACCACATACCTTTTATATCCAGGTGTGTCTGTTTTAATTGGTATTTATCTAGATAAATCGTGTTATGATTCTTTATATACCTGCTTAATTATATTTATTTATATGCAGGTGTGACTGTTTTCATTGGTATTTATCTGAATAAACTTTGTTTCGATTCATTATTTTTCTGCTTAATTATATTTATTTATATCTATTTATTTATTTACATAAATATATTTATTCATTTTATGTTATTTATACCTATTTTTTATTTATATTTATATTTCTTTATTTTTGTTCTTGTAAATATTTTTTCAAAAGAGATTTAGCAAGCCTTTGTACATAATTATCTATTGTGTTACAATTTATCAGAGAATGTCTGTGGCACTTTCCAATAAATGGTAACAGAACTAATTTATTTGCTCTTGCTGGTGAAAAGATAATAACATGGGTGGGGGTGGGGAGTACCGGAAAATTTCCATGGTTTTAAATCAGTATGGGCCAATAAAAATTACTTAGGGGAGGGGGGAATGGTACTGAACCCCAGGAAGTGAAGTAGTGCTTACTGACTGGTAACCAGTTACTGGAATTGAAGTACTCTACAATGAGCAGCATGGCAATTAATGATAGGTTAAACTTGTCTTCATACCTTTTAACCCTTATTACGGTCACAAATAACCCCTGTTGCAGAAAGTAATCTGTGGAGCACTAATATACTGTAAGGGCATATAAATGTGTGTTGTTTTGAGAAAGCAGCGCTCTGTGGCCAGTGGCAAGTTACTGTCATAATTCAGCAATTCCTTATACATTTAACCATTTGAACACTAGTGGTATCTGCCTTGCCAGTTCAATGGCAGCAATTCATTATTTGGGTTAGACCAATCAATATTTTTCAACGTGCTGCCATGGGGCTTGGGTCTATCCCACACATTTACTGAACAGCCATCCTATTTAATGACGTTATGACGTATCATGTTCCTGCAAGGAAAAGCAGCAGCCGCTCAGGTTCAAATGGATAAGGTTTCTGGTGTTTAGTGACAGTATTCGCTCAAAAATTCATACAATAACATTTAACAAGTGCAATTTACTCTCGTCTCAGATTTTGCAAGAGCATAAAACTCCACCTGTCGATTTTGTTCATTTCCAGCACTGGGCATCCCTTTCGAAATACAGAAGATTAATGGGAATTATACTTTTACAGTCAGCAAATATGTTTGAAATGGCTTGAGTCGAGTGGTCATCGGTGATGATCACTTTCTCGCACTGGATGCAGAGATAACACTTTGAACTGTTATAATGATTTTTCTGAAAAAAGCAATTAATTCACAAAACCAATGGTTGGAAATGGTCACCCCCAAATCAATAAAGATTATTCAATTGGTATTATGTTTTAAAACTTGATAATTGTGGTTAAACTGGTTGACCATCGGTGTTTAGTAGGACCGCACAGTCACACAAGCAAATTTAACTTGGATAAAAAGATATGTGGTACGAATGCTTTCCCTGTGGTTTGCATATTTCCACAAATTCTTGAATAACTGATGTTTTTCATTTTTTGACTCAAAAACATAGGTTATGACCCCTCACTGGAATGAGCTTGATGAGCCTGTTCCAACAAGGGGTCATAAGTTCATAACCTTTGTTTTTGAGACAAAAAATGAAAAAATAATGAAAATTAATTGGCAATTTTTTAGAATAGCGCTGCCCGCTTTTGGCCATTACATTGGGTAAAGGGTCAAGAAGTATTACGGTCATCATCATCACGAGAAAAACATTGAATAATAAACAGCTGCGCCATGAGCGCATGATACACCTGTTATGAACTACAAGAGAGAAGCACACAATAAGAGTATACATATGTATACAAAGTGGCCAGACGGGCAACGCTATTTACAAAAATCACCATTCAATTTTCATTATTTTTTACTTTTTGTCTCAAAAACATAGCTTATCAACCCTCATTGTAACGAGCTCGATGAACTCATTCCAATGATGGGTCATAAGCTATTTTTTTTTTTAGAAAAAATGAAACTATTTAGTTATTCAAGAATTTTGTTTGCAGGTGTCGTCTGCTTTTCGTGTTGGGTGACATGCTCTTGAGGACAACGAACCAATCAACCTGACTGTCTTGTAAAATTAACCCAATTCTATTGATTGTTGAGCATGCTACTAGTTCCTATTCCTTTTGGTTGTGACTATCTGACACCAGCACTCACAAGTGGCCAATTGTTCGTTCATCTAATCGGCCAGCATATGACGGTCGCGAATCCTTTTCACTACTGGAGTAGAATTACTTTAGAAATATTTTTCCTAACACGGTAAGGTTTTCGGACAAAGTAAACAATTATTTCCGGGTGAGCATTAAAAATGGGACACACCATTCACAAAAATAATTTCTCCATGAGTACGCTACTGCGGATCCGTCCAGATTGTTTGGACAGACTGTGACAGAAATAAAAATATTATATTTTAAAATATTTGTTTCACCACAGGAACGGATGGAAAATGTACGGTGATCATGGACATAGCGTCCAATTATATAAAAGGAAGTAAAAATCTGAACCTGTGTCTTTCAACGTCAAACCAATGTTTCAAAAGGTACCGCTCTTCATGAGGAATTAGTACCTTTAAGATATGAACTGGTCTATCCTAATGGTCCGTACTAGCAGGTCAACTAGAACTCCAAAGAGTTAATTTTAACCGCCATCTCCATTACCGAGACCTTTATTCACCTTTCACACCACATCTGGGTACCGCCGAGATCTCAATCAAGAGAATAAAAAACGTAAAAGAGACCAAAAGTACGTCTGAAGACTTTCATTAGTAGGAGTTCGGGAAGGATGGGAATCAAGTAAAATCATTGAACATAAAGTTTATGAAGACCGATGGCCTAGCTATTATTTCTTGGCAAGTGTCGTCTAATTAATAAGGACGTCGACACTTCACTGGGTACAACTGCTCACGTTATGCGAGTTTTCTGCCTCACTGTTCTCACTTTTAACATGCAGTGTCCGAGTACCCGATGTGTAGCATCAGAGAAGAGAAGACTCCGAAATGAAACAATTAGACTTCAAGAAGTAGTCTTTTTAAACGTTGGTTGGTTGAGTGTTTCATTTCCGAGGTGGGCCATCGTGCTCGAGCACCTAGGGTGCTCATTATTGGCACCTGAGGTACAATTGCTCTTGCCCTCTTAAATTAGTAGCAGCAGCTCACTTTAAAATCATTTGGTTAAAAATCAACCCAAATCAACAGGGGTGAGTAAATATTTATTTATTAGTGTTTAAGGTCATATATTTAGTACACATTGCTAATCAAGACCACGACAGTTTTACAGGGGGGGGGGGGGGGTAAGCCAAAGTACCCGGAGAAAACCACAGAGCAAATTTACTAACTCCACACAAGCAGGGTTAGCTTTGGTTGAAAACAAATGCACCGTGCCCCACGTGGGCAATGGGGGGGGGGGGGCAGTGGCGTAGCCAGCTCAAAGCAAGTGGGGGGGGGGGGGGGGGGTGAACTGTCTTGCCCGAGGACAATTTAACGCGGTTGGCACAAATGAGATTCGAACCGAGGACCTCTCGGCTTGCGGCATGCGCCAAGAGCTACTTAATGAGCCATCGTGCCCCCAGTTGAGTAAATATGATCCCAATTGGGTGCACACTCACTCAATCCAGTTGGTTTACCTTAATGTTTTCTCAAAAAAACATCAGCAGTGGGAAAAATCTAATAATTTCTACGCCACACCTACCTGTAAGCAAAACCTACCTGTACGCCATTCCTTCCTGTACACCAGACCTACCTTATGCCACGCCTTCCTATGGGCACACCTACCTATACGTCACGCCTTCATGTACGTCTTATCTCCCTTACGGGATGCCTTCCTGCTGTATGCCACGCCTACATGTACGCCACACCTACCTTATGCAACGTCAGCTTGTACGCCGCATCTACCTGTACGCCACACCTACATGTGTGCCTCACCTACCTGTATTCCACACTTAACCGTACGCCACATCTACCTTACGTAACGCCTATTTGTACACCACCCCAATCTTTACGGCACACCTACCTGAACGCCACAGCTTTCCGCCACGCCAAGGTAGGCCCGTCGTGTTGTGCTTGTTGTTTATTGGGTTTTAGCTACATTTTCAACACCTAGAGTCATACTGTATCGGACATTTGTTCGGATGGTGGAAGCCGGAGTACCCGGTGAGGAACTTTTAGGTAGGGCTGCAACGATACGTTTTCTCACGATACGATGCATATCACGATATAATCTCTACGATTTGAAACTTATTACGATACACTCGTTAACCATCAAAAAGCGAGGACTCAAGAAGCAAATCTTCAGTTAGGGACCACCGGGCCACTCGGTGGTCCATAACTGCAGATTTGCTTCTTGAGTCCTCATATTTCCACTGAGCTGGAGAGTAGAGGGAAAAGTCTAATATCCTCCCAAGCATCTTCATTTCAATGAAACTAGATTTTTCAAATTTTTTGACAACAAAGCATCGTGACAAACGCTTCTGTTTCCTTGGAATTAGTGATTTGTTGGATCATAGTATATAAAGGTTCAAGAGCGAGGTCAATGGTTTGTGCTATTCAGTGCTATCAAATACCCGAGAGCAATGTAAATTCAGACTTCTACAATCCCGATTTCAAAGGAAAACTACATAAAATGGGTGCGAATAGTCAACAATGATGCCATTTTTGAAGTGTCATTAACAAACTAGAGAATTGTAATTTGTTGGACAAATTACGGGCTTTCCTAATTTTCCAATGTGACAATGCAGACTACATATAGCAAAGCAAAGTGCTTGAAATTATCCATTTCCAAAATGATAGACAAAAAGCATCCAAAGTTGGCTATTTTTGGCATTCTATGACGGTACTCTTATTCTCACCCTCATTGTGCTTGGGGATTAAATCTTGAGATTAAAAAGTAAACAGTAACTTTCTTCTGCAGTCATTGTTACATCTATCCATACCAAAATAATTTGATACAACAACCTTGCAATTAGAAGAAACGAGTACAGATGTTTGCAAAATTTCACTGAAAATCAATTTTTGTCAGACAATACTATTCTTTACGTGGCCAAAGCATATGTTGTGTTAAGCCCCAAAGCATAACTTACAGCAGCGGATTTGCTCATTAAGCATCTCTACCTATAGCAAAACAAAGTATCTAAAATTAATCCTTCCCAAAATGATAGGAAAATGTAACCGAAATTAGCTAATTTTAGCATTTACGAATGGAAATCTTACCCGTAACCGTAACTTTTTCTGCCTGCATTGTTGCATCTATGCATACAAAAATAATTGTTAGAGAAATTAGCGCTTGAAGTTAGTCAATCTCGAAGATAAAATGCTATATTCCTATCATTTGTGGCCAACAGTGGTTAATTTTAAAATATTTGTGTGGTGATTTTAGTGTATCATATTATGCTCTAAATGTGTGACCATCAATCGCAGATTGAGTGTCTGTTAAGAGACATGACGGAATCTTGAATGTTGGTATTTGAATGAACATGTACAAGTTGGGGGTACTCCAAGTCAAGGCACGACAACTGGGTGAGGGTTAAAACTTGGAATAAAACATATAACAGGAAACTTGTTCTTGGATGAATGTCCTATCTTCTCATGGGAAACGTTTTGAGAAAATATGGCTCCAGTGCTGAAAAATTGCATATAAATTTTGGCGAAAATAACAATTATTCCGACAGTACCCTTATAGGAAGTCTCAAATCTGCCAAGGGTTAAACTTTTAATAATAACATATAGAACAAAATTTGTCATACTTTGATTGCTGCATGCAGCTATAGAAAACATTCAAAGCTCAATCAATTTGAAATGGAGTAAATCGTTACCTAAACTTATCAAATTCTGAAAAAAATTTGATTTTTTTGGACGGTACCTACTTTTATGCAACCAGAATGGGATAGAGTTAAACTTTACAACTAAACTTACAACAGCAAATATACTTGGTAGTCAATTGTGAATATGTACATGAAAAGTGTTTGAAATTAACCCTTTCCAAAATGATAGAAAAAGCAACCAAAGTTGGATAATTTTGGCATTTTCAAACGATACTCTTATTCTCGCCCTCATTGTGCTTGAGGGTTAAATCTGAGATTAAAAAGTACACCCTAATTTTCTTGCACAATCATTGTTGCATCTATCCATACCAAAATAATTGTTACAACAACCTTGTAATTAGAGAAATCTGCTCTTGGAGTTACTCAATTTTTAAGAAAAATCTATATTCATATCATTTTTGGCCAATGGGGGTTAAAGTTGAAAGATTTGAGTGGTGTTCGTGGTGTATTATATTATGCTCTAAATGTGTGGAAAATTTGAGCTGAATAACTAAACAATTTTGAGACATTTGAAAAATGGTGAAATTTTGACGGTTTTTGGCAGAATATTTTGAAACGATGCGTTTTCACAGAAATGGCGATATCGCATTTCACTAGATTTTATGCCATTACATAAGTATGCCAAATCTCGTCAAAATCGTCCAGCTTGTTTTTGAGCAGTTCAACAGACAAAATTCACGGAGGAAAAAAAAAAAAGAAGACATTTTTTGAAAAAGAAGAATAACAAGAGTCTTTCCGAACCCCAGGTTTGGGAAAGCCTAAATATTCATGAAATTTTGGGTCCATGTGGATCGAGATACAGCCCAAGTAAATCCTGATGCATATCGCCAGAGAATGAATCGCTAAATATTCGTTTCACGATTAATCGTTGCAGACCTACTTTCAGGCACAAGCAGAGTTGGTTGAAGACAAATGCATCACAAACGTGCAATTCGCCTTAGCACACAGTGTCACCATGCCACGACGTGGGTAATCAGGATTAAGTGTCTTGCCCAAGGACAAAACGCAGTTACCGCTGGTCAGGACTGAACCGTTGATGTTTCGGTTTAAAGTCCAATGTTCTCACTACTAAGCTACCGCGCCAAAAATATTAGATATACCCTACTACTGATATCTTAGTAGAATGGGAACGGGCAGTTCTCAGATGATGTGTAGAGTTATGGAAGCCGCTTTTAAAATGGACCCCGCGATTTTGGTGGCCTTGCATTGTATGTAAGTGCAGTCCACGGCGGTCTGTAAGTGTAGTCTATGGAGGTTTATAAGTGTAGACCACGGCAGTCCATAATTACAGTGCACATCAGTCTATAAGTAGAGTCTGCGGCGGTCTATATGTACAGCCCACGGCGGTCTATAAGTGCAGTCACAGCGGTCTATAAGTACAGTCCTCGGCAGTCCATAATTACAGCAAACAGCAGTCTATAAGTACAGCCCGCAGCGGTCTATATGTACAGCCCACGGCGGTCTATAAGTACGGTCCACGGCGATCTTTAAGTACAGTTCATGGCGGTCTATATAAGTACAGCCCATGCCGGTCTAAAAGTACAGTCCACAGCCGTCTATAAGCACAGCCTGCAACGGTCTATAAGTATAGTCCGCGGCAGTTTATAAGTACAGCCCACAGCGGTTCCGTAAGTACAGTTGACGGAGGTCTATAAGTACAGCCAAAGGTGGTTTATAAGTATAGTCCACAGCGGTGTATTAGTACATCCTACAGCGGTCTATAAGTAGGGACCACGGAGGTCTATAAGTACAGCCCACGGCGCATTATAAGTACATCCCACGGCGGTCCACAAATAGAGTCCACGATGGTCTATAAGTACAGTCCATAGCGGTCTTTAAGTATAGTCGACGGCGGTCTATAAGTGTAATCCTCTGCTGTCCATAAGTACTGTCCACGGCGGTATATAAGTATAGTCCACGGCAGTCTATAAATACAGTTCACGGCGGTCTGTGAGTGCAGTCTACAGCAGTCTGTAAGTATAGTTCACGGAGGTCTATAAGTATAGTCTACGGTGCAAAGTACATCCTACGGCAGTCCATAAGTAGGGTCCACTGCGGTCTATAAGTACAGTGCACAGTAGTCTATAAGTATAGTCCACAGCGGTCTATAAGCATAGTCCACGGCGCTTTGTAAGTACATCAAAGGCGGTCCATCCATAAGCAGAGTCCACGGCGGTTTATAAGTACAGCCCATCGCGGCCTATAAGTATAGTCAACGGCGGTCTATAAGTTCAGTTTACGGCGGTCTGTGAGTGCAGTCCACGGCCGTCTGTAAGTAGTATAGTCCACGGTGGTCTATAAGTATAGTCCATTGCGGTCTGTAAGTATAGTCCTCGGCGGTCTGTGAGTGCAGTCCACAGCGGCCTATAAGTAAAGTCCACGGCGGTCTATAAGTACAGTCTACGACGGTCTGTGAGTGCAGTCCACAGGGGTCTGTAAGTAGAGTCCATGTCGGTCTATAAGTACAGTCCATAGCGGCCTATGGGTATAGTCAACGGCGGTCTATAAGTATAGTCCACGGCGGTCTATAAATACAGTCCACGACGGTCTATAAGTACAGTCCACAGTGATCTATAAGTATAGTCCACGCTGGTTTATAAGTACATCCCACGGCGGTCCATAAGTACTGTCCACGGTGGTCTGTGACTGCACTCTACAGCGGTCAATAAGTGTAGTCCACGGCGGTCTATAATGCAGTCCACAGCGGTCTATAGGTACCATCCACTGATGTAAATTCTTCAGTCAATATTGTTGACGTTCTTTTCATCACTGCACACCATTAAAACAGCTACTGACACAAAAACTAATCAGTAAACACTTTAACCCTGAACCCAACGTAACGGCCCATTCACAAAACCACCATTCAATCTTCATTTCTTTTTCATATTTTATCTCAAAAACATAGCTTATGACCCCGCTTTGGGTCACATGATATGCTTTTGTTGAACTATTTTGTTAATTTAAAAAAAATAATAATAATTAAAAGTAGGTCTGCAACTCACAAGACAATAGGCTTTCTATTACTAATTACCCACAAGACAATAGGCTTTATTTTACTAATTAATCACAAGACAAAAGGCTTTCTATTACTAATTACTCACACGACAATAGGCTTTATATTACTGATTACTCACACGACAATAGGCTTTATATTACTAATTACCCACAAGACAATGGGCTTTATATTACTAATTACTCATACGACAATAGGCTTTCTAATACTAATTACTCACAAGACAATAGGCTTTCAATTACTAATTACCCACAAGACAACAGGCTTTCTGTTACTAATTACTCACAAGACAATAGGCTTTCAATTACTAATTACCCACAAGACAGTAGGCTTTCTGTTACTAATTACTCACAAGACAATAGGCTTTCAATTACTAATTGCCCACAAGACAACAGGCTTTCTGTTACTAATTACTCAGAAGACAATAGGCTTTCCATTATTAATTACTCACACGACAATAGGCTTTCTTTTACTAATTACTCACACGACAGTAGACTTTCTATTACTAATTACTCACAAGACAATAGGCTTTCTATTACTAATTACTCACAAGACAATAGACTTTCTATTACTAATTACTCACAAGACAATAGGCTTTCTATTACTAATTACTCAAAAGACAATAGACTTTTTATTACTCATTACTCACAAGACAATAGGCTTTCTGTTACTAATCACTCACAAACCATAGGCTTTCTATTATTAATTACTCACAAGACAATAGGCTTTCAATTACTAATTACTCACCAGACAATAGGCTTTCTCCTAATTTTATTGCTAAACTTCCTCCTCCTTCATGTCGACTTGGTTTCATAGCACTGTTCTTAACTTGTACTTTGATTTGGTCGTTACATAAATCATCCTCACAGCATCGGCGTATGTTATCAACAGTAGTATACTCCAAACAATCCTATACACGAGGAAACACAATAGATTACTTGTTGTCTTTGACTGAGGTAAGTGAGAATACGGCAGAAATGGTTTGAAGATACTAGAGTAATATGTGATGGCGTAGATAAAGGGAATCTGGTGAGATTGGTTGTTAGGTGGTATAGAAATAATTTATCTGGTAGAATGCTGGGAGCCCATATTTGGGCTTTACTCTTAAGTTCATGTGCCGAAACATAAAGGCATCATATTCTTTGGATGTGATTTGAAGTTAAATATTTTTGACTGTTGAGATTTGCCTTGTAACAAGTGACGGGGTAGTGCATATGCCCCTCTCATAAATTGTAACAAGGCAAAGTCTTGTGAATAAATTCTTATGGTCACAAATAATTTAGCACTTTACCAGTTAAGGTAAGTACCAGTAATTTTCAGTATAGCCCAAATATGGATTTCTGGTGCCCAAACAACTAGTTAATCAATAGAATAGACAGAGAGAGCGAGATATATGGAAAGAGATGGGGATACAAAGGGAGAGATAGGGAGAGAGACACACAAAAAGAAAGCCATAACCCTGAAATGATATTCAATTTTTAATAGCTGATAATAATTAAATGCATTTAATTCTTAACCCCCTGGGTATTGTTAAAATATTTTCATCAAATCCAGTCATGGCTGTTTTACAGCAGCCATATCTAGATTGGATGTAAAAATTCATCTGCATTTAACTCAAGGAATCACTGGTGAAAAAAAACATTCCCCTTACCAGAGTAAAATTTGATTAAATGAGCCCAAGTTATACTTGTTTCAGTGACAAGAAAAGATTTGCTCTGGGCAGGAATACCCACCAGCAGCATACAAGGAGTTTTAGGTTAAAAGAAGCAATATGTGATCATTATTTGACACAACTGAATGCATTTATCAATGAAGGTGTCAGTGACACTGTAGCTTAACTTGACTCTATGTTGTTTTTGATGAAAAGGATAATGTTCCAATGTTTATGAAAGGATTATGAAATAAGACAAGAATTGTGATAATTTAGAATATGTTAATTTCTGTTCCATGTAGGCTATGTTTTCAATAAGAACAAGACGAATGTTACTAAGGTAACACATGCCCCCCCCCCCCCCCCCCCTTGTGACACCCACCTTGAAGATGCGGCGGAAACTATTATATGCGACACACCTTCTGACTGTCCTTAAAATTTGTAAAAAGTTTAACAATTGTACTATGATTCGTTTCTGAGTTATGGCTGAGACACGAATATTGACCGATTTTTAGTGTGACCTTGAAATGTGACCTTGACCTTGAAGCTACGAACCCGGCTATGGTGTGTGAAACATCCTCCCATGGTTCTTTATAATTGTGTGAATTTGATGACTGTGGCCCTAACAGTTTTCGAGTTACTGGCTCGGACACACACACACACACACAAACACACACAGAGACACACACACACACACACAGACGGACGGACACATACACACTTCAATTACTATATGCCACCCGACTTAAGTCGAGGGGGGAGGGGCATAACAATTTTAGTGTAGACTGTACTAAAGAATTAAGATCTGGGTTGATATGGTCCTGACTGTTGATGTATGTCAACCAAAGTTACCAAGTCACAGTAAAGACATTCCAAAACGAGTTCTCATACCAAGTTACAATGAAACCCCTTCATTCATATAACTTACAGACTTTGCTGAAGGAATCAAGCTCACATGACGGTTCGGCGGTCACAGTACACCGATCATGACCAGAATAGGAGAGTCTCATCTGGATATCATACCAAGTTATCCTAGCAAGTTATAATGAAATCACTTCATAAAAACAACCCGTGAGCAGTGCTAAAGGAATCTAGGAAAAGGTGACTAGGCGGCTGTAATGGCTGACCGATCGTGACCAAAATACGAGTCTCATCCAGACATCATACCGAGTTATCCTTCTAAGTTACAATGAAAGTGCTCAAGACCGGGGGGGGGGGGGGGGGGGGTCTGCCAAAAAAAATCCAGACACAGGGTAGGGGTGGGTGGGGCCATTGGCCCGGAAAAAACGTGGAAATAATCCAAATTGCAAATTTTTTCCTGCACTTGAATTCCTTCAAAGAATGAACGTTTTTATACCTTTATGGTGATTCAGGGTGGTGAATAGAGTATTTTCAACATGCTTTGGAGAGAAGGTGGGGTATAGACAAACTCAGAAGAGTCAAAATGTTCTCAGTAAAGATTCGCAAATTCGACAACTGAAGTGGTCATTAGAAACATTAACATACACTGATCAAATTTGAATAATCTGCAATTGAGATTTGTTATGAACATTTTTTTAATTCAACCAAACTTACTCACGGCTAACTGACCGCGACCAAAATGGGACGTTCTCATCTAGACATTATAAGGTGTCACCCTACCAAGTTATAATACTAAATACGACCTGCAGACTGTGCTAAAGATTTTGGGTTTCGGGCTCTCGCAGCCGTCACAACTGACCGATTGAGACCAAAAGGGGACGTTCTCATCTAGACATGACCTCAAACCCGCGTATGAAATTTTGTGATGACGAACAAAAACTACGGGGTGTAGCCTATTCCAAAGAAAATGTGAACTGACTCACAGACTCACAGATTTCCGCACGCGTGATGACAATACTTTATCTCAACTTTGTCAAGTTCAGCTAAAAACCGAAAATGTTCAGTGGAAACAGAGAGAACCGCGTCACCCCCAAAGCGTATATCCATTTTCATGTTTGATAAGGGTTTTGATTTTTGTTCATAACAACTAATTGTATGTATAGAAACTATGAGATGACTCACCTTTAGGCCCCACAAAGAAGATCTTCTGTTTATCAGGCCATTATTTGTAAAATTGCATACGGGCGAGCGTTTCTTTATTTTGTTTTTTATTTCTGTAATTATTTCTTTGTCATCAAAAGTTCACGTTCTTGGTTTATGTTTTAGGCCTCACAATCTACGGAATAGCATGCGTGGTGGTGTATTTCGTCCCTTGAGAGCAATAATGCTAAAGCATTGCAAAGCCTTCTTGCACTCAAGGGACAAATTTTTCAACTTGTTTAACTTGATGCATGTCAAGACATAAACCATTTAATTTTTATTTTATTTATGTTTACATTGTTTATAAAAAGAGAGTGTGTGGCAGCAAAAAGACCATGCGTGAGGGCCTGAGAAACAGATTTTTAATTTGTTTAGACCTTATTGAATATTTTTCTCTGTAGTACTTACTCTTTGACAACCAGAACGATAGCGCATGTCACCTATTTCGTCTCTGATAATGTCAGCATAACAAATCTGTAAAAGAAGTTTATTGAACATCAGAATTATTTATATATCATGTATTATTAGTTACCCCGTGTCTGATCACGTGGTACGGGTTTTTACCTACCCGAAGCCAGCCGTATCCCATGAGGCTGAAGGCCGAATGGGATACGGCTGGCTTCGGGTAGGTAAAAACCCGTACCACGTGATCAGACATGGGGTAACGAATTTATCTATTGACTTTCCGTTTTAGAAGTACAATCTATTTCATGTGTGAACACACACAGCATGAGATCTTTTATCTTCCATTGTTGAGCCATACAGGTTTCTGTGGAATTTTTGTGCAAAAGAGTTTTTGTGAAAATATGCAGATATGACTAGTATAAAAAAATATTGAATTTCTTTTTTTCTTTTTTGTCTCAAAAACATAGCTTATGATCCCCACATTGGAGGGTACTCGACAAGCTCATTCCAATAAGGGGTCATGAGCTATATTTTGGAGATAAAAAAATTAAAATACAATACATGTACACTGTAAAACTGGAATGACTCGTCTTCTACGGGGTATGGACAATTTGTAGATTTCGATACGAGGCTTCCACTGGGTGTGGAAAATTCGTCAGTGGCTGGGCGAACGTATCGTGGGTTTCAATGAATATGGTCTCATACCACGTATCTATCAACCAATCAAATCAAAAAATCACTTTATTCAATAGATAAAGTATACTATTGTGTGTTGGAAGAAGATAGTAGAGAGTAGGGCTGCACGATATTCAAAAACTGAATACCGGTATCGGTATTCAAAAAAATATCGCGGTATACCGGTATATCGAAAACAGATATATGAACACAAGTACCACAATCGAAACTCGAGGCATCACAGTCGGAACGAATTAGCATGCCTTGATGATGCAGCTCGAAAAACCTTTACCTAACGCAGACGATATCAAAATTTATTATTTTCAAAATTAGTTTATCAGATTTTAACCAAAGATTTCAACAAAACTGTATCATGTGACCCCTCATTGGAACGAGCTCAACGAGCTCGTTCCAATGAGGGGGTTACATGATATAGTTTTGTTGAAACTTTTGAAAATTGTGTTTTCAACTGCTGAATTTGTGTATTACGAGGGCTCAAGCAGACGATTCCTTGGATAAAGGGATAATATTATTCATTCTGAGCTACAGTAAAAAAACTTAAGACATCTTGAAAATTAAATTGAGGGTAAATAAATAATGACGATAAAACGATATTTTTGTAATTATACCGGTATTCAATCAATATTGGTTTGAATACCGGTATACATCGGTTCACCGATATACCGTGCAGCCCTAATAGAGAGAATGAGTATTCCTAGATCGCTACTTGGATATTTACAATCTTCGAGAAAAGGAAAATACAACATGAAAATGGCATGAAATTTAAAATATACTTTCATTTTTGACAATTGCTCTGGAAAACTGACCCGTCCGATACTCCCCTCTAAAACAATAAACCAATTTAACCATCATATCACTGCAATTAACGATCGCCTAATAAAAGATAATAAATTACTTTATAACTTGCTTTATAGATCAGTGTGATTAGCATACATATTTGATATGCCTTTTTACATGTTTTTCACATGTTAGCCATGCGCAACTTTGTTAACAACTGGCATGGTATAAAAGGCAGTGAATCAATTTATTGAAGAGTACGATTGTTACACGATCGGCTGGCAATCATCCACTTGCGATTATTGACTATGCCTCATTACACTATTTATATGTTCGTCTCAGAGTGCTCAGAGGAGAGCAGAGGCATGGTGATAACGAGGCATTTGGGAACATAGGGCTAATTGAGGCCTCTAAACTAAGAATCGCGACAAATCATCGGCAGGCCATAGTGTTATTATTATTATTATGTTTTTCCCCGAACTGGCCATTGTGTAAATGAAAGTGTCAATGACACTGCAGCTCAACTTAAAAAACTTGAACTTGGTAAGTTTTTTAGTGAAATGGCAAAAATTGAAGATCATTGGTTCCAATGTTATTTTGTGAAACTTTAATATTACAGCATTCTGTGTGCACAACGTCAGGAGAATCCATGCATTTTTCAGTGTAAACAGTAGGGTTGGCTTAGGGAAGAATGTTGATACAGTAAGTTTAAAGGCCATTGTAAACGACAACTTTTTTTCACAGAAATAAATGCTAATCGATGGCTGTTATCTAGAGGTCTCGCGTATTGAGCACACGAAGTTTTTTTTAATTATTATTTTCATAAAAATTCATAAATATGCCCTGTAGGGAATGCAAAAGGACAAAGTTGCTGCACAAATGCACTAAGTTCGAAGCCTGGTGCTAACGACGTGTTTTTTTTTTTTGTTTTTGTTTTTTTTTTTGGGGGGGGGGGGGGGCGGGGGGTGATAGAAATTAAAGAAAATCAATAGCTCCCGTCTAGAGGTCACCTTGAACAAGCATACCGACTTTCAAAGCAGTCTATTCATAAATGTGTCTTATAGAGCGTGCCAAATAAATGTTAATGCACAAATGCACCGAGTTCACAGTTCTTTGCTACGGTAAGTTTTTTTACAAACTTGAACCAAGTTTCAAAGCAATTGATTCATAAATGTGCCCTGTACGGCATGCCAAAGAAATATGTTGATGCACAAATGCACTAATTTTAAACGTCATTGCTGACGACAAGGATGTTCGATGGAAATAGAAGAAAATCGATAGCTCACATCTTGAGGTTACTCCAAACATGTGTACCAAGTTTCAAACTGATACATTCTTAATTTCACTCTGTGGGGCTTACCAAAGAAAAATATTGATGTACAAATGCAATCAGTTCAAAGATCATTGCTAACAGCCACATTCAGCAACGTTTTTCGAGAGAACTGAAAGAAAATCAAAAGCTCTCATCTAGAGGTCATTCCAAACAAGCATACCATGTCCCAAAGAGATCTAAATCGTAAATGCGAACTGTGCGGTGTTCCAAAGAAAATTGTCGACAGACAGAATGGTAAAGCTGAAGGTCGCTGTTTATGGCAACATTTTTTGACAGAAATGGCTATAGCTCTCGTCTAGAAGTAACAAAAAACAAGCATACTAAGTTTTAAACCAACCCATTCATAAATGCATCCTGCAGAGTGTGCCAATTATAAATTAATATGCAAAAACGGCAAAGTTCAAAGATCGTTGCTAACAGCAACGTTTCTAGACGGACATGAAAGAAAATCAATAGTTCGCGTCTAATTGTTGCGCAAAACTAACACACCAATCTTCAAAGCAATGGATCACAAATGTGATCTGTGCGGTATACCAAATGGAATTGTTGATGCACGATAGGCAAAAGTTGAGGGTGTTCGCTAACAGCAACATTTTTGACAGGAATGAAAGAAGCTCCCATCTGGAAGACAGTCCCCAAAACATACCAAGTTTCAAAGCGTTCCATTCCTGGATGTACATTGTAGGACATTCCAAAGGGAAAATGCTGATGTGCAAATGCACAGAAGTTTGAAGGCTGTTGCTAATGACAACTTTTTTGACGAAAATGGAAGAAAACAGATAGCTCCCATCTAGAGGTCACCCCAAAAAAGCATACCGAATTTCAAGGCAATTCGATGATAAATGAAACTTGTGCAGTGTGCCAAAGAAAATTGTCGACGCCTAAACAAATAAGTTGAATGTCGTTGTTCACGGCAAATTGTCGACATTCGAAACGTATAAGTTAAACATCGTAGCTAACGACAACGTTTTTCAACAGTAATGAAATAAAATCAATAGCACTCATCTAGAGGTCACCCCAAACACACATACCAAATTTCAAAGCAATCCATTCATAAATATAAATACACCTAGCAGGGTGTGCCAAACAAATAATTCATGCACAAATTCACGACAGAAAATCGACAGCTCCCATCTAGAGGTTACCCCAAACACACATACCAAGTGTCAAAGTGATCTGATTATAAATGCGACCTGTGCAGTGTACCAAAGGAAATCATCGAAGTACGAAACGGATCAGTTTGAACGTCGTTGCCAATGGAACGTTTCTCGTCGGAATTGAAAGAAAATCGATAGCTCCCATCTAGAGGTCACCCCAAACTAGCATACGAAGTTTCAAAGCAATCCATTCATAAATGTGCCCTGTAGGCGTGCCAAAGGAATATATTGATGCACAAATGCACTAAGTTCAAAGGTCATTGCTAACGGCAAGGCTTTGTAATGAAAATGGTAGAAAATCAAAAGCTACCACATAGAGGGCACCCCAAACAAGCATACCATGTTTCAAAGCGATCTGATCATAAATGCGACCTGTGCGGCGTGCCAAAGTAATATATTGGTGCACAAATGCACGAAGTTCAAAGGACGTTGTTAGCGGCAACGTTTTTGACGGAAATGGAAGAGCATCGACAGCTCCCATCCAGATGTCACCCCAAACAGGTATACCAGGTTTCAAAGCGATCTGATGATAAATGTGCCATGCGTGTCAAAGGATTATATTGATGCATAACTGAACTAAATTCAAAGGATGTTGCCAACGGCAACGTTTTTTGACGGAAACTGAAGAAAATAGCTCCCATATAGAGATCACCCCAAACAAGCATACCAAATTTCAAAGCGATCCAATTATAAATGCGACCTGTGCGGTGTGCCAACGGGAATTGGAGGCAAGTGACGGCACTAGTTCAGCTTGACTTCGTCAAGTTGAGTTAAAAATGTGTAAATATCTGTACCTCTCATGCCATTAATTGAATTGAATTGAATATAAGGTACCGAATTATATAAGAATGTCAACTGGATATTTAAGATCGGTACCATCCTTGTGGAGAACCAATCCTCAAATGCAAAGTGAGAGATATTATTTTTTGTTACAAAAAAGTTGAGTTGGACATTATCTTGAAATTATAGATCAACAGCCAAACCTTCGTGGAGACAACGCATTCTCACTCGCACCCGTAATTGTTAGTCAGGGATTGCAAAATGTGATGTCTGTCTTCTGTGAAAGGAAATATCAGGGAAATTTACTGGGGTTTTTTTTTTCTTTTTTTTTTTTTTTTTTTTGGAGGGGGTGTCATCGCATCGGATCACGGGCGGGAGTACAGTTGGTGGTCACAGAAGTAAAACTTGACAGAATAAAACAGTTATGTTGTTTTGTAAATGACATTAGTAGTTGTCTCCGAGTTGATGATTCAACCAACGGCATGTTCCAGACTGTACTCAACCAACAACTTCGAACAAATAGCCAGCAGTTTTACAACGATGTTTCTTCTGTCATCTCTATAATCTGCTGGTCCATTGAAAACCAGGTCGGATACACAGACCTGGCATTTTCAATAAGAGTGATTTATCCGCTCGCCTCCTGCTCGCCATAAAAATTAAAGGAGGGCGAAAACTTGCCCTCCTGGCCTTAGAAAATAATGATTACCATAACAGCATATTCCTAAAACCTACATATTTTTAGATCTCAGCTAAGTTAGTGGTTTCTGCCCCTCCCACTGAGAGGGGCAGTGCAGTCGTCTCACAGAGACTACCTGATAAGCAGCAGCAAATAAAATGTACAAAGCCCACAAGGCGGAATTCGGTAATAGTAAAACATAATTTCCCACTAGCATTTGCGAGCTTAAGGGGAGCGAATTAATTATTTTGTCGCACCATATTGGCTTTAAAATTTTGCATGCTCTATTTGCATTCGACGACGGTTTCCAAATTCAAAAGCCTAGAATTTCATATTCTGGACTTAGTAAAAACTAAACCAGGATGATACAAAGTCTCTTATATAAGAAAACAGTGTTTTACATCACCGAGGAATTGACTTTTTTGGTGAGAAGTATGATCGTGTAAGAATTACTGACACACTATTGTAAATTGTATGTATCATCATAATTGGTATAAATGTGTCATATTTGCTGAAAACACCAAGGAAACTATTGGCAACAACTTTCAAAAGTTGGCTCACCTCATGAGCGGATTCACATGGGGGTGCACCTATTTTTGTATTTCAGTTTTTTGAACAAGCACCGATGCCAAGAGATACAATATTATCGGCGATACAAATGTCCATGTTTTATCGCCTATAATACCGTACCTCATGCTTACAGCCACAGGCCTATAATTCCTACGCGGGTCTCGTGTTTTATCGCCGGTAATACCGTACCTCATGCATACAGCTATAAGTCTAGCTCCTACGCTGGACTCAGGTGAGCCGATATAAATTGGCTTCTTTTCTTCAATTGAATGCTGGAATATTTTGGTTGGATAACAATGCGGTCATGTGCAAAGAAGCCGGCAGAGGACAACATTGATCTTCCATGTACAAACATAATTCTGACAAGACTCGCCCCACAACTCCCACCCCCACGCCCAACCCGGATTTTGTTGACAAGAGTGGAATTCTTCCTCATGTGTTCGCCATTAACTCGCCGCTACAATCTTCGATTGATGCCTCCCATCATGACCCACGATTGAAAGGTGGCGCCACCTCAAACCTAAAATCCTGGGTCCGCCACTGCACCGCTTATTAACAGTTTATTGTAAAATTAAACTCACCTCATCATGTGAACATGTCTTTGTTGTCGTACATTCGTTATGTAGATCGACATTACAATTGTAACAACTGATGCCATCTGAAAAAGACAATATGCACCTAGTCACCAAGCCTCTAAGAAAGCCGCGAACGATCGCTCAGGTTACGCAGAGATTACCACAGCGGTGAAATCCGCAAACGAATTATAGGTTATCATAAAATAAATATTACACGAACAGTACATTATTTCTGCATTGGCAAGGTTTCCTGTCAGCACTGGCAATCTTTCTTGACACGGTCGGCGAACCTCACTTTGTTTAATTGCTTTTTTCAGAACTTGCACAAATGTAAATAGAAACAACTCACGAGCGATCTCGCATCTGCGAGATCGCCCGTGAGTTGCTGATATTTACTTTCAAGATAAAGTTGCACAACACGGTTCGCCTGTAAAAACTGAAAAGGCGACAGGTCGACAGAAATGAATATTCTCACAAGTGGTTTTCCCTAAACTTATACGTTACGGCCATGTTATTTGAGCGTAGCCTACTAAAAGATTACGATCTAAGGTCTTTATTTAGAGGCCTGTAGTCACCTTGTAGAGGAACTGAATATTGTTTGTACTGGAGGGTAATCCAAGGCACTACTACTCACGCTAACGAATGTTAACCTTTTACCTAACGAATCAGTCGGATCTGCCAATATAATTTACAAATTAGGCAGTTGAAAATTGTATTTTCTAAAAACATTTCAACAAAACCATTTGATGTGACCCCCCACACCCCACCCCTCCACCCCCACCCCCACCCCCCACGCCATCGTGTTACGGCTTTGTTGGAATTTTGGAAAAATTTTGAAAAAGAAACAAAAATTAGGGATCGCGGTGGCTCATCGGTTACATTATTGAATTTCAAACCTAAAGGTCCCAAGAAAGCGTTTTGTCCTTGGATAAAGCACTTAATCCCGATTGCCCTCGCGGGGGGGGGGGGGGGGGGGGGGCACGGTGGTGTTGTGCAATATGGTGTACTACAGGTTGATGGTGCACTTGTCTTCACCCACTGATAATTCTGCTTGTGTAGAGTTAGTACGTTGGGGAGTCTGACAGTTGCTCGCCGTTGCTGGGGTTCACTCCGGATACTCCGCCTCCAACTGTCCGACACGAGGTGGCCCTGGTTGTCGTTAAACCCCGATAAATAAATAACAAATAAATAAATAAATAAATAAAAAACAATAATTAAAATAATGAATTTTGATATCTTGTGCGTTGGGTGAAGGATTAAAGTACAATAAATTTTATTATCTTGGGAGTGAACATAATTTAGTTATGTATACATGTATTCTGCAAATATGATAGTCAAAGCTGAAATTGTTCCACTGGGTAGAGGACAGAGCTGAATTTCGCCCCTGCTAACTTTATGGCTTCCATTCGCAAAGTAGAGCCGGTGTCGTGTGGCGAGAGCCTTTCCAGAGTCATCCCAGAATAGAGTTTAAAAATACAATTACCATAAATTTAAAAAAAAATTATAGAATATCAATTTGAATATTCCGTGAGAGTACCGGTGTGGTGCTGACTAATATTTGGTCAACAGTTATACTGTCAAGTATCACATGAAAACACATGAACGAAGAGTCAACGTTATAAGTAAGTCCATTCAAAGAAACAAATAGAATGCCGCTTGAAACACTGAACAATCGTGAGACCCAAGAAAGCAAACTTTCAGTTCATGGAGCGATTTTTATCAACCTGGTTGATTCACTAACTAGAAATTCTCTTGTGGGTTTTCGAGTTTCTGCATTGTTACCAGCATAACAAGTAAGATTAAGTAAAGGTTCGTTTAATATTACGAGTCCAAGAACACAACTGGATTCACGGTGACATCAATCGACATATTAAGTATATTGGCTGACTATCAGGACCATAGCCCCGCCGAGTTTACGTTTACCGTGCGGTTACGTTGCCGAGAGAATCTGGCCGAATGCCTCCTGGTGGGTTGTCCGGGAGCCACATGAGTCTCGCAGATGCCTGTGTTATGGGCATTCTCGAGTTGCAATAATACTCTCTTTCTTATTGTTGGTCGAACATTTTCCTCATCGTAGAATCATAAATGTGCATTGCTGGTTATGGCTGTGTGTTTATTATTGGGAGATAAAGTTTATGTTATATTCTTTAACCCCCTGCGACAGAATCAAAATACCGACATTTCAGGCACCAAATTAATTTTTACCACAATGCTACTAGGGATTTAACCAATATAATCTTGCTTGACAGATCTCGGTGAGCTCTGTCAAACAAGATTGAATTGGTTAAATTTAGCATGCGGATGATTAAATGAGAAGTTCTGAAGGATTTAAGCTTTTAAAACGGCTCTGAGTGTCCAACCTAGCTTTATGTTCAGAACATACAAATACAGGATCTGAATTAGCAATGTACCATATATATTAAGACAAAAGCATAACCCCGGACAATCTACGTCACCAGTAGTTCTATTCATTGCACTCTCCTCAATGGATATGTTTCGTTTAGAGACTTTCTACCCATTTTCACACTCAGACACTGCATGCATAAAAAACATGGAGTTATCATTTTTATACTGAGGATCTGTATTTTGAAACAAATGAAAATTTTTTTTATTCAAACACTTCGTTAAAAAACTATTTGATCTATTTTGTATTTCGTTGATCGTAATCAGTTTCCAAAATTTTGTAGCGAGATATTTAAAAAAAAATGTTGCATTCTTTTACAAAACGAAGTGTCAACACAAACATTATTCATTGCTTTTGATACAGGAGCTATTTGAATTGGACATATACTTGGAAAACTTCTAAAGAGAAAATACCTTCCTCAAGACGAGTGTTTTACTCTCGTATCACTTCCAACAAGTAAGGGTTCCGACCTGGAATGAAAAACTTCAAAATGTGCACGTACCCCCCCCCCCCCCCCCCCCCCCCCCCCCCCACACACACACACCCATTAGAATATTATCCTGTCATACTAGTGTTAGGTTGCGATCTCCAAGTGAGTCAGTTCCCAAACTGTTGTTGTTCAATGTTGATGTCTTGTGCATTCAAGTTGGCCTCTTCCAAATGTCTTCCTTCTCTTTCACTCGTCCTCTCGTTCTACTTTTTTTCATTTTTTTCAGCGTTCAAACAATATCCAACCAACTCACCCGCTCTATCTGTCGAATTGAAACTGTGTAATCTTACAGACTTGGGAGACGGTTCACATAAGCTTTCAGCTTTCTTC
Source organism: Pictodentalium vernedei (assembly GCA_031216915.1). Lineage (NCBI taxonomy): Eukaryota > Metazoa > Mollusca > Scaphopoda > Dentaliida > Dentaliidae > Pictodentalium > Pictodentalium vernedei. Next base: position 96,835,705 of record CM062290.1, on the reverse strand, counting down.
CGAATTCCCTACTACAACAATTTAGTTTGATACATCACGTGTTAATTATATTCACCGAGAGTTATGTACAAAACATTCAATTCGTTTACATTTGTTCGCTTGTATACAATTAACTTGTTTTTTTCAATAAATATTGTTTAAACTAACAATTAGCTAATTGTTTTAACTAACTGACCGTTGTAAAAGATACCATAAGTTGACAAAATGTCTGTTCATTTACATCATATCAGAACCAACAGCAAAATGCTATACCATCAGATGATGCCGCAAATACATAGGATGAAGATTGAGACGATGTATGGGTATCTCCTGTCCTATGCACCATACAGTCCACCATCAAATATACGTATTAGTGCCAACAAAAGTGAAACCTAGTGCAAATGCCCATTACATGCGAATCGATGGCATTGTTATATATAGCTGATGGTCTTTGAAGCGATGAGCATATGATTTTGGGAGATCCGCTGCCGATTCAACATTACTGCTGGATGTAACGTCGATCAGACTGTTTGTGATACACTTATTCATCAAATAAATCTTTTCAGTATCGGCTGGGTGCAAACTGCACTCACTAAACAAATACTGTTAATTAATTCCCAGCTCAGAACTATAGACCACGTCGTTTGAATGGGTAACTTCTGTTTATAGCTTTTTTTCAAATACTCCTCTTTATAGCAGGGAATTCTGGGTGATTTTTCGTTAAAATATAATACACATTGGTTAGATACGTTAACCAACGGATCTTAGGAATTCAAACTTATATCAGTCCTGGAATATAGGATTAACACTTACGCTGTCGAAAGCGACTTTTTTGTCACCTATTTTATGATGATTATTTGTATGTTCTGGTTTGCTCAGATCAAACCTACCATCTGATTACTTGTTGGATAGGGCACAGAGGGCTCTTTCCAACAATCAATCAGATGATAGCTTTCAAGTATGTCATAAATTTTATTAAACTTCCTCGCATACAGACGCACATATAGGTCCTCCATATATGGCTAAAGTGGGGGTGGCAGTAAAGGGGGTTAAACTATCAAATTTATAATTTAAGATTGGTCCGTTCATTTGAACGTGGCATCACGTTGAAGTGAGGCTTAGAAATAATTAATGTTCCGTTAAGACTAAAACACCGCCCTCTGATTGGATTATAGTTCACGTAGTTTCTTCTATGTTCACGGCGCCAGTGCCATATCTTACCGTCTGGCGTCACCACGCGAAATATTTTAACTGACGTTGCCCATTTCGGAATTACTCCATCAACGGATTGATTTGCGAACAGTTTCATTTTTATAGATTTTTCGCACACATGTTCAGCAGACGATGTTCCTAGTGATGTATTGTTTAAATTACAAATCAGTTTACGATTTAAAGTAACATGAAGTGACCTCGACCTTTATCTGCTTTATTGATTATTTGCCCAGTGGCGTCATGGGGTACACGAGGGGTTTATTTACTAAACTTGTTATCTGTAAGCATTGCCTAGTTTATTTCGCATCGTGGGTTTTTGGCTAAGAGAAGGGTCTTATTAGAACAAATACGTTATTGTGATCAATTGACGGAAACGTGGTCTGAGGTTTGCCGCTCGAGGCTTATGTTGAACTTCAACGCTGAGCGTCTCGACTGAACATAAGAGCCAGGCCGCAAACCTCAGACCATGTTACCATCGGTGCATCACAGTAACTTGTAGTGTTTTGCTGGTGATATTTTAGGAAAGAGAAAAAAGTTGTCCCTCACCAGCAAATAAGATGCGTCACAGAAACATCTTCAATAAAGTATTCGTGGGGGAAACCATTTGGGAAATGGGGGGTGGGGTGGTTTAGCAAGTATAACATGTGATACGGAAGGGATACCTGTACACCAAATGGCTGTAAAGGCCTTTGGGGCTCTTCAGGATGATGTGGGCCGATGGTTAACAGGGTCGAGTAATCCGCAACACTAGAAGCAATGAGGGTTGAGATAAAGAGATAATTCAGCTATCCGAACGTCGCGGTTTCCTTAGTTGGGAAGCCGAGACGTTCGGATAACTGAACTAGGAGAAGACGAAACGCATCGACTACAGCAAACCGAGAAAGGTTTTATGGACGCATACGATGGAAATAGAAACAAGTCTATAAACAGACAGAACGTGATGTGTGTTTGAATCTGTGGGTGTTTTACATAACTCGTTGGAATGGCGTAGTCATATTTCGCGAGAACCTACGGCATGGCCCTCGCGAAATATGACTACGCCATTCCAACCAATAATGTAAAACACCCACAGATTCAAACACACCTCGCGTTCTGTGTTTACCATACATCCCAATGCATTAAAATTAAAATTAAATAAACATTTTTTTTTTTATCACGATGAAACACAAAGGTGAAGAGACCGTTATTTTTGTTTGAAGCGTACTAATCAAATAGATCGATAAAAAATCAAAGCAACCATTTGGGAACAAGTCTAAATTATATTTGTTATCTTTTCTCTTGGGCCTTTTTCAGCAGGTGTCCATTCACGCCTACCATTTGGTGACTATTACTGATAGCAAAAACATAAGTGAATGGGCGGATTTGCAAAACAGCTGGAAGAAACTTTTTAAAAGAAAGTTCGAAGCATGTGAGGGAGTCTGAAGATTTACAGAAATAAAGCTGACCAATTTAGATATAACAGGATCCAAAGACGACACAGCCACGGAACGGGGTTAATGTTGTGGTTGGAAATAAAAATATTATCTCACTTTTTGTTAACTTATATTTCTGTGGACCGACTTTATTTTGCTTTAGTGTTTTCATTTTCACACTACGCGACAGACGATCGATAATTGTATAACGAAATTTGGAAACTTTTCGAAGCGTAACTAATGACTAGACAGGAAAAGAACAAGTAGCAACGGTGTGGGGAACAGTTCCGGTTTTGTATATCACCAGTAACTGTTGACTACAGAAGCATTTATGTCATAGCAGCGATTCAGTTAAATTGGCCTACAAGGGTTTAAAGTTTACAGGATGTGTAACAAAATCTTTTCTAAGAGAGCTAATTTCGATGAATATGCAAAATGACATTGTTCTTTGCACTGTTCTGAAAATTTACGGGAGTGATCGGGTCACAAGATCGGGGTGGAAAACGATGGATAGTTTTTCGAGAAAGCCAGTAAATTCTCACCTTCAAGTTAATTTATTTAATCGATACGAGCGCGTTAACACGAATGATATATGGAACATGGGGGTATTTTAGCATGACGAAAATTATGGTTTTGTCAGATGGTCGACCTATTTTTTTTGCAAATACGTGGCTTATTGTCTTTTTAACTGTCGTCGATGACAGATTCGGTTTTTTTTTAACGAACTAGCACTGTTTAAAAACTCTTGTTTGTATATATTACGTTTTCTCAACCATATCACAATTTTAACCCTTTACCTAACATGAAAAGCAGACGACACTTGCCAAAAAAATTCTTGAATAACTAATTTTTTTCATTTTTTGTCTCAAAAACATAGGTTATGACCCCTCGTTGGAACGAGCTCAACGAAGTCATAACCTATTTTCCTGAGACAAAAATGAAAAAATAAATGAAAATTAATAGCCGATTTTTGAGAATAGCGCTTGCCGGTTTTGGCCGTTACGTTGGGTAAAGGGTTAAAAACACTTGTTTGTGAATATCGCGTTTTCTAAGCTAAATCACGTTTATGAATAATATAAAACTTACCTGTTTCGTTCAGGGTGCTTTGTTCTTCTTGTGGAGGCGGTGGTGTAAATGATTCTGGAAAAGAAGTCGGCCTTGAAGCTGCAATAAATAATTACATAAATAAAATGAAGTCCATTCAGAAATGTTTTTCAAAATAAAAACTTGCAAAATGTTGAAATTATAGGACAGATTTAGGAATGTAGACACCGTTGATGGTAATTTCTGACACCAGGAATGAATATTCATAAGGCAGCTGTTAATCTAGAACGGGCGGCGCGTAACAGAGGGTGTTGGGAGTAGGGAACTGCGAATTGCCGATTTTGATCGAATCGAATTGGTGAAAACGAATCGAATTTCGAATCGAACTTCGAATCAAATCACTGTTAATGCATACGTCGTCAAAAGAAAAGTTTCTTTTCCAAAATAATACCCCCGATTATTAAAAGACACACAGTTATGTAGAGTGCATTTTTTCGCCTCACCACTTTCCATGCTAAAAACTGAGATATAAATCAATATACTAGCTATTGATTGAAACTATTCGAATTGTTGGCTTTGTAGCTTTTAAATAAAAATGCGGAATTTCTAAAACGAAACAATAATTCAATGCCAAATGGAGTCGATCCGCTTGTAATTTAGAGCCTGCTCCACTTCTGTTTATATAATAATCAGGGTATTATTTTAGGAAACCGTTGTTTTTGACGATATATCTAGTAACTGTGGTCGAACAGTACAATACTCAACATAAAATAATGTGATCATGTTGTGGGTCAACTCATTCATTGAAGTTGAACAACTAAATAACTTTTCAAAGTTCGAAACTTAAAATTTTCATAAATGGTCACTGGTTAATAAGTTGAAACGAACAGTTGAAGTGGTAACAGTGTTTGTTGTGATGTAGCTACAACTGTTATACAGTTGTAGCTACATCGCTACAAACACTGTTACCGCTATAAGTCAGTTACGTTTCTACTCCGAACTGTCACAAACTTATTGCACAAATATATACGAATTTCCGATTTCGAATCGAATCGATTACTTACTTTCGAATTTTCGGAGGTGCCTATTCTGAATAGGTAACGAAAACCTATTTTATGATCACAATGTTAATCATAATAACGGAAAAATACCTGATTAGGAAAGCGCTATTTCTTTCTGAAATCAGGGTCGTAGAAGGGCCGAGGGAGGAACCCCATCTCTCACCCAAATGAGCATTTTGTTTGACAATTTAAGTCGTGTCGGATTTATTTTACTCAAAAATAGTGCATTCTCACAGTTGGAAGACAAAACAATATAGCTTTGTTCCTGCGTCAATAACAGTGAGCCCTTCAGACACTTACAATAAAGTATTTCGCTAACTTTAGTTTTTGATGTGTGCATGATCTTATCAACCTTCACGTGCTCTGTATTCCAACCTTCTCTAGAGAGCCATTGCATCTATCTAACCCCCCCCCCCCCCCTCTCCACATACGCACACTCACACAAGTGATACTGCCCGTGTCATTGTTGGTAACTGCGTTTTCCTTGGTTTGAGGAGAGTCAATTGGAAGCTGAATACTACCGGGAAGGTAGGTGTGAGGGACGAGATACTGTACTGAAGTCTCTACCTCGTCTTTGGACTGCACATCGGACTTGTCGAAAAACCTGAAGACTTAGAGCTGAAGTCTCGTTTTCGACACGCCATCTTGGAACCCCCACTGTGGAAATAACCTGTATTAACTGCGCCAGAAAATATTTCGGAACCCAAATAGTACTTACGAGGTACAGCTGCTGTCGTGAGTCTGCTGGGTACAAAGTGGCAAGCTAAATGTCGAACCTTCTCACGAAATGCACTTCCGCTGCTTCGTTCACAGAAATCTTGTAAAGCTAGAATTGAATGTTATGACAACACATTAGTACATACCACACCAGTACACTCTAAAATGAGTTAAGTCCACATTCACTCGTTGATTTGCGTTGATTTTAACCCAACTCATTCTAGAGTGGATATACTATAGGGATAGATGATTTACAGTGGATCACTTCCGAAATAAACCATAGTATCCACTGGGAGTATGGTGAGAACTCAATGGGATCAGGTGATGAAGGATACAGACAGAACAGCATATGCGTTCGACCTTACCGCGCGAGATCGATTTGGGAGGAGAGATAATAGTGAACGAGAAGCCGTAGGCTTCGAGTTCAATATTATTCCTTTGTCAAAACCGATCGAGTGCGGTAAAAAATGACAGTTCGAACGCGAATGCTGTTCTGTATTTATTGCACGCCCACAGTGAATACAGTTTACTAAAAAAATATTAATCGATTTTGTTGGAGGGATAATATTGAACTCGGAACCTCCGGCTTCTTGTTCAATATTATCCCTCCGCCGAAATCGATCTAGTGTGGTAAAAAATGAAAGTTCGAACGCTTATGATGTTCTGTATTTATTGCACGCCTACAGTTTACTGAAAAAATATATTAAAAACACAAATTATTGCCAAAAATTATCGAAACGTAAAAAATAAATAGTTAAATAATTCACGCTCGTGATCAGTATTGTTCAAGGACAATACAAAAAAAAAATATTGTTCGCTGCGGATTTTGTAGAAAAAGGCGTGCATTTTATTGACATAAAAGCATAGACATGCAATAAATATGGGTATTAATTGGGTGCAGATAAGTATGCTTATTAATGATACTGAGAAGGAGGAAGTGCCTGATATTGTCAAACAGCTTGAGTGCTGGGATAAAATGAGAGGGAGGCACGGGAAGACGTGGCGTGGGAAGTATTTGTAACGGGGGCGGGGGGGGGGGGGGGGGGGGTGCCCGGTTATAGAAGGTCAGCCATACTCAGATATATATCAGTTGTGGTCCATGTGCCTTATAGTATAATGGATAATGGTAGGAATATAATACCCAGAGCTATGTCTGGGGTTAATGTACACTCTAAATCGGTTGGGTTAAAATCAACCCAAATCGACTGGGTTGAGTGAATATGAACCCAATTTGGGTTCATATTCACTCAACCCTGTCGATTTGGGTTGATTTTTAACCCAACCGAATTTAGAGTGTACCTTTATATTGAGAGAAGAGGATATTATTCAGCCTACAGTGGCAGATATTATGGTAGGTAAAGTGTTAAAGGGGCCATTATTTATTTATTTATTTATTGGTGTTTAAGGTCACATCCTTGAGCACAATGGCTAATCATGACCGTGACAGTTTTACGGTGGAGGAAGCCGGAGTACCGGGAGAGAACCACCGATCAACGACGAGCAGCTACCAGCTCCCCTACATCGTAACTCCGCACTGCTGTTAGGCGGGGTTAGATTGGTTGAAGACATGCGCACCATCGATGTGTAGTACGCCTTAGAACACGGCGTCATCGTGCCCCCTTGTGGACAATCGGGGTCAAGTGCCTTGCACAAGGACATAACGCGGGAGTCCGAATCAATCGCTCAGACGTTCACCCATCCAAGGACTAACCGGGCTCGACGTTGCTTAAAGGGGCCATTAGACCCTATAGTAAATTCTAATAAAATAACATAAAGTACTCGGCAGACAGAATATATTCGTATAGAATATGGAAGGATAAAATTATTTTGTACTATGAAACATGAGAGATCTGGTGAGCATTGCATGCTATGTTGTTACTACTTATCAATCAAAGTATCCATTGTTCTAAGCAGACGTCAGTTGCGCATGTAGGTGTTCATTCCAAAAGATGAGAATTCTATACTAAACTGTCAATGTATTAGATTTTCTTTGACGAAGGTTGGGAAAAGCCTCTCTATTTAAGAAATAACTGTTGTTTTCCTTCGGTTTATGCGATATAAAGCGAAATTTTTCAGCACAAGCTTAATCATAACTCGCGTAGCGTAGCGAGTTATGATTAAGCTTGTGCTGAAAATTTTCGGTTTATATCGCATAAACCGAAGGAAAACAACAGTTACTTCTTATAATTTAATCCGGCTGTAATATTAAAATATAAAAACTATGTGTACGTGAACGAAAAACTTTTAATTTTCGCAAAAGACAACAGTCAAACTCAGAAAAGTGTGCCACAAACAGGTCACGTCAGTCATTGTCAAATTGTTTGTTGTTTTGATTTTCGATCGCAGACGACAGATATTTAGCAAGTCACGTAACAATATCATTAAAAACATTTTTTTAAGTTCCCCCAAAATCATGTTTGGGTGTATGATCTTTTATTCGTCTCCCACTTCGGTATATTTTATTAAATTCAATTGTTCCCGAGAAATTATCATTATATTCTCGCTGACTGGAGGCGATGAAAAATCGATCATTGATCATTGTTTACAAGCTTGTTATCCATCTATCAGTCTGCCGAAACGCCCTCACGGTGACAACTAGATTGAGTGGGCGGGGCTTCCAGAGTCTTCAAAGTTGGATCGGATGAGCGAACGTGCAGCGACATTCCAAATCATGACGTGATTTGGTTTATACGATTTTGACGACTTTCACGCTGTATGCTTTCAACCAATCAAAAGCAGAGGCGGGTCAAATGATTAAATTATAATGTCATTCAGGATCTGAGGAACCAAAACTGTACTCTGATAGTGACGGCTATCGGGCATTTTGGTATGTTAAGTTTTCTAGAGTGAGTGTGTGTTTTTCATCAACAAGTGGTGAGAAATTTTAACTTGATGAGAACTTGACAATTAGTTATCAATGTATTCCATTGTTCTGTCAAATCATACCTTAATTGCAGAGCTCGAACAGCGGCGTAATGTTTAATCAGTTTCAACTGGTATCAGCTGGTTCTGGCTGGACTATCACGCAATCTTCTATAACAGAGGACATCCTCCAGGCCAACGTCCATTGAAGCTTGGAGATTTTTGTTAGAGTATGAGGTCGGACTGGAGGGGGCACTGCTTTGGCAATGGGTGCCTCGTGACATCTGAGCTGCTGACTGAGATCACGTGATGCTTAATAAGCATGAGTTCGCAATTCTGCTCAAGGCCCGTCCCGTTCCACTGTGTATAAAACTGCCGACAGAACCCCAGAATAGACACCTCCGGTCACGATAGTAAACGGTACTCTGTTAGCATTCATGCACACATTAAACGAAATCTTTGGCTGGGCAGATAGTCTTGACTGTCCCAAGAAAACTACCATCTCTCCAGATTAATTTTGAACTTTGTTGCTAGGACTTAGTGAGAGTTCTTGATAATCTTTTATCTTATTGAAACTTTTTTCATAAAATGATGGTCGATCGTCGTTTGGATCGTAAATCGCTGCGAGGGTAAGTCTTTGATCCTGAATCGTAATATCTAGAATGATATAGTTACCCCCTTTATCTAGGTACACATTGTGTACTGTACATGTGAACGTATTTCTGAATAGAATAGCCACTCCCCTGCTTGCACTCGAGTAAGAACTGAAAAAGGCTTCACACCCCCATTCACACTTCCAAGGGTTCTCCTCACCCTTACACGAGTGAGTTTCCACCAAGAGAGTAATAGCAATTTTTTCTCTGCAACACGAAAGAAAGTCCCGGCGTTTGGTAGTTGTCCCTATATCCCGATGAATTCTGTATTTTGATTGGTCAGAATGCCTTGGACAAATAGCCATGACAAAGGGTGCACCCAACATCCAAGGTATATGAGAGCGTGCAACATCCAGGGTATAAGCGCACGCGAAACGTCGGGGGTCTATGGTTTAAACGAAAGCTTTCCGCTTTTGCGCGCCTCGATATAACAATCGAACCAAAAAAACTGAAAATAGTCACAAATATCATCAGATTTTCGACAATTCGATCATATTTTGTCGTTATAAAATGAATAGTCGAATAATTAAAATGAAACAACCTGAGAAAAATAAAATAAGATCAAATAAATGAAATAATTCGCCCCCTGAGGACCAAGGTGTTGTATGTGCCGGTAGGCAGATAGAACACACTGGAAATCAGGCGACGATATGTTAACAAAATACTGTTTACTCGTTTTCTTAACGACCCAAGGGTTGTAACTCTATCTGTTGTCTTCTGCGTTTGTAAAAACAAAATACGAATTTGGTCCAACCTTTTACGGAGCGTGAGAAACGCGTCCACCAATTTTTCTCCAATATGTTTCTATTGTGTTTCAAACGGGACACAAACGTTATCTCCTGCGGCTGGGTGTTTAAAAACCGACATCCAGGTATTAAATCTCCATATACCATATGTTGGCGGAGAAAACTTATTATTAAAAAGGGTTTGTAAAGCGGTTGAGCATTATAATCGGTTTTATTCAAAAGCCGATTTCCTGTCCGAAAAAAACTGTATTATTCCAATCAATTCAAGTTGGTCTGATATTAGGCCTATAGTGTTTTTAATCAAATTGGAAGCAGTAAATAAAAAGAAAACAAAAGCCCCAAAACAACCTTGTTACATAATTTTGGACCCCCCCCCCCCACCTCCCCCCCCCCCCCCCCTCCTCTCAATTATTTGTAACAGAACGTAGTTGGGTTTGCAGAGCTGGGCAAAGCTACCATAATGATGAAAGTTTCTTATTCCGTTGAAAGCTGATACGATAGCGCCGCTCCAGAAATCGTCTTTCACACCAATTATTTTTAACTCTTCCCACCCCCACCCCCAAGAGTCTGTTACACCCCTCCACATTTTGCTAGGATTTTCCTTTCTCGTCCCAGATGCATAGCCTACGATCCATGACAAAGAGTCGACCGTTATCTGCATTGGTCTTAGAGTCAACTTGCTGTTGCCAATGACGACGCACCACAACAAAGAGGCATCCCATGAGCAAAGAGGCATCACACCATCCCAATATCAATCTGTGCGCAAGACTCACCAAAAAAGTTGTTGTTTGTTGAAATACAAAATTAACCCTTTGCCCAAAGAATCGGCCGCATCCGCCCGCGTAATATGCAAATTCAGTAGTTGAAAAAATATTATTTTTCAAAAAAATTCAACAAAACCATATCATGTTACCCCTCGTTGGAACGAGCCCGTCGAGCTCGTTCCAACGAGGGGTCACATGATAAGGTTTTGTGTGAAATTTTTTGAAAAATTTGAAATAAATTATATTTAAAATAATAAATGTTGATATCGTCTGCATTGGGTAATGGGTTAAACTTTATCTTGGGTCGTTGATTCCAGTCCCTCTTACTCCAACCCCCCCCCCCCCCCACCACTTGTCCTCTGTATTATGCTTTGTTAAATGTACTTACCATCCAAGAGGTAATCTGAATGAGCATGATATTGACTGGATCCAGGAGCCCCGTATTGAACTGGTACAGTAACTTTGTCATTACATAAATTCCCATCACAACATCGATGGGCGTTGTCAACTGTATTGTACTCCATACATTCCTGCGGAAAATGAAATGCCAATTATTTTTATTCTCTCTCTCTCTCTCTCTCTCTCTCTCTCTCTCTCTCTCTTTCTCTCTCGTTTCCTGGAATGGTTTCCACTTTGTGTACACTTACAGCGAGATGGGTCAGTCCAATATCAATATACAGGGAGGATAAAATAATAAATGCAGTCTGCAGCCGTCGAGCTGAATGGCATCGTCTTTGGCTCTACTGTCGCCAAGGGAATGGATAATTCTAGTTTGTATTTGTAAATAAGTTCAGTAATAAATTAATCGTATAGACTGTAGGACTACATTATTTCTGAGGGGTCAATACTATAAAACATTTACAATTGTATTTTCTAGAATTGTATTTTTTAGTTCTGATTTTAAATGGGTTAAACGAACTATTAGCATTTTCAAAGAACTGGCAAATTTTCATATCTTTTAAAAGCTAATGATTCATTTTAGTCAGTTATGTTAATAGAGAAAAAATACAATTCTAGAAAATACATTTGTAAAAGTTTTATAGTATTGGCTTCTGATGGTCCAGGTAATTTTTCCAGTTTGGTGTTTACTTTGTTGCTTGCTCTTGGGCGGCGAGAGTTTTTTTTACGCAGACAAAAATTATGCAGAACTGGTTGAAAGGTGTACAACGCTATTTCTTGCAAGTTGACTCGATAATAATTTTAACATTAAAATGGGCTATAAAGGTTATAAAAGTAAGAGGCGGATAGCTGAACAGAAATACTAGTGAAAAAAAATGTTTTGTGTCTAAATTTCATAATCATTTTGCAAGTACTTGCAAAACCACATAAACATTGGATAGATCTTGGTATCTAAGTGAATATCTTTCCTTGACTGGAACAAGGTGCTATCTTCAATGCCAAAGTGAATATCATCCCTGAGTGGAACAATGTGTTATCTGCAATACTAAAGTGAATATCACCCCTTGAGTGGAACAATGTGCTATCGGCAATGCTAAAGCAGATGGCGCCTTCTTCAACTCAAGGGACAATATTGTCATAAATGGGTAAGATTAATTGCCTTCCAGTACTGCAGACAAGGTGATAAAAAGAAGAAACAACGGATGTCAACATTGGAAGCTTGGTGCGAAGCCCTTTCGCCCCCCCCCCCCCCCCCCCCACCCTGTCTCGACCACTGTGTGAAGCTATCAACTGATGTCAGGGCGAATAAGATATTCGCCTGTACTTTGTACAATGAACTGTCGCATCTTTTACTTTCTCTTTCTCTTCTAGTTTGTTTTTCAAGTCTGTTTGTAAGTACATTACGAAACGAAGCGTGGTTTCAGTCGCGGATAAGTCTGAGCAGTGATGCATCCAGTTGTATCCTACACGGAAATATACAGTGCCCCAGTTGCGTTCCCGTCACTCCATACGATCTCTGTATTCATTTTTTATTCCCCTACTTAATGCAATGGTCATAAGCGGCCAGCGCTTTTAACAAAGTAAAACCCATTTTAGATTTCATTATATTTCAAATTTATGCCTTCAAAACATAGCTTATGAGCTCTCACTGGAACGATTTCGTTGAGCTCGTTTTAACGAGAGGGTCATAAGGTGTTTTTTGCCAAAATATGAAGGGCTTTAGTTATTCGTCTTCTCATCATTTTGGGTAAAAAGTATAAACTTGAATATAAATCTACCCCTCACATCCTCACGAAGCAGAAGCTGTCTCCGACATTCCTTCTCGTAAAAACATCTGGCCCCGCTACTGCGGAAAGACAACATAACAACACGTTGGAGAAAGGAAGACAGGATATATTCTGAATGGTGTCTTGTTGACCGAACAGCACTTGATAGATTTTAACAATTATGTAAGTAAAGTGTTAACGGAATTCATTATATTTGTTAACTATTGAATATGTTCTCCCAAACACAGTGGTGTATATCATTCTGTTAGTGTTCGAAGGGCATTGATACCATGACAAGTTGAAAGAAATTTGCGTTGTAAAATATATAGACTCTATCGATCAATAGGTTATCTCCACCTGATACAGTTACCTCTTCTACTCTGTGGAGACTAATGTGAATTACTTCCGGTTGGTGTGTGGAATTCTTTATTTCTGAGTTTACGTCTGTTTACATTGTGATTCACTGGAATAACGTTGGCAAAACTGCGATCAAACTGATAGAACAAGTCTACCGCGTAATTGTGTGTCATAATTACAGTGCAGTCGCCGTGGACTGATTGTAATCCATGCGTCGGCAGTGATGTCCACGCATGCGTTTACCAGTTAAGAAAAATCATCACCTGCAACTTTTTCTTTAATGAAGTACCGAGTTGTACCCGATGCTTCATTAATTAAATTTTTCATGATTATTCCATAATTAGTGTTTGGAATTTAAAATGATTGCGTCCGTGGAAATACTGCCCACTCCGTGGAAAGTGAACGTACTGTACAACGGTAAAGTTGTCAACGGTAATGTCGTTGATTTGTGTGATGTGCAGTGCCTTTGTTGCTTGAGATGTCATATTGATTCTCATGCACACTTTTCCCAGGGGAGAACACCTCGCAACCCCACTCCACCAACCCAATTCCCGACTGGGGCGAGGGGGTCCCAAGATATTCCGTGGTATTCGCCCTTAGGCGAAATTTGACAATGTGCTAATCAGCGCTATCAATTCGAGTCGTCATGTTTACAATACCGCAAACATACTGAACTATTTCTATTGCCCGAGTCAGACATTAAATTTCGAGTTGTCGCCCCTATTTTTTCAAACTTGACTGCGCGGGTAATAATTAAAAAGCTTCGCACCTCGTTGTGTACCATCGATGAAGAAATTAATTTACAGTCGTCTCGAACGCACAAGCACATTGGAATATGAAAGCGAAATGTGATTACCAACAGTCGGCGACCATTCGTTACCTGCACATCGTATTCATATCTCGGTATACTTGTATGTTTGGAATTGAATGCAATTCACAACTTTTCAGTTGGCTGTCAATCGCGTCATCTGCAGAACTGTAAATGTACAAAATGAAAAGCAAAGACTAAAATTTGATGTGAAATGTTTTTATTATTAAAATTCAAAAACTTAAACACAACAAATAAATATTTACAAACAACTATCTTCCAAAAGCACACGCAAATCTTAAATAAGGAGATGTGAGGACTGGGAGTGGGAGGGATGGGGTGGCGTTCTTCATATTTGAATTCTTGGTTTGCAATAGTAGAGTAAAATGCATTTGAGAACAATTTTTTAGCCCGAAAAAAGGATTTTTTATGGCAGTTTCATTTTTTTTCAGGCAAGTTTGTGTTGCCCCCCAAAAATATGAACATCGCCTGAACTGAATTCACTCAACTATCACCTGGAAAGGAATGGTTTCGCGCGCCGAAGGCGCGCAGGGACGGTATGGAGAACAAGCCCCTTTCGACCCTAAATGCCCGTAGATGATCAATTCTCACATGTCTAGGCGTGTTGGAGGAGGAACGGGCTCAGGTACTCGGCAGGTGTCACCGGTTGCGGCGTGATGGTCTCTTTGGCTGATGTCGGTTGAACCCCTCGGGTGAGGACCAGTGTGAGAGGTTGGGTCCTCTCACATAGTTACTACCTCTCCCCGAGGGTGCAGTGGTTCTGAAGATGTACTGGTTTTATAATAATTAGAAACCTGACATTGAGTAATTGTTTAAAAAAGATACCCACATCAAAGTTTTTCCAATTAGCTGTCAACTTCAGGTTAACCTAATTGTTCTAAACCTGTACACCGTCAGCAAAGTTATTAATTCTGAATTGTTAAAATCACATACATTGTGTTCAATGCAAAATTAAACACTTATATTAACGAGTCAATAGAAATGATGGAGCTTTTAAGTCCTTTCATTCACGTCAGTGAAGACAATATTAGCCGCGGAGAATCGTCTGTTGAAATCGCATAAATATAAAAATCACTATTTTCAAAGTGAAATGGAAACATTAAAACAAAACCATAATTGAAATATTTTTATAGAATCAAATAATTTAAAGTTTACTTTATTCCGAATGATGTACGCGGAATGCATGCTATTGATGGTTAATATATATTTTTAACTTTAAAGCTACCGCAGTCAGCCTTTTTTCATAAATTCATAAGGAAATGCACACAGATAAAATAAGATATTTAAAACAAAAATGGAAACATGAAGAATTTTGTCTAGCAATAAGTATTAAACATCACTTTAAAGAGGATGCCCTAAACTATTTGACCATATGTACGCGAATTTTATTGAAAAGCAAATATGGATGAAAAATGAAGTTTTATTGCTTTCTCCCATTGACCTCCATAGTGAATTGGATAATGAAGATAGCTCTGTTTTTCACGCATGCGCAACTAGGGGGATAGAAATAGTTGTACATGTACCAATCGGTAGTAGTTAGTGCAAGAACGACAACTAGGGGGATAGAAATAGTTGTACATGTACCAATCGGTAGTAGTTAGTGCAAGAACGACAACTCATTATCCGACAGACGCTACAGTCAGGTGTCATTTGTACACTCGGTAATCCTTTGAATCACTAAAATGGCCAGGGTCTTCGCCTTCGAGTGGAACCTAGCAAAGCTCCGTATCGCTAATTGTTTTCGGAATGCTGTTTGGTCTCGACCCCCACGTATCAAAACAAGGTGTCTCTCCGCCTTTGAACCTTCTTTAAAGCTCCATGTCTGAAGGCGTGGACGCCAGAAGCACAAAGGGCAGACTTTAATTACCACTTTTGAGAAGGGCATGTTCGGAATATTAACTGGCAGGCGGTGCTGGTAGATATCTTACCCAGGGATGTCGAGTTCAGGACTTTTTCCCTTTCAGTAGTTTGGTTACATATTCCGTCGTACGAAATCTACCACGCATAAATATATTTCCCCATAGATTTAGTCAAGTATTATTCAGCTATGAATATTTTCGCTTTCTTAGACAAAGAGTAAGGAACTCTCGACGGAAATGCTCAGATATAAATTATATACCAAAAGACAAAATACCAGGTATTCTGCTGTACACCACTTTGGAAATAATTTTACACAGTTCGTCCCCTGAGTTCCTATGTGTTCTATGTGCCTACTGGTACATAGAACACATTGAAACACAAGGGACGAGTTTTAGATTCCAAAATTATCTGCTACGACACATAAGGTCTAGAAGGAGCTTCTTCCCTCATCCGCCAACTGTTTGGGACAGGGTTCAGAACCCTCGCATGCACCCAACCCTAGTTCGGCGTCTCTGTGTGAAATGTGTAATCGACTCATCTTTTATCAACAACTGGAATAGTTATTTACGAGAATGGATGATGGTGCAGGTACCATTCCACAAATTTAAACACAGCTCACAGTTAAGGACAAACCTCCCTCCCTGCCTCATTCGTTTTCAGCGTTGGTGATATTTCATCAAAAATCAATAGACTTACCAGTTGACAACCAGAACGATAACGCAATCCACCTTCTTCGCTCTTGAAGATATCTGCATAACACATCTGCAACAAAAATAAAAAACACAGTAAATCGCATAATTTAAATGCCAGTACCAGCGTGAAACTTGTCCCGAGAGGAAGGTAATTTCTTTGAACCTTTTTTTCTTTTTGTTTTGCTTTTGCATCAGAGCTTCCAACACCTTTCCCGAAGCGCCCCATTCTGCGTAGAGTAGTTCATGAAATCTGATGGAGGAAACTGCTGACATCGATGGGCGTCGATCGTTTGTCAAATGGTTTGGGCATTTCAAGAGCCAGTCTTTGCAACAGAACGTGGGTGTCGGTTGATAACGGAACTTCACGGAAGATATGGTAAAACAACTTCTGGTTTCAATGACTCACAACGAATAGTTACCCCCTAAAACTATTGATTAGAGACGTTCATTGCTGTGATCATTTAAAAGATTGTAATCCGACCTCTGGTCCTGGGTATAAATATATTTAATTTATCAGTTTCTCTTTATGTGCAATGCAAACTTGATGTCCATAACCACCCATATATGATTCAAGAAACAATTTGCCTGGCAGATGGCGCTTTGATACACTCAAAGGATGACTTACGTGGTCATCCCTTCAGTCAATTAGATTAGGGACCGGCGATTCGCAGGTCCCTAATCGGGGCTATCATTGATTGAAGGCATCACCTATCTCAAATCCTGCAGTATTTCTGGATTGGCAGAAATACTACAGGATTTCGGATGGGCGATGCATTTAATGAACGGTAGCCCCGATCAGGGACCTGCGAATCGCCAATTTTGATCGAATCGAATATCGATTCGAATTCGAGAAACCAAATCGAATTTGGAATCGAATTTCGAATTAAACTTCGAATCAAATCACAGTTAATGAATACGTCGTCAAGAGAAAAGTTTTTTCAAAAATAATCCACCCGATTATTAAAAGACACACAGTGATGATGAGTGTATTTTTCGCCTCACCTCTTTCCCCGCTATAGACTGAAATATATAGAGATTATTACCATTATGTGGATGTACAAAATATGTATCCGAGTCAAGCTCTGGGTTCTAAGGGCAGATCACGACGAGTCGAAGACGACTGGTGATCTACCCTCAGAACCCGTAGGGAGAATAATGGAAATAAGCATTTTATCTTACAACATAATGGGGATAAGTCAAGAATGCAGACGAATATATAAAGAACCATTTCTTCGTACGGATGAACAAAAAGAAAAAAATGGAACTCACGCGAAAGGAACGTGTTTGCATCCGACCCCCGATACAAACATCTGTATCGGGGGGGGGGGGGGGGGGGGGATCGCGTACACGACAGTTGCGGAGTTAATACAGACAAAATACATGTTGATTGTAAGATAAAAACCAATATACTAGCTTTTTATCTTTGTAGATTCGAAACTGCGGAAATGAACATTTTTAAACGAACCTGGCTGATAGGGCTGATACCTCACTTTTATTACTTGTTTTCTTGGAAAAAACACTTTGTTTCAAATCGGATTGACTCCATTCCGTCGTGAAGCCATTTGTTTTAAATAAAAATGCGGAATGACTAAAGCTAAACGACAATTCAACGCCAAATAGAGTCGATCCGCTTGTAAATTAAAGCCTGCTCTACTTCTGTTTATATAATAATCAGGGGTATTTTTTTAGAAAACTGTTGCTTTTGATGATGTATTTAGTAAATGTGATCGAACAGAACAATACTCAATGTAAAATAATGTGATCATGTTGTAGAACAAATCATTTATTGAAGTTGAACGGCTGAATAACGTTTTGAAATTTCGAAACTTGAATTTTTTATAAATGGTCAATGGTCATAATGTACAATAAGTTGAAATGAACAGTTGTAGCAGTGACAGTGTTTGTAGCGATGTACAGTTGTAGCTACGTCGCTACAAACACTGTTACCGCTACAAGTCAGTTACGTTTCTACTCAGAACAATACACATTATAAAATAATGTGATCAATTACAATCTGTAAACATTCACAGTTAAGGTCGAAGTATATTAACAAATATTCGAATTTCCGATTTCGAATCGAATCGAATATTGACTTTCGAATCGAATTTCGAATCGAATTTCGAATTTTCGCACGAGCCTAGCCCCGATCGTCCGGATTAGTGTATTGGAAGGTCTAAAAGGCACCCGCCGTACTAGTTGGTTCATCTAGGGTACTTCGGCTCCCACCAAAGGGCCTTGCGAAAATTAACGAAAGGGGATGTGGGTGGTGTGAACATGATTTGTTCCACCTGATGAAGTTGGAATATTACCCAGTGGAGATTATAGTTTAAAAGCTCAAGACTTTTTGGAAATTTATATTATTATTATTATTTATTAGTGTTTAAGGTCATATATTTCTGCACAATGGCTAATCATGACCACGACAGTTTATAATATGTTTGGGAGCTGAGAGTTGCTCTGGGGGTTCTCTCCGGGTACTCCGACTTCCTCCACCCCTAAAACTGTCGTGGAGGAAGCCGGAGTACCTGGAGAGAACAACCGAGCAACACGGAGCAACTGTCAGCTCCCAAACATACTAACTCTACACAAGCAGGGGTAGCATTGGTTGAACACAAGTGTATCATCGACGTGCAGTACCGCCTTAGAACACAACGCCACCGTCCCCCCACGTTTGCAATGGAGGTGAAGTGTCTTGCCCAAGGACACAACGCGGTTGCCGCAGGTGGGATTCGAACCTAGGACCTCTCGGCTTGCAGCCTGCACCTCTACCTACTGAGCCACAGCGCCCACCTTGGGAAATTATAAGTGAATGACTAACATACACATGTAGTAATCGTTGCGCTACTTCTTATTCACTTATCACGTACTGTAGTGGAAGTACAGATCACTCACTCCAGACCTCCATTTGTACGGCCAACAGTGAGTGTGTGTATGTGACACAAGTCCAAATATCAAATCTAATCATTTAAGAAATAGAGGATATCTAGTGTTTTAGAGTGGATACCGAAAATTGTCTCATCAGCGACCGAGACAAATAACCACTTGTCTCGGTCACGAGAGAGATAATTTTCTGTATCCACTCAAAAACACAGATTTGCTTTTTATTATACGCTTTTTTATAAGAATCTGATCATTCCTATCCATAATTCCACTCGTATGAACCTTGAATTGATGCATGGAAGTAAACAGCTGGTGCGCATTGATACGCGGAAGTGATTTGATCGATAGTCGGAACAGGTTGCGTCTTGCGATCTGATTTAGTTGGCGGGTTTCATGTATCAATTCAAGGTGAATACGTGTTGAATTATTGCTGGAAATGATCGGTATCCACTCAAAAACACTAGATTTTCTTTTCATTATTCGTTTTTAAAACAAATTGATCATTTCCAGTGATAATATAACTCGTATTCGCCCTGAAGTGATGCTTTGAATGACGCCATTTTGATTGATACCGTGAAAGTGAAAAGTTCTATATCTTCACAGTGGGGGATACGATTTCCATCTTTTCGCATTTTTTTCGGTAATCTATCTATAATAAAGTACTTTATTACTAACAAGAGAGAATTGATAGCTCAGACGCCAATCCAGACAAAAATCTCCCGACTATATAACTATTGGTGGTATCCCTCCTCTACACCGCCTGTAAAATTGCACTAGACAAGATGAACTCGTCTGTTGAAAGTGTGGCTAAAATGCAAATAAGCAAACGCATTGGCCCATGTAATCCACTGGGTAACGAATTTGTTCAAATTAAATTCACCCGTCGGGTTTTATAACATTTGACAACCAGAGAGCCAATATTATAAAACTTTTACAATTGTATTTTCTAGAATTGTATTTTCTACCTATTAATATAACTGATTAAAATGAATCATTAGCATTTTAAAAGGTATGACAATTTGCCAACTGGCAAATTACCAGATCTTTGAAAATGCTAATGGTTCATTTTAACCCATTTAAAGTCATAACTAGAAAATACAATTCTAGAAAATACAATTGTAAAAGTTTTATACTGTTGGCTCCTGGTCTGATTAGTGTTTCTATTTGTCAACTAAAGCACTGATTACGACGGATTTCTCCTCTCGATGGAAGGCGCTCATTTAACTCGTTCCGCTGGGGTTTTGTGAGCTGTGAGAAAGGAAGAAAACAGCGAAAAAATATGTATGGAAGGAATTTTTTTGTAAGTGTCGTCTGCTTGTCGTGTTAGATAAACATGTATACATTTTAAATATTAACGTTACCTCGTCACGTCGACATGTTGTTGTAATCATGCATTCTTCTTGAAAATCGACATCGCAACTGTAACAAGTAACGCCACCTGGGGGATAAAATAGAACTCGAAGATTATAGCTGAAACAGTTTCTAACAGCTTTTTAAAACAACTGTAAATGGAGAGAAGAACAGTATTATATGCTGATTAAAAAAATGCGTTTTTATCCAAAATCTTTATATCATGTTCTCGTCAGTCTTAAAGTGTCTTGCGCAACAAACCCATACCGGCTGTAAAATACCAGACATTATGCCCCATAAAGTAGATCTTCTATTTCTCAGCTCATTTGTTGTAAAATTGTATGCTGGCGGGCAATTTTTTATTTTATTTTTTATTTCTGTAATTATATTTTTGCCATCAAAAGTTCATATTCTTGGTTTGTTTTATGTTTTAGGCCTCATAATCTACAGATTAGCACAGGTGGTTGTGTATTTCGTCCCTTGAGTGCAATAATACGGCAGTGTAGAACCGCCACCCTATAGTAGATTTCCAGGGATCCCTAATCTGTTTAAACAGATTAACTAATCTGCTTTTACAGATTAGTAATCTGTTTAAACAGATTAACTAATCTGTATTATCTGAATGCTAATCTGTTTTGACAGATTAACTAATCTGTTTTTACAGATTACTAATCTGTTTAAACAGATCACTAAATTAGTAACCTGTTTAAACAGATTAGTAATCTGTAAAAACAGATTAGTTAATCTGTCAAAACAGATTAGCATTATGTAAATACAGATTAGTTAATCTGTTTAAACTAGTAATACTAATCTGTTTTTGCAGACTAACTAAGTAATCTGTAAATACAGATTAGTTAATATGTAAAAACAGATTAGTAATCTGTAAATACAGATTAGTTAATCTGTTTAAACAGATTACGAATCTGTAAATACAGATTAGTTAATCTGTAAAAACAGATTAGTAATCGGTTTAAACAGATTAGTAATCTGTAAAAACAAATTAGTCAGTCTGTAAAAACAGATTAGTAATCTGTTTCAAAAGATTAGTAATCTGTAAATACAGATTAGTTAATCTGTTTAAACAGATTACTAATCTGTAAATACAGATTAGTTAATCTGTAAAAACAGATTAGTAATGTGTTTAAACAGATTAGTGATCAGTAAATACAGACTACTTAATCTGTAAAAACAGATTAGTAATCTGTTTAAAAAGATTAATAATCTGTAAAAACAGATTAGTAAGCTGTAAAAACAGATTAGTAATCTGTAAAAACAGATTAGGAATCCCTGGAAATATACTACGGTGTGGCAGTTCTACCGCTAAAGCATTGCAAAACCTTATTGCGCTTAAGGGACAAATTTATCAATTTTATTAACTTGGGTAAAATATTAGACATAAACCATTTAATTTTTACTTTATTTTTTATGTTTGTATTGGTTATTAAAAGAGAGCAGCGGCAGCCAAAAGGACCATGCGGGATGGCCTGAGAAACAGATTTTTTATCTTTTTGGCCTGATGATTGATAGGTAACTTCAGAACCACTCAGTTAATGAAGTTACTAATACTGAGGATAAATTATCGCGAAGAACAAAATAAAGTGTGCAGATACCTCGTCTCTGCAACGTGTACACAACGTAGTGATGTGAATTTGAATTTTGAATTCGAATTTGAAGCATAACAAAATACTTGATTTTGACCACAAGTGTGCAATCATCAGAAAATTATGAAAACTTCACGGAGGGCCAAAAATCGACAGTGTACAATTGCAATCCACTGGGGCACTGCAAATCTCAAATTTAGGGTCGAATCGAATCTAATCAGGCGTCCGATTTCGAAACAAACCAGGCGTCCTATTTCGAATCGAATCGAACCTCGAATCGAATCTCACCGCTTTTCAAGTTGTGGATATCGCACCTTCATACAACCGTAAATATTGTCAGTCTCCACATAAATAGTTTGTGCAATAGCGACACGTGCACATCAAACAAAAAAAAAAGCGGAATATTCCAGAACGGAATCAATGTAATTTTGGAAGCGGAACCCACTTCAAGAAGAAGAGTTCAAGAGGAGAAGCTTTGTAGGATTTTGAGAATATCTTTACGATTCGAAAATTTTTGAATTGGCGCGATTGAAATCGAATCATGGGGACTATTTCGAATCGAATCGAATTCCGAAGCTTTGCGTGGCCCTTATTTATTATATTTGTTTATTAGGGTTTAACGACACATTAACAGCCAAGGTCATATCGTGTCAGTGACAGTTTTACGGGTGGAGGAAGCCGGAGTACCCGGACAGAACCACCGAGCAACAACCTTAGCTGCTAGGTCCCCAACATCGTAACTCCGCACTGCAGCACAGGCAGGGTTAGACTGGTTGAAGACATGCGCACCATCGACGTGCAGTACGCCTTAGTACACGGCGTCATCGTGCCCCCATGTGGACAATCGGTGTTTAGTGCCTTGCCCGAGGACACAACGCGGGAGTCCGAATCGATCGCTCAGACGGTCACCCATCCAAGGACTAACCGGGCTCGACGTTGCTTAACTTCGGTGATCCGACAAGAACCGGTCACCGCAACGCCACCGCGCCCCATCGTGGGGGTGGGGCCCTACAATCCACTCTCAAAGCATTGTAGAAACAATTCCAATTTACTGAGATGTGCTTAAGAGCACTTAAAAAATCTGACTCTTCTATCGTGTATAGGTGAAGGTAAATAGGAACTCTTACCTCGCTTTGATAAGTAAGAAAGAGGTTCAAGCCATGTGGGCAATTCAGAATCCGACTTTTGGATTTCACCACGACTAATATCCTTGCTAGCCTGACCTGTGAGGTCACCTGAAACAGAAATGTTATATCATTACTTCGAAGCAAAATTTGATAATTTTGTGTGTGAATACTGTAGGTAAAGGGTTAAAAATTAATACAGCCATCAAATAGAGTGGTAGTGAGGACAAAGCCCTTTTCTGAGCCCCCCCCCCCCCCCCCCCCCCCCACACACACACCGATATCTCGAAGGACCGTCACTGCTTCTTTGAAATTGTAAATGACTCCCGGAGTTATGAAATCAAATTCGCAGGTGTTTGACTTGTACCCCCCCCCCCCCCCCCACCTTTCCCTTTCATACTCGCTGTTGACTACGAGGCGTTTATTATGTGCATTTTTCTAAATTTTCTAACGACATACCTAACTGACATAAATCCTTGTTACAAAGATCTCCAGTACAACACTCCGTGCACGACCCATCGACTGCTACCGACAGAAGACGATGTCTTCGCAAAGTCCCGTAAAATCTATTGAATATAGAAGTTTGACTGCTGATTGGACATTGCTGAAAATAGCAAAAAAACAAAACAAAACATCACTTAATAGTTTTAGATTAACAGTTAATTAAAAGAACTGTATCAGAGAGAGAGCTACCGTAGTATTCAGCAATTCCATTCGACATTTTGAGTTTAGTTAACTTCCGCCGTGTAACTACAATCTGTTTTACAGTTAGTACAGTAATTCGGCTGTTTCCCTCACCCTCCCCTTTCTTGACAAAAACGAAACAATATTTCGAAGCTGTTGCTATTCCCAGTATACAACCCGCAATTCCATTTCTCTTATGGCTTGATACATAGTATGCGTTCTGTGGTATGAAATAAAGTTCAAATAAAAAACTTTTTTTCCGACAGCCATTTGGATCCGATTTGATATTTGTTGTCTTCCTGTAGTAAGACAAGGACAGATATTGATAACACTGAGTCTATAATAAAAATATCATTGCTGATAATAATGACGCAATGATTCGTTACAACATCATTATATTCAATACGGTTCACCGTAAAAAAACAGACGTCATGTGAATTACAAGTTATTGTTCCACACCACATTGTCACAATGACTGTTATTTATTTATTTTTATTTATTTTATTTATTTATTTATTTATTTATTTATTTATTTGTGTTTTAGGTCACATATTTCTGCACAATGGCTAATCATGACGACAACAGTTTTACGGGTGGAGGAAGCCGGAGTAGGCCTACCTGGAGAACCACCGGTACATTAGTTGAAGACAGGTGCACCATCGATGTGCAGTACGTCTTAGTACACTACGCCAAGTGAGCAATGGTGGTGAAGTGTCTTGCCCAAGGACACAGCGCGGTTGCCGCAGGTGGGATTCGAACCTAGGACCCCTCGGTTTGCAGCCTGCACCTCTACCTACTGAGCCACCGCGCCCCCAAAACGACTATTAAAATATGATAAAGGTGCTGGCAATCCAGTTGTCGGTACTTGTACCGTAAACTCTCCCAGTTAAAATAATACACAGAACATGGGTTAATCGATATGGCACGAGTGCCAGTGCGGAATGATAAAACGAGAGGCCGCAGGCTTCGAGTTTATCCTTTCGCGATGGCACAAGTGCCATATCGATTGACCCATTCACGCGTGTGTCGTTTTGTATTTATTACACGCCTTCACGCCTACAAACGCAATTATTAGAAGGACGTTCAGCAATTCATTTGACAACTATCAACAAAAACAACACATTTTATCGCCAACCAAATTTGCGAGGAGAACCCGTGTTACCATTTCGTCCCCTGAGTTCCCATGTGTTCTATGTTCCTACAGGCACATAGAACACATTGGAACTCAGAGGTCGATTTTCAGCTGTCGCTAGCAATTCAGATTGTGAATGCGTTGGACGATTTGTGGAAAAGTCCAGTGAAATTTCGCTTCTATTTAAAAATAGTCCGTCAACGATTTCCGTTCCGAACATTTGTGCGGAACAGATTTTCATTTACTGCGTGGTTTCGTGTCGCTGCAGATGGGGATTTCATAGAACAGACGTGCATTAAATTATCTTATTTTTAAGTACCGTTGATAATGCCGACATTTTTCTGTTCGATTTTGAGTAAAAACGGAGGTACTGATATTTCCTTTCACTTCGTAACACAAGAAGACTGTTGGTTTGTTACACAGAGTAGAAATGAATATTATTTATTATTTATTGGTGTTTAAGGTCACATACTTATGCACAATGGCTAATCGTGACCGTGACAGTTTTACGGGTGGAGGAAGCCGGAGTACCCGGAGAGAACCACCGAGCAACGACGAGCAGCTGTCAGCTCCCCAACATCGCAACTCCGCACTGCAGCACAGGCAGGGTTAGAGTGGTTGAAGACATGCGTATCATCGACGTGCAGTACGTCTCAGTGCACAGCGTCATCGTGCCCCCATGTAGGCAATCGGACACAACGCGGTTGCCGCAGGTGGGATTCGAACCGAGGACCTCTCGGCTTGCAGCCTGCACCTCTACCAACTGAGCCACCGCGCCCCCGTAGAAATGAATATCTTCAACCTGAACTCGGGTGGCTGCAGGTGAAAAGTATTATTTAGTCTTCCTCAAAAACTGAGTTTGCAAATGCTCACTCTTAGTAGTTGTATGGGCTGAGTTCGTTCAAAAAACTGCTCCACTCTCTACATGAGCACCCCTCTATTGCGATATGAAAGAATAGTCAAAATTTTGTTTGTCAGCTGACTTTGCATTGCTCTTGAAACAACGTAAATTGTTGGAACGGATGAGTGCTTGTTTTTAACATAAATGACAGAGCCGTCGTATATTCGCAAGGTGCAACTTAGACTCACTCAAATATCAAAATTATTCTTCAAGTTTATTTATTTATTTTTTTTTTTTTTTTTAATTTATTTACAGCCATTTTCGTATAGTGTCTGACAGCTTCGCGGGTGAAGGAAGCTGGACTACCCGAAGGGAACTACCGAGCAGCGGTGGGTAACTGCTGGAATCTCCAACTTACTCCCCCCCCCCCCCCCCCCCCCCACACACACACAAGCAGGGCTAGCATCTATTGAATGCGTGTGTATTATCGACATCCAACACGCCTTGGCACACTGAGTCACCAAGCTCCCACACAAGCAGGGCTAGCATCTATTATCGACGTCCAGCACGCCTTGGCACACTGTGTCACCAAGCCCCCACACAGGCAGGGTTAGCATCTATTATCGACGTCCAGCACGCCTTGGTACACTGTTTTACCAAGCTTCCACACAAGCAGGACTAGCATCTATTGAATGCGTGTGTATTATCGACGTCCAGCACGCCTTGGCACACTGTGCCACCAAACTCCCACACAAGCAGGGCTAGCATCAGTCGTACCCTCAGTTCCAATGTGTTCTATGTGCCTACTGGCACATAGAACACATTGGAACTGAGGGGCGATCTATTAAATGCGTGTGTATGATCGACGTCCAGCACGCCTTGGCACATTGTGTCACCAAGCTCCCACACAAGCAGGGCAAGCATCTATTATCGACGTCCAGCACGCCTGGGCACACTGTGTCACCAATCCCCCACACAGGCAGGACCAGCATCTATTATCGATGTCCAGCATGCCTTGGTACATTGTGTCACCAAGCCCCCACACAAGCAGGGCTAGCATCTATTATCGACGTCCAGCATGCCTTGTACACTGTGTTACCAAGATCCCACAGAAGCAGCACTAGCATCTATTTAATTTAATGCGTGTGTATTATCGACGTCCAACACGCCTTGGCACACCGTGCCACCAAGCTCCCACACAAGCAGGGCTAGCATTAGTCGTCCCCTGAATTCCAATGTGTTCTATGTGCCTACTGGCACATAGAACACATTGGAACTCAGGGGCGATCTATTGAAGGCGTGTGTAGAATCGACGTCCAGCACGCCTTGGCACACTGTGTCACCAAGCTCCCACACAAGCAGGGCTAGCATCTATTATCGACGTCCAGCACGCCTGGACACACTGTGTCACCATGCCCCCACACAAGCAGGACCAGCATCTATTATCGACGTCCAGCATGCCTTGGTACACTGTGTCACCAAGCCCCCACACAAGCAGGGCTAGCATCTATTATCGACGTCCAGCACGCCTTGTACACTGTGTTACCAAGCTCCCACATAAGCAGCACTAACATCTATTTAATTTAATGCGTGTGTATTATCGACGTCCAGCACGCATTTGGCCCACCGTGCCACCAAGCTCCCACACAAGCAGAGCTAGCATCAGTCGTCCCCTGAGTTCCAATGTGTTCTATGTGCCTACTGGCACATAGAACACATTGGAACTCAGGTACAATCTATTGAAAGAGTGTGTATTATCGACGTCCAGCACGCCTTGGCACACTGTGTCACCAAGCTCCCACACAAGCAGGTCTAGCATCTGTTATCGACGTCCAGCACGCCTTGGCACACTGTGTCACCAAGCTCCCACACAAGCAGGTCTAGCATCTATTATCGACGTCCAGCACGCCTTGGCACACTGTGTCACCAAGCCCCCACACAAGCAAGGCCAGCATCTATTATCGACGTCCAGCACGATCTATTGAAGACGTGTGTATTATCGACGTCCAGCACGCCTTGGTACACACCCTCACCAAGCTCTCACTCGTGCAATTAGAGTCAAATGTCTTGCCCAGGGATACAATGCAGAAGACGCCGATTAGGATCAAACCTACATTCTTCGGTCTTTTGAGCTGAGGTCCAATGCGCTAACCAATGGGCCATCGCGCTCTCTCTTCAGGCATTACTCTATGAGTTTTGGTATTTGCTGAAACTGGTCGAGCATGTACAACCATACTATAATTATAGTTAATCTGGTTGTTGTTTCTGTTTGTCGTTTTTGTTTGTCGTGACGTACAACATCATTATATCCTTGGCATCTACGGGGCCGAGAGACTTCAAACTAGGCAGGTGTGTGTATTTCTATCTGAAATAACTAAACAGACATGTTTGGTGTCAATATTTTGCGTTATTCACCGAGAATCGCCAATTGCGTCTTAAGATAGGTGTTGGTAAAACACTTTATGATTCGTAGAGTTCTATAGTGGAAGTAATGCCATGGGTTTACCAACTGGTCATATAAAATCGGCGAAAAGCGTGACACAGTTGTGACTTATGATCTGAAACAAATTTCAAGGTTTGCTTTGGTTTGCTTGTTATATTTCGATTCGAGATTCGAAAAACCAGTTCATATCATCGCACTTCCGCTGAATTTAATGTTAAACAAAGATCTATACTTACCATGAGTTCGCGACACCCACTTGAGTATAACAGTACTCCGTTTTCGTCTTTTCGGGTACTTGTGAAACAAACCTACAATAAACGGAAAGAAGAAACGGGTACAGAAGTCCATTCAAATACAAATCATTTTGATTTTCGACAAAACAACGAGATTAATCTGGGCGTTATCTATTTGCTCTTGGATAACCCTCTTTTCCGAAGATGTAGCATTAAACATGCATATCCATACGGTGTTGAGTCGGTTTATTCCCAACAAGACGAATCCCAACAAGACGAATGTCGCAAATGGTCATCCCAACAAGACGAATTTAATTAAAATGACTTTATAACCCATTTTTTTAGGTTTCCCATCGTAAACTGCAAAACGGCTTACTTTTGGACGAAGATATTTCATTTAACTGGTTGAGTGCAGGAAGCCCATTTTGGGTCTTTATCCTGAAGTGTGGGTAGCCTACCAGAGCTAAATGACTTCATATTCTGTGGATGAACTTCAATTAATTTTTGATGTGATATTATTAAGTCTGGGTGGATTTGCCCTGTTACAATTAATTTAACAAGGCAATAATATGTGTACAAAATTTTGAAAACCCCAAGGAAACTTAGCACACAACCAGTTAACAGAGACGCCACGCTTTGTTACAAGACGCTATTTGCTACAGTTTTTTTTTTTGTTTTTTTTCTTTGGGGGGGGGGGGGGGATCTTTTTTATCAACAAAACTCCCAAACACATGCATAAAACGAATACCCTAAAATATTTCAAATAGCATACTTTGTAATTAATGTACGCGTTCTTTTTAAAGGAAACTCCCCCCATATTTGATGAGAAAAATCATTTTCGTTTTGTTGGGATCGTCTTGTTGGGGTCGTCTTATTTGGGATATTTTACCAATTCGTCTTGTTGGGATTCGTCCTGTTGGGATGACACCGTTGAAAATATACAGATTATTACAACACTCAAGTGATCCGGGTTGTTATATTCCGCCGACTTGACGAATTCAGATCAGCCAGATGAAAGAAAATTCTGCACGCGAATATTGGGTGGATATTACTATAAATAAACAATGAATGTATTGGTAATGTGCACATTTTCTATGGCAATATAATTTGAATATTTACAACATAGTTTTATTTGACCAAAAACAAGTGCCAAGATTGGAAAGTTGATAGCTTGAAACTGGTTTTCGTGCTATATGAACACCTTGAAGTTTAACGAAGTGAAAGCGTAATAGCTTTCACGTCATCAAACGTCATCGATTAATCCTTTACCCAACGCAGACGATATCAAAATTTATTATTTTAAATATAATTTTTTTAAATTTTTAAAAAAAAATTCAACAAAACCATATCATGTGACCCCTCGTTGGAACGAGCTCGACGAGCTCGTTCCAATGAGGGGTCACATGATATGGTTTTGTTGAAATTTTTTGAAAAATAATATTTTTCCAACTGCTGAATTTGCACATTACGCGGGCGAATGCGGTCGATTCGTTGGGTAAAGGGTTAAAGGAGTTATCGTGATGATTGACTTTCGTCATCTTAGAGTTGACAGATTAAAAAGCGATATTTTTCGCTGACTTTCCGACAGTCCATTTGTCTAGAGATCAATCAGTGCATGTGTGAGGGTGAAGAGAATGTTTTGCACGTTTCTCATACTTGGGTGATGATAGATTTGCCCTGAAGTCTAACATTGAAAACGTTTATATTTGTAGTAGCTTTGGTGTCCGTGGCGTTATTATTGTTCCGCGAAAACGCAACGAAGCAACGCCCCCATTATTATGAAAAGTACGTCCCAAACTTTTATTACCTCAAATGGCGATAGCGTTGATCTGAGACAGCAGAAAACACAGTGTGATGAATTAAATGATATATCGTGTGTCAAACAAGGTGGGTGAGTCAAATAATTAACACCCTGAGTGGGATAACAAATTTATATTGACATCCTATATATGTACATAACAGATAATACACGAGATCAGGGTATTCGGCCTAATAATTATCTAGGTTGATTATCCTGGTCAAGTGTATTACCTGACTTAAAATTCACTTTTACATTAAGTTTGTGTTTTAATGCGAAAAAGGGAAATATCTCCTGCGAAAATTCGATTTGAAATTTGATTAGAAAGTCAATATTCGATTCGATTCGAAATCGGAAATTCGAATATTTTTAAATATACTTCAGCCATAATTGTGTGACAGTTCTGAGCAGAAACGTGACTGCCTTGTAGCCGTAACAGTGTTTGCAGCCATGTAGCTATACAACTGTATAACAGTTGTAGCTACATCGCAAGAAACACTGTTACCGCTACAACTGTTCATTTCAACTTATTGACCAGTGACCATTTATGAAAATTTTAAGTTTCGAACTTTGAAAAGTTATTCAGATGTTCAACTTCAATAAATGATTTGTTCCCGAACATGATCACATTATTTTATATTGAGTATTGTTCTGTTCGATCACAGTTATTAGATACATCGTCAAAAGCAACGTTTTTCTAAAATATTATATAAACAGAAATAGAACATGCTCTAATTTAAAAAAGCGGATCAACACCATTCGGCGTTGAATTATTGTTTCGTTTCAGAGATTCCGCATTTTTATTTAAAAGCTAAAGTCAAAAATTCGAATAGTTTAAATTGACAGCTAGAAAAATTGGTTTATATCTCAGTTAGCATGGGATGTGGTGAGGCGAAAAAATGCACTTAACATAACTGTGTCTTTTAATAATTGAGGGTATTATTTTGGAAAAAAAACTTTTCTTGTGACGACGTATCCATTAACTGTGATTTGATTCGAAATTCGATTCGTTTGCACCAAATCAAAGGTCCCTATTTGATACGTGATTTATCGTTCGTCATTCGGGATAAATTAGTCAGGTCAGTTTTAATTTTTTTATTTAATCTTATTTGTTTTACAAGGATTGGCGAACAAGTTATACAACTCATATTAACGCCTCGCCTTGTCCCAGTGGCGCAAGTGTGTGGGATGATCTTCGTAGCGGCAACTTAGTGGCCTCGCTCTTCTCGAATATTACGAAGGGATCTTTAGCCTGCAGGGAGTGCGTCTCTCTCTGCACAGATGGCAGCCATTTTACGTCCCAACTCCCACCCGATAGGACGGTCCAACCCGATAGGACGGTCCCATCCGATAGGACGATCCCACCCGATAGGACGGTACTCTGTGACCGCATCAACCCCACTGTTGATGGTGACAGGGAGTGTTTTGGACACCTCGAGAACTTTTCCCGACCGGGGATTGATCCCGGGACATCTGGCATGGTAGCGCTCATATCCACTCCGCCACCACTTTCTACTTGCAATTATTCAGTTTGTTGATGATTTCACATTGCAAAATAGTCGCTGAAAAAGTCGTCCGGGTAAATTTGTAGAGAATGAACTTTTCTCACTTGTCCGTGTACAAGAAAAGAGCGAACGCTTTATCGCGTTTGGAATGCACAGAAAGAATAAATGGATTTCGAAAAGCAACAAGCTGTCCCTTGTATGGCCATGGAGTATTTGTATCCGTTAAGGACTGGGTGGTGCTTCCGTGTGACACATCTTTGTTCTCTATATAGATGTGAATACTCAAAAGTGCCTTTATGTGTCCGAGATGCCTCACAATTGTATCATTGTAAATTCTTTGCCACGCTGACGAATAATTGCAAGTACTGTCGAAATTGGTCTGATGTACGCATAGGTACCAGAGTCGGGCAAGGTAGGGTGGGGTGGGTTAAGATAGAATGGGACGATGATTTATATAGGTGTGTTTTGGCGGAACGGGTGAGAGTATGTCCGGAGCTGGTCAGTATTTAACATTGTTTCTTTTTTACCGTATATACCACTTTGTGGTTTGCATGAGAAATAAAGTATAGTATTTGGAAGCATATAGGCTGAATGTTTGTATTAGAGCAATAGCTTTGTTTATAACTATGCCCGGATATTCTTAAAAATAATACACACTTTTGTGCATGGCGGTTTTCCTTTCAGATAACAGCAGAAGTGAAACAAGAGTTTTATTGCAAGGCTATGCTTTTATTTTCATAAAATACACACGTCTTTTCTGCAAAAACCGAAGCGAACAATAAATTTTGTTGTATTGTCCTTGAACAATACGCTCACGTGCGCGGATTAAACTTTTGGTTTGCAATAAATACAGAACAGCATGCGCCTTCGAACTGTCATTTTTACCGCATATAGAAATGGACCGCGTACTACAAACAACGTCGAAGCCTTCGGCGTCTCGTTCAATATTATCGTGCTGCCAAAATCTATCTCGTGTGGTGAAAAATGACAGTACGAACGGGACAGTCGTTCTGTCTATATATGTTGCGTGAGTTTTATCATATATACTTACCTCTTCAACATCACATTTACGAAGAGTGTTACATTCATCAAGAGACATCATATCGTTACATGAGAAACAGGTTGAATGGTAAGCTGCAAAGGAAAAAAATCATAAACTTCACCGAAAAAAATGTGAAACTAACATCATACGTTTGGTTATACCATTCTCGCCTATGTTACTACCTGTGCAAAGCCTGATTGTTAAGTTTTAGCTGTTAACCCCACTACCGATGTACAACGTCTACTGGGGTTAAGAAAATTTATACAGTCATTACCTATTCTACTATATATGAAAAGCCTATGACATAAATTTTAGCTTTATACACCAACCGTGGTGAACACGCCAGCAATGGGATTTCAGTGGTAAAAATTTACACCTACAGTGTAACTGCATCCAAGTTGACCTTTGGTGACGTCGACCTGAATGCGAACTTGTCTAAATTTATCGCACGTCGCCTCGCGAAGAGTGAAATGAAAGTGGCAATTATTTATTACGTTTTTAAATAAGTTTACCCCATAAAACACCAAAAATTAACAAACACGCATTGTCTCATGTTAATAAAACATCCATAACTCGAAATAATATGTTATTAAAATTAAAAATGCCCTGTTTCTTTTTTGTGTTTCGTGATAAAATTGACAGCGGAAGTACCTCCGACCGATGCTCATGTAAACAAAAGCAAATTCGCACGTATGTACGGCTGCTGCTCAGTTAAATCGAGAAAAAATAATAGCGACTCTTAATAATCTGATGATCATAGTATAAATAAAATATACCCAAAGTAGCTTGGTGTACCGAATGTTCACCACTCGTGGTGAAGTGGTGTTTCGTGCCCCGAAGGCTCGCGGTTAACACCTCTTCACCACTCGTAGTAAACATTTGGTACACCAAGCTACTATGTGTATATTCTATATATACACCCACAGTAGGAAGCTCATCCATGACGTGACATGACGTATTTTGCCAACTTCGATATATTCACTCTACGCGATGTTTCATTCAAACATACGACGTTTTGCGGTACGATCTACTGCGTGCATTGACTTACTAAGTTTAAAATACCTACAATTAAATATTTAAAATCAAATTTAAGAATTGTTGATAATAATTTGACTGAAAAAGCAAAGTAAATTCAATCAACTTTGACGATGTGTTTAGCTGTCAATCAATGATTCACGTACAGCCGGTAGTAATGCCCACCGCCGAAGATGTAAACAAAACAAACCCGTGTGTTTGCAACAAAAAGTGTCGTTTTTTTCCATTTTTAGTGACAAAGTCGATTATTTATTAAGAGCATGGTATAAATAATACAATTGGGTACTAGGACCGCAGGGCCAGTAATCAGATTTAAACCACTCGTAAAATAAGGGTTTTAATCTCGCGGCAAGTCGTGTGAACCCTTATCCTACTCCTGGTTTAAATATGATTATCGGCCCTAGTATCTCTTTATTCTATATATCCTTGTTCACACGAAATCAATAACAAGTAAGCTGTTATTTCTCCTTTTTGAGTAAACATAGATATTCAAGTATATCGCCACAATCAAAGTTTAAAGAACTAAGCTTTCAAATTGCCAATCTGTTTTACAACAAGCTTTATGCTGTCATCATCAGGAGAAAATGCCTATTTTGAGGTTTTGATGAAAAAAACAATTCCACCCAAATGCAAGTTACTGTTACATGTCTTGATTAAAAGTTCACAAATTTTAGATTTTCCTCCACTCGATTTCCATTTTTTGTTTTTCATTTTTAAGATAACGGTGAAATAAGCTATGAAGATTGACAGAATGATCTACATTGTAAAAATAAATTTTCTATTTTTCCGGAAATAAATTTGATCAGCTGTCACATAAAATGTCTCCTTTATTTTTAGACACATGTTTTTATTGTTCTCCCTTCTCTCAGTGCCGGATTAAGGCATGCGTTTTATGGGCTACAGTCCCGGGGCCTCCGCCAGTTGAGGTCATCCACAGATAAAGTGAAATTAATTTACTGTGAAAAGTTACTTCATTTGTAAATACAGAATGAAAGTATAAGTATGCTGAATTATCTCTTTAAAAAGGGCTCAATTAATATACTG
Source organism: Pictodentalium vernedei (assembly GCA_031216915.1). Lineage (NCBI taxonomy): Eukaryota > Metazoa > Mollusca > Scaphopoda > Dentaliida > Dentaliidae > Pictodentalium > Pictodentalium vernedei. The sequence goes on along the minus strand of CM062290.1, from coordinate 96,800,640 downwards.
TATAATACACTGGGATTTTTGTCTTGACCATTGCCCCATCTCATTGACACTGGCAATCCTGATTACAATGAGACGATCTCATACTCGCTTAGGGCCAACGCAAGAAATTTCTGATTCCATCGAAACTTTTTTTTTCGTCATTGCTTTGCGCTAGCACCAAAGACAAAAGTGCTGATAGAGGGTAGATAAGCATTGTTCTGTGATGTAATTTAATCTTACGTTATCCTATACATTGTTAATTATCACTGGGGGCCCTCGCCCTCACAATATCTGTAGTCTAGGGGCCTACAAAATCCTAATCCGGCCCTGTGGCTTCTTTCGTCGAATGGATAACCAACAGAACAGGATCTGAAGTTTTAATCTTACAGTATTATTTTGAGGAGAGTAAATAGCAATTTAATATTCCAGACGCCAACCAGTGTTTGTTTTCCATGGCTGACAATTTTCATCATTGGAAGAGTTTTACAGGACAGTATCGCTGCAGTAAATATCTGAATTAGAGTGACCCGCCTTGAATCGGAAATGATGCAATCTCTAAAAATAAGCAGCCTTGGGAAAATATATTATTTCAATAAACATTTGAAACATTCTAATGACATCTTGCATTATTGTTGAATATTCCAGATAAATAAAGAGGGTGATTCGATTACTTTTATACCTAAAAAATACAAGTGACTTTTGGTGTTGGTTTTTTGGGGAATTCCCTGAAAAATATGTGCACGTGACCTGTACTTCCCTTCCGTCAGATTTTCTCTTATTTGTTGCATGCGCCATGCTTTCTGGTCAGAAAAAGTTGTCTGAAGGTCCATACTTGACAAAGATATTTGAATGCTAAAATTAACCCTTTACCCAACGTAACGGCCAAAACCGGCCAGCGCTATTTTTTAAAAATCGCCAGTGAATTTCCATTATTTTTTCATTTTTTGTCTCAAAAACATAGGTTATGACCCCTCATTGGAACGAGCTCGTTTTTTGAGACAAAAAATGAAAAGAATTAGTTGTTCAAGAATTGTTTTTGCAGGTGTCGTCTGCTTTTCATGTTAGGTAAAGGGTTAAAGTAATGCGATCATAATTCTTTTCGCTTGAACGTTATATTGGTCGCCTATTGGAAAATATTTACTGCTGTGATACCTATAGGAAAGTTAGCTCCGTTTACATTTCTAACTCTGTCAGTAAATTTAACACTGTGGGTATGGGAATTTCATATAAACATTGAAATTTCGAAATATTGTATCACAGATGTATGCATCATTTCACAAACCTCAAACAGTTTCCCGTAGATTTAAATAAGAATACCTAAGCTAGCTTTTTCCATTTTTTTCCAAATCAATTTTGAACGTTTGCTTGAACCCATTTAGAAACAGAAAACTGGGGGCGCGGTGGCTCAGTTGGTAGAGGTGCAGGCTGCAAGCCGAGAGGTCCTCGGTTCGAATCCCACCTGCGGCAACCGCGTTGTGTCCTTGGGCAAGACACTTCACCCCGATTGCCTACATGGGGGCACGATGACGCTGTGTACTGAGGCGTACTGCACGTCGATGGTGCGCATGTCTTCAACCAATCTAACCCTGCCTGTGCTGCGGTGCAGAGTTCAGAGTTACGATGTTGGAGAGCTGACAGCTGCTCGTCGTTGCTCGGTGGTTCTCTCCGGGTACTCCGGCTTCCTCCACCCGTAAAACTGTCACGGTCACGATTAGCCATTGTGCATAAGTATGTGACCTTAAACACCAATAAATAAATAATAATAGAAACAGAAAATGGCGTTTTCACCATCTTTTGATATTCTGTAACTTGTTTTCAGTTCATTATATAAACAGTGTGTGCATTGTGACATATAATACAGACACTGTTCCATCCTTTAATATAAGAGTCTAGGAGGTGAAATTTGCTCATTTTTTCCCGAGAAGAAAAAAAAATTCAAATTTCTGTAAAAGTACATTCGCTAAACAAATACCAAAAGTGGACACTTACTTGGTGTTGGTTGGTGTCATACTGATATATATTTCTAATGATGGATTATCTGTGAACTAGTTGCTTCTATTTAACTTGTCATAAACAAGCCAACTTTCCTTTTGTTTCGTTTATTATATGAAAACATCAGACAGCTCAAAATGCTGACTGTTGTTTTCGTTTATTAAAAGCAACAAAAGGACTTTATTTTCTACTTATGTCATAGATGTTTTCTCAACAATCACTTGCTTCTCAATTGGACCTTCCTCGCCCGTGTTATATTTTCAAAGGAGACCTTTATCAAAAGTCGACTTTTATAACGATATTTGTCAAGAATCATTCCGCAGCAACCGATGCGAAACGCCTAAGACGATCCCTAATTAATAAAGGATAGATATTTATTGGCAGGAGACTTCTGTACATAAGAATTTTGTATTATTAAAGGACTGTTTGGTCATGCAGGAGACACAGGCCAATAAGTACGAATGGTTTTCTGCGTTGCACAATTTGTTTTCCTCATTCAGCAGGCGGAGATCGCAACAGACTGATTTGTCCCGATTCCAAATGATCAGGCCCCGACTAATAAATTATTCCAACCACATCATCAAGGCATGCCTTCGTTACAGGCATGCCTTGATTATGTAACTGGGATACTTGTCAGTTGGGATTAAGTTTAAAAAACTCAAAATCTCTTGTAAATTTACTTGTCGATAAATAAATACATGCAGTTGTCTTGACCAAATTGGTCATTCTCAATCCCAGCTCGAGTAGGGTATCGCATAACCCACTTTGTATCTGTGTGTGTGTGTGTCACATAACTCCAAGTCTCAAATCTCGTCTCATAAGAAAGTACACGATTTCTCCAATGGATACCTTTCGCAAAACGAACGACGACTGATAAGATTACGATTTGCTAATAATGGTTGTAAATTCGTCGAACTGTCCCAAAAAATCCTTTCGCAGAATTGACGACAATGAGAGAAAATCGTACCGTTCAAACTTCGTATCACTACGGTTCAAGGACACTATAGTGTAAGGACACAATCTTAGAGTGAACGCCCACATTAAGGGACTGAGAAACGCTCTGTGACTTTTTGCTCTATGATATATCGTCGAGTTTTCATGAGAACCCATAATCGTAACTACGGACAAGAGAATACAACAACTGGTAGGGAAAACACAAATTCCGTGACGTGGTACCCCATTCGTAATTCTTAAACAACTGATAGAAAGAACACAAATTCCGTGACGTTGTACCCCATTCGTAATTCTTAAACAACTGATAGGAAGAACACAAATTCCGTGATGCGGTACCCCATCCGTAATTCTTAAACAACTGATAGGAAGAACACAAATTCCGTGACGTGGTACCCCATTCGTAATTCTTAAACAACTGATAGGAAGAACACAAATTCCGTGACGTTGTACCCCTCCGTAATACTTAAACAACTGATAGGAAGAACACAAATTCCGTGACGTGGTACCCCATTCGTAATTCTTCTCCGTCGTCGTTCATTATTTGAAATGGTTCTTCTGAGGGTGAATCGATATCCAACACCCCAATCTACACGAAAGCACCCCTGTCGCCCCCACCTCTGCCATGCCCCTGTTTTAAGTCACGACGTAAAGACGGAATAAAACCAACTAGATTGTCTACGGTTAACCTTATTTGCGAAATATACCTGATCGGTCAAACCAGTACATTAAAAACCACAAAATCATTTTCACCTATTCTTTTTTCTCCCTCCAGTACATACCTTTCCGTGCTCAATAATGAAAACTATTTGTTTCTGTATATTTTATCCCATAAATGGCCGTTTATTAGAACAATAAAAGCCTTGGATAAACTTTTGCTTTATTCACCTAGTAGGGTGATAAATTTTCCCCGTAGGTATAACACTGAAAGAATTTATTCCTGCAGAAGAGGCGGACTTGTTGACCTCTGGCGTCAACCGCATTCGTATAGCATGATGATGATGATGATTCTTTATTTCCTCCATATTTGAAGAGTACATCAGATCAAATAACATATATTACAAAGTTGAAGCAAAAGAGAACGACAATTGTAAACGGTATTTTTGTGCATATGTACATGACAGGGGCGAAAAGATGATACAGGTGGAATAAAGAAAGGCGTTTAGTCAGCAACAGACCGATTGAGGATCCGAAGCACTGATAAAGAAGCAGTCAATTGCTACTGCGGGGAGCATTACATGCGTTGCGACATAGGTTACAGACGAAAGAGATACAGTCTGTCAATAATTGGTCCTCGAGCCCGTCAATGGGCAGGGACGGGGGAATTATTGTAACATCTCCCATGGCAAACGAGAGGAAATCGTCATCTGAAAGTCCGTCTAGAAACAGGAAAGTACTCGGGCCATATACATCCGTGATGTACGACCAAAAGTCGTTTCGTGTATCCAGCCTGGACTGGGAATTGCAGACAAAAAGAACATGTCGAATTTGGTTCTGATACACTCGTAAGCAGTCAGGACACTGGGTATTATTGTCGTAGGTGGTTTTAACAAGAAGATTTGCCATGACGATACATTTTTGCAGTTCGCTTGGCTTTTCCCAGCAGAGTTTCCAGAGTCTCCAAGGCGTGACTGGGACGGGGTTTACTTTAACAACAGTCGCAAGGCAGAGTTCATCACGTGATCTTTGTAGAGTGTCAGTAAGGTGGAAAAATCGGGTTTCAGTCTTCACATAGTTTTTCCATTGATATTTGGATGGAAAGTTACCATGCTGGATGTAACTGTGAATATGTTGTGCAAGGTTATATTTATTGAGCAGGTGCATAATGTCGCAGAGGAATCCAGAGGGGGCATTGTTGAACAAGACCTGATCGTATATTCTATTCAGCAGTATCCGGAGAGCATGCCGATGATTATGTGGCAAATAGATTAAGGTGGCAAGAAATAGAAGTTTTCTTTTCTCTATCTCTGATTGCAGGGGCAGTGCACCAAGTAGACTAAGGGACAGTACAGTGCTTGATCTATGGGGAATTGATTGCATAGATTTAAGACATTTTCTATAAGCACGCTCGAGTTGAAGCATCTGGGTATTTGAAATGTTGTGCCACAATTCTGAGCCGTAGAGAGCTTTTGGAAGCACCACACTCTTGAATATTTTGAAAGCCGTTAGGGGTGTTAAGTTACCGAACTCGAGTGTATTGCAAGTCAGAAAATACGTCTTCCTGAGCTTTTCGCAAGCTAACTCGATTCTTGACTGGTTTACCAAGTATTTGTCTAAAATAATTCCAAGATGTGTTAATTCCTGTACTTCATCTAGAGTAGTGGGGCCAAGTACCCATTTCCTACTAGATCTATCAAATGCATGTTTTGTTTCGTTGAAAACGATTATCTTACTTTTTGTGGGAGAATAGTTGAATTTCCATTTTATACTGTAAGCGTCGCAGATTTGGATTAACCTGTCCAGCCCATGCTTGTGAAAGGAGACTAGCGATATATCGTCAGCAGTTGTCGGCGAGGTGCAGCGAACAGTACCTACTGATGCTCCGTCGCTAGAGTTTTGGAGATCGCTCAGAAGATCATTTATGAATACGAGATAGAGAAACGGGGACAAGACACTTCCTTGTCGGTTACCTTGTTCCAGTCGAAATGGGTGAGATATCGCGCCAGCATGTAGTACACAGCTCTGCGCATTAGTTTGAAGGTTTTTCAGAACTCTAAAGATTTTCCCCCTAATTCCCATATGGTACAATTTGTACAATTGCCCTTGATGCCATACTCTATCAAAGGCTTTCTGGGAGTCGAGGAAGCAGGCAAAGAGCTTGGAATTCATATCCTTTGCATAATGGATGCACTCTTGCAACGTGAAAGGCGCCTTGTTTATTTTTGGCAGATTTGCTTGTCGATCGAATAAGACCAATGTCCTTATCACTTCTCGCAGTGTTTTGTAGCGAGTAACAGCACGATTTCGCCGCGACTGCCCTGTAATTGATTTACGAGATAAACACAATAAACGTATTGTGTTTTCAAGTAAAAATTTTATTCTTTTTGTAGGATTAAGAATGAAACCGACTCGCCAGAGCCTCGTCGGTTTCATTCTTAATCCTACTCGGAGAATAATTTTTTTACTTTAAAACACAAAACGTTTAATATATATGTCAAATAAAGAAAGAAGAAGAGTTGGTAAAAGTTTCTCACCTTCCACGTGGAACGCCATGCAAAAGCTTAGTAGATCTGAAACGAAACAATAGTAAAGCTTCAGCTGATATGCACAGTTTCACTACCGTTTTTATTTATTTTCAAACCCTGTGCTAACCCTTTACCTAACATGAAAAGCAGACGACGCTTGCATACAAAATTATTGAATAACAAATGTTTTTCATTTTTTGCGTCAAAACATAGCTTTTATGACCCTCATTGGAACGGGCTCGTTGAGCTCGTTCCAACGAGGGGTCATAAGCAATGTTTTCGCCGCAAAAAATGAAAAAAATATTGAAAATTGAATGGCAATTTTGTTGATTGATGTTGGCCGGTTTTGGCCGTTACGTTGGGTAAAAGTTAAAGGGGTCAGCTAAAGCAATGGTGCCGATGATGGCAATGATGTAATGAGTTATTGTGTGCTTGGTGTTAAAGAAGGGTGCGAGTGTTGGATAAGGGGGCAGGTTTTGGAGAAGGGACGGGTTTTGGTGAAGGGGCGGGTTTCGGAGAAAGAGGCGAGTTTTGGAGTTTGTGAATTTCTGGGTCCTGAGAATCAAAATAAATGAGGTCGAGGTGAATAATTTATCGAACTATGTGCGCAGCGAAATAAAAAGTGGAGGAGGGCGAAAATTGGTCTCAAAATTAAGGAACGGAAAAGCGGGAGGGACGGGTGAAATTCCTAACGAGTTTCTAAAAAATGGAGGAGAGAAAACATGTGAAGGACCGATGTCCCTATTCAACATAACCATGGAAAAATAAGAGGTTCCAAAAGAGCGGAGATAAAGAAAGGCCACGTTTATACACGAAAAGAGAGATAAGGACGTATTGGAAAACTATCGGGGAATCTCTATCAGTAGCAGCATTGCAACAGTTTTCGTTAAAGCTTTCGCGGCCGAAAACGACTATTGTCACCTATTTTATGATGATTAAATCTGTACGTTCTGGTATGCACAGATCAAACCTCCCATCTGATTAACTGTAACAATTAATCAGATGATACTGTTTCAAGTATGTCATAAATTTTAATAAACTTCTTCGCATACAGGCGTACATAAAGGTCCTCCATGTACGGTTAAAGTGGGTGTGGCAGTAAAATGGGAGATTAGAGGATGTGATCGAAGAAAAGGGTTTTTTGAGGAGAGATCAATAATGGTTTCTGAAAAAGAAGAAGAGTCAATGACTATCTTTTCACGTTATCCTAAATGATAGAATCTACGAAAGCCAAAACGAAAAGATGTTTATGACATTTCTGGGTGTTAAAAAGGCATATGATAGAGTATGGAGGGAGGGTATATCGCAAAAGCTCGAGGCCTTGGCCCTAGAAAGTGCGTTTTTTGAAATCCTGAAAGCATTATATAATGTTGTACGAAGTGAGGACTTAATCATCTGGGTAACATAACTACAAAACGTGTGCCTATGGATACAGACCTAAAGCACGAGTGCATCCTTTCGCCAATTCTATTTGCATTGTACATCAACGATTTAGGGGATGAACTTCTGCATTGCGACGGTGAGCAGTTGGGGACCTGAAGACCCCAGGGCTATTTTTCGCAGATGATATGGTACTAGTTTAAGAAAGCGAAAAAGGGCCAGAGGAAATGTTGTGAGATATTGATGCAAATAGAGACTTGAACTAAATGAAAGTAAAAGCAAAGTTATACTCGTAGGTCATAAAGAGGAGCCTACTCGAACGTAAAGAGTGGGGGATTCTGTATTCCGGAAGGTAAAAGCAAACTTTTGACAGTTTGGGGTAAATTTAAACATTACGGAAAGAGGCATCTACCGAAACCACACGAATAAACTAACTGTGAAGGGCAGCGAATTTATATTAAAATGAAACTTATAGCTCGTATGGCTAAACACTACCTCTTTTCCAACTTCGACGAATTTCCGCTTTCATCTCATCGTTCGCCTCTTCATTCGCCTAATCATTACTTATTGCCAATCATTAACCCTTTACCCAACGAATCGCCCGCATCCGCCCGCATCCGCCCGCGTAAAAAATATTATTTTTCAAAACATTTAAACAAAACCATATCATGTGACCCCTCGTTGGAACGAGCTCGTCGAGCTCGTTCCAACGAGGGGTCACATAATATGGTTTTGTTGAAATTTTTGAAAAAATTTGAAAAAATTGTATTGAAAATAATAAATTTTGATATTGTCTGCGTTGGGTAAAGGGTTAATTTCACATCATACAAAATAAATTCAGCTTCAAACCAATCCACCATGCCTGGTAACACCAATGTTCCAGATTTTTCTCAACGAATAACTGTGAACATTTCGATGAACAGAAATTGGTTGCGCACATCACGGGGGAGGAGGGGGTGGGGGCTCTAGCTTGGTTCATATCGGCTGAGACCGGCGTCATATCAACCGAGTTGGAAGTCATAACATATCAGTTTGACAATGGGCAATCCTGAGAAAGAAAATCCAGGGGCGTGAATTCTGGGGAGGGAGGTTATACCCCCCCCCCCTCCCCGAAAAAAAAACCAGACAGAGGTTGAGAAAAAATTTTGAAATACCACATTGGGCAGACGCCTTGCTTGCCCGAATGAAATATACACAAGCCTTGGGGTACTCAGTCTCTTGCTTCCCTGACAAAGGTATACACGTTAGAAAGTACAATAAATGCCCGACTCAAAACATCGGTAAACAAACATGACTAACTCCTAAATTACAGTTTTCGTTCCAAAGTTCCAGGAGAAATCCTATCTCCAAATATAAATGTCATAAATTTTGAAAAACTAAATTAATATGTATAAACTCTAAAATCAATTAGGTTAAAAATTAACCCAGATAACTGGATTGAGTGAATGTGAACCCAGTTGGGTTCATATTTACTCAACCCAGTTGATTTGGGTTGACGTTTAACCCAACTGCTTTTAGAGTGTACGGTACTTCACATATTACATTTTGTATGTTTACAATGCGGTATTTTATCAATGGAAATTATATTTGTAGCGTATAGGTGTTTGATAAAAGCAATAAGTTATGTTCCAAATAGTTGGGCGATATGACTGAACTACTGAGCGCCGACGCCATGCCCCCCCCCCCCCCCCCCTAACGTTACAGCAATTAGGAAATCATATCTAAAAAATAATCTTGGGTTAGGCCTAAAAAAGTTTTAAAATCTGTTTCTCGGGCCCTCCTACGCGGTTTTTTCTGGCTGCTTTCTTTTTATAACCAATGTGAACTTTAAAAAGAATATTAAATGGTTTATGTCTGATATTTTACCCATGTTAATAAAATTGATAAATTTGTCCCTTGAGTTCAACAAAGCTTTGCAATGCCTTAGCACTGCAAAGCCTTCTGGCACTCAAGGGACGAAATACCCCTCCACCCCTCCACCCATGGTATTCTGTAGATTATGAGGCCTAAAACAAACTGAGAATATGAAATTTTGATGACAAAGAAATAATTACAAAAATAAAAAATAAAATAACTGCCCGCCCATATGCAATTTTACAAGAACAAATGGCCTAAGAAAACAGAAGATCTGCTTTGTGGCGCCTTACATAAAATAAATGTCGGCAATGTTAGAAAACGCCCATTCATTTTATGCTGTTATTTGGAAATAAATGAAAATTTGAAAAGCACACAAAACAAAACATAACATAACATAACATTTATTAGCATAAAACATCCTATACAGGACAGTATGCGATAATCTACAAGTAACATGAACAAAAGTAGAACTCCAAATATTACGATTTCATCCACCAATTTTCCATGATCAAAGTACTATATATGTTTTTTATTAATTTGATACGCAAAAGATCGTGGAGACGTGAACTAGAATTTCCAATACACATCACTAAACATATCATAATCGTCTGGCGAAAAAATCACATGTTCAAAGAGACACACGGGGCTGGATTAATGCATGTGACCATGAGGCCATGATCTGGAATCATTTCTATGAGGGAGCTCGATGCGCTAAACTATTTTGAATTATTGAAACAAGACCCATGGGGTGCGCGGTGGCTCAGTGGATACGGCATTGGACTTGAAACCGAAAGGTCTACGGTTCGATCACCACCAGGGGTAACTGCGTTGTGTCCTTGGCCAAGGCACTTAATCCCGATTACTCGCGTGGGGGCACGGTCACGACATGTACTAAGGCGTATTACACGTCGATGTTGCATTTGTCTTCAACCAATGCTAACCCTGTTTGTGTGGCGTTGGTACGTTGGGGACTCTGACTGTTTCTCGCCGTTGCTCAGTGGTTCTCTCCGGGTACTCCGGCTTTCCCCACCTGTAAAACTGCCCGACATGAAAGTGTCATTAAAACCCCAATAAGTAAAAAGAATAAATAAATAAATAACAAGATCCATGGTCATCAGCGGTCGGGCAAGATTAAATGAGATACCAAATGGCGCAGTCTCCGAAAGATGAATTTTGGAAATGCACTCGAGTCCAAATATTATAGGGGTGTCTTACACACGAATCGCCAAACTGTGACCCACGCAGCGTACTGCGAAGTATATGCAAAGTATGAATGCACAGAAAAGAGCTACCTTCCTGCTAACACACCAGGTAAAAAAACATCAAAAAAAATTATGTTCTAGTTACCTCCTTATACATTTGGTCACGAATGGAAGTATGATCAGGAACGGACAAGAACAAACAAACTTTCATTAGAACTTTTGAGTTGTTCAGTTTTCGGTCTCGGCCAATAAGGTAGGACTCAGCATGTTAAGCGACACAGCAAAATGCAGTAATTCAAATTGCGCGGATGGGTTGCGCCAGTCGAAGATGGTGCGACTTAAGACTAAAACGCATTAAATGGTGAACATGCTATTTCTGGAAAAAGATTTTGATTACGGTTGGTTTGTCATCAGGTTCCATTTCAGAAATCAGAGAGAGCCTTTGCACAGATACTTCTGGGTAAACATCACGAACTTCCATCAATGACAGTGGTCTACCACCTCTTGTCCCCCACGACTGAGGTCTTTAAAACGACTTCAACAGCTTTCCAGCTTCAGAGCCCTGCGAGGTCTTACTCTGGCCATGGAGATGACAGTTGCAGGCGTAATTTTCTTATTTTGATAGCCTGACACTTCGTCGAAGTCAGATTTCAAACAACACCCACGCTGCAAAAATGTAGGTTCTTTTAGAACCAAAACTGGTTCTAATCTTGTCACTGAGATGGAACCAGTTATGTTTAAACAGTATTTATTTCAAATCAAATAAATTTACCAAGATTAGCATTCAATTTTAACAGAATATTACATGAACTGAAGTACATTCAGCAGTAAACTTGGAGCTTATTCAACGCTGTCGCCAAACATTTTGAAACAAAGGAGATATGAACAGTTGCATATCGAACCAGTTTTGGTTCTGTATAGAACCAAAACTGGTTCGATATGCCAACTGTTCATATCTCCTTTGCTTAATAATGATTTGAGACAACCTCGTATGAGCGCTAAACTTACGGCTGAACCCCCCTCAATTTATGTTTAATTCTGTTAATATTTAATGTTAATCTTTATAAATTTATTTGCTTTGAAATAAATACTGTTTAAATAGAACTGGCTCCATCTCAGGGACAAGATTAGAACCAGTTTTGGTTCTAAAGAGAACCTATATTTTTTGCATTGCAGGTAGCCACCTTCCCCTACCTGAAGTCAAAAAAGGTTAATACATTTGAAAACATTGGACAGCAAAACTCTCAACGTTCATTTCAATCGGTCGAAAACCATTTCAAATAATTAGTAAAAAAAAATTTTTCGAAAAAACGTATAAATGCATTTTAAAAATTTTTACTCACATGTCATAAACATTTTTTTCGGGTTATTCCTCCCCAAATACATGTCTGTGTTCTGTGGACGGTTTGGAAAATGAAGTATTTTGTTTCTAACAAAGTTTCTTAAAATAGGTAAGAAATATTTGAGATTGATTTATGAGATATGATTATTGCGGTTATAAAATGTTTATCTCCAATATTATACATGTTATACGTAACTCTTTGTTTGTGTAATATGTTTCTGTAAACTTCTGACCGCTTATCGATCACAGAGTTTCCGTCAAGGCGTTGCTAGGGTCAAGCTCAAGTCAGATAGTTCTGTTCAGAATGGGAGATATCGCTGCATTAACCCGAAGTTTAAAAGGTCGAGAACTCACGTCGCAGAAAAGACGAACAGAATTCGCACGTGTTCCTGTGTTAGCCTCAGAACCTTCAAACATCATTTATTACTGTCCAACCGATGGATTTTATTGTTGACTAAATTGCCTCAATCGCTTAAATCATCCCCTTCAGTCACTCAAACTGTACGTGTGTGTGGAAAATGCTACTTTTTCATTTTTGCTTCCTCACTCAGAGAAAACCATGCCAAATTTGGTTCCAAGAAGAACCAAAACCAACTGAAGAACCAAAACAATTCAGTCTTCAAGTGATCTTGAACTCGGCAATTTCATGTAGACTTGTTTATACGAAAAATTGCAAGCCTCGAACTAAAGGCCCTAGATCGTAACCAATTAGCAGGTTACGCTCAAATAACACGGTCGTAACCTATAAGTTATGGCATAACCATTTGCGAGAAAATTCATTTCTGTCCACTTGTCGCCTTCTCAGTCTTTACAGGTGAAGCATGTCGTGCAACTTTATCTAGTAAGTAAATAGCAACAACTCACGCGCGATCTCGCTAATGCGAGATCGCTCACGAGTTGTTTCTATTTATATTTGTAAGTTCTAAAAAAATCAATTAAACAAACTGCGCCGACCGTGCCAAGAAAGATTGCCAAATTTGATGGGAAAACTTGCCAATGCAGGAAATAATGTACCGGCCGTGTAATATTTATTTTATGGTAACCTATAACTCGTTCGCGGAGCCCCCATTGTTGTAGCCTCAGCGTAACCTGAACGATCGTTCGCGGCTTATTACGAGGCTTGAAATTGCCGTTGTCACGCAACATAACCCTTTACCTAATGAATCGACCGCATCCACACGCGGAATTTACAAATTAAGCAGTCGAAAAAAATACATTTTTCAAACAGTTTCAACAAAACTATATCATGTGACCCCTCATTGGAACGAGCTCGCCGAGCTCGTTCCAATGCTGGGTTACATTATATGGTTTTGTTGAATTATTTTTAAATTTAGACAACAATAATTACATATAATAATGTTTTATATCGTGTTCGTTGGGTAAAGGGTTAACGCATGCGTGATGGAACAATAACAAACGTGTTTCTGACGTTGCATCGTCGCGGTTTTAAAACTTCAGCTTGGTGCGGTTTTATGTTTTACAATTTATACAATGTCCAGAGGCCTGGATAGAAGGCATCTGCGAAAATTCGAAATTCGATTCGAAAGTCAACAATTGACTCGAATCGATTCGAAATCGGAAATTCGAATATTTTCGAATATACTTCGGCCATAACCGTAAATGTTTACAGATTGTAACTGATCACATTATTTATATTGAGTATTGTTCTGAGTAGAAACGCAACTGACTTGTGGCGGTAACACTGTTTGTAGCGAAGTATCTATAACTGTACAGCATTTGTAGCTGCATTGCTACAAACACTGTTACCGCTACAACTGTTCATTTCAACTTATTGTGCATTATGACCAGCGACCATTTATAAAAATTTCAAGTTTCGAACTTTGAAAAGTTATTCACCTTCAACTTCAATAAATGATTTATTCCACAACATGATCACCTTATTTTTATTTTTTTGAGTATTGTTCTGTTCGATCACATTTACAGGATACATCGTCAAAAGCAACGGTTTTCTAAAAGAATACCCTGATCATTATATAAACAGAAGTAGAGCAGGATTTATTTTACCAGCGGATCGACTCCATTGGGCATTGAATTATCATTTTGTTTTAGTCAATCAGCATTTTTATTTAAAACAAATGGCTTCACGACCGAATGGAGTCAATCCGATTTGAAACAAAGTTTTTATCCGAGAAACCGAGAAAACATGTGATAAAAGTGAGGTATCAGCCTTACCAGCCAGGTTCGTTTTGAAATGTTTATTGCTGCAGTTTTGAAGCTACAAAGTCAACAATTCGAATAGTTTCACTCAATAGCTAGTATATTGGTTTATATCTCAATTTATAGTGTGGGAAGTGGTGAGGCAAAAAATGCACTCTACATAACTGTGTAATAATCAGGGTTATTATTTTAGAAAAAAATCTTTTCTTTTGGTGACGTATGCATTAACTGTGATTCAATTCGAAGTTCGATTCGAAATTCGATTCGTTTTCACCAATTAGATTCGATTCTATGAAAATCGGCAATTTGCAGATCCCTACGACGAGGTACAGATAAACGCAGATAAATGTGATAAAAGTGAGGTATTAGCCCTATCAGTCATGTTCGTTTAAAATGTTTATTGCTGCAGTTCCGAAGCTACAAAGTCAACAATTTGAAAAGTTTCAATCAATGGCTGGTATATTGGTTTATATCTCAGTTTATAACGTGGGAAGTGGTAAGGAGAAAAATGCACTCTACATAACTCTGTGTCATTTAATAATCGGGAGTATCATGTTAGATTTTTTTTTCTTTTGACGAAAGGGGTGGGGGGTGGGGGTGGGGGCGTTGGGAGGCCAGCTCAGAATTTCCCGACATATTATTAGATACAGATTCCACCCAAAACCTGTTAGTTATCGAAAATTTAGTCTAAAAACATATGTTTTAGCCAAAAATCAATAATTTTCTTCCATTTTTCAAAGTTTCAAAGTCTCACCAACAAAAAACTTCAAAATATCCCCAATATGACCTGAATTTCGGGGGGGGGGGGGGGGGTGGTTGGTGGACATGAGAGTTACGAATATTTTCGACAGGAAGGAGTTGAAAATGTTTTTTTTATTTATACCATCTTTTCTGGTACGGTACTTGAATAAATTTATTCATTTATTGGAGTTTAATGACACTTTCGACAGCCAGGGTCACCTCGTGACGGGTAGAGGAAGTGTACTCGGAGAGAACTACCGAAGAACGGCGAGCAACTGTCAGGCTCTCCAACAAGCAGGGTAAGCATTGGTTGAAGTCAGGTGTACCATCGGCGTGCATTACGCCTTAGTACACAGAGCCACAGTGCCCCCACTATGGCAATCGGGATTAAGTGCCTTGCCCAAGGACACAACGTAGTCACCCATGGCGGATCGGTCCGTGAACCTCTCGCTTTGAAGTTTAAAGGCAGTAACATCTGAGCCACCGCACTGCCCGAATAAATTTATTAAAAGGAATTTTTCCGATAATGAGTCGCTGTGTCCTTGAAGTTGATGTACAATAAAATAATTGCAACATTAGCACTTCGAACCCTAGCGGCCTTTATTCCGTCAGGAGCATGATATGTCATAACGTCATTAAATAGAATGGCTGGTCAGTAAATGTGTTGGGTGGACCAATCAATATTTTCAACGTGCAGCCCCGAGGCTGCACATTGAAAATATTAATTGGTCTACCCCAAATAATGAATATGGACTCTTCTAATTGATGCCATTGAACTGGCATGGAAGATAGCACTAGAGTTCAAAGGGTTAATTTGATTCGATACCAACTTTTGATACAAAGTGATTTTAAAGCCAATTATAGGTGATTGGTATTCACTTTTTTAAACTCCGAGTTCCATTATAATTTCGAAAGATACAATGCTTTCTCCGTCACGTAGCTGTTTTGTATTTGTATGAAGACTCAGTACTAATTTGACCCTACAGCCCTGTAGGGCTGTGGGATCTATTACTGGCTCTCCTTGCCAATTTGGTATTTGTGTCGTCTGCATATCTCTGGTCATTGTTTTCTAGCCAGCGAGTTATACAAATCGAGTTAAAATGTTCAACAATATATTTATGACAAAGGCATTTGTCAACAAAAGTGTTGAGTAACTTGTTTTACATCACTGAGCGACCGGTTATCTACTAAAGACTGTTATCTGTGTTCGTCCACCATAAATGGAAATTAGATTACACAAAATCGTAAATATCATTAAGCCGTTATCATTGCACCACACGAAGAGCTTGTTACGACAAAGTTGTTTGCAGAAGTGTAAACGAGTTGAATCAGATCACAATTGTTTCGCCGTTGCATTGCACTTTGTTCAGTCCAAATGTGACCAAGCTGTCGGTCACTTAATATTTTCTACCGGGATTGAAACTTTGAACTACGGTTAATTTTTTTTCTTACAATTAATCCTTTGAACACGTAAGACCGATTTTTCCGATTAAGGCATAATTTCGTCTCATTTCTGTCTTATTATGAGAGATCTATACACGGGGCATTGATCATACGGATAAAATAATAACTGCAGTTTGCAGCCAGACGGCTGCAGACTGCAGTTATTATTTTATCCTTTCTAAATATTGACATTGGACTGACTCATCTCACTCTAAGTGTATCCAAAGGCAATACCATTCCAGGCAACCAGTGTTCAAAGGGTTAAAACACAATTTATTGTCATAATACTGTATTCCAATCGACTCGCCACATGTAGCGTATGTCCGTACTAAGAGCGAGACACACCGTACAAATTGGTATTACCAAAATTCTCCATTTTACATTAATAATTTGGTTTATATTCATTGTGGTTACTATCAACAACTATTAAAATATACAACAAAGAGAAACACGTTTTAGAACAAACTGGGCAAGCCTTGAAATGACTAATAACTGATTGTTATTGTAAGAAAATGAAGATTAGATTGAATTCGTTAACCCTTCACCCAACGTAACGGTCAAAACGGCCTGCGCAATTCTAAAAAATCGCCAATTAATTTTCATTATTTTTTCTTCTTTTTTTTTTGGTCTTAAAAAACATAGGGTATGACCCCTCGTTGGAACGAGCTCGACGTGCTCGTTCAAATAAGGGGTCATTACCTATGTTTTTGAGACAAAACAATTATTATTTTTTTTCAAGTGTCGTCTGCTTTTCATATTGGTTGAAGGGTTAATCACTTAATCTGTTGTACATGCATGGTGGATAAACTAATTTGAATATTTGATTAATGTGTCCAGTTTCACAAGCAGAAGAAAATGTTCGGAAATTTCTAAGTGCTTTTCAGAAAAATAAAATGTCACAGGCTTTTGCCCCGTGATACTAAACCTGAAAAATAATGGAGTGATCCCATAGCTGAGAGTTTACTTAAGCATACGCCACTCCGCATAAGAACAGGGACGTGGCGACAGGGGTGGGGGAGGGGGGGGGGGGCATCACTATTCCTAGAGATGGAAATTCGGACGGCAAGTCATGAGTAGTTGGAAATTCCATTTATCTAGATTTTAGAGCTTCTTTGGTGATGCAGATGTCTCCTTTACTTCTCAAAAATACCAACTCGGTTTCAAATCGGCAAAAATTCTAACTGTTACTAATTACAACTGTAGTGTACACAATATCGAGCTTCATAAGTATGCATGATGTCAATCGGTACGAGATTTCTATAGTACATTTAGTTATCGTAATAAAAAGGTCCTCGAAATGCGCTTCAAGAAAATCACATCATGTAAAATCGTTATCCTGAGTTAATTCTATCATTCGCAGTTACAAAATGATGAAATTTCGGAAACTGATCATTCCTGCATAAGATCTCATTTAGGACAGTGTTAATTGTTCAAAATTCTAAGCTTGAGCATTTGTTTAGCACATATTCAATTCCCAGAAGAACACCAAATAATAATAACCTGATAATTCTATGTATCATAAATGTGTTGGCATTTTAGTTACTAGAATCACTTTTATGTCCCTTTTCATGGCTTCATTTTCAAAATCTTTCTAGGTAGTGAATTTCCAACTGCGGGGAAGGGCTGGGAGGGGGTTTCCCTCTCCCGCCCTCCCCCCACCCGCAGTTGGAAATTCACTACCCTACAACCACCCCCCCCCCCCCCCAGTCGAAAACCTCTAGCCAAGTCCATCTATAAGAAGGAAAAACAAAATGGCTTACAACACAAGATCAACAGTTGAATGTTTCCATCTGTAAAATTGCCTGTAACCATTTCAACTCAGCATGTACGGAAACTTTAATTACGAAAATTGTCGCAACAAATAAAATAAGTAGACGGCATTATGGTTGTGAGTCGTGAGGATGGGATGGAGGGATATATCTCCCTGTGCATTTGTGACGAAGATGGTGAATATAATCAGCCCATCAATAGTTTAAGTTCGGCAAATTTTAAAAAATCTCAAATCTTTCACAGCTCAAACCTTTCAAAGGACGACAAATCTTTCTCATCAAGAAATATGAATTTAACTCAATCTTATTTGACAGAACTCACTGAGAACTGTCAATCCATAGTCATTTGGTAAAAAGTTTTAGTTGCACTGTGGGAAAAGTTGTAGTTTGAAATTTTGATACTTCGACCCCAACGTGAAGAGGGTTAATTATATATCATTCTTTATGCTATATTTTATATACAATACGAAAAATACACGAGGAGCCGTTATATTTGATATTTCCGTTGGCTGGTTGTCCATTTGACTGTCTGTTCGTATATTGTTTCATCTCCTTTGCACAGACAGTGAGTGTCAGTAAAATATTATGAGTTGCTACTTCCACCAAGACAAACAAAAGCATTTGTCCAGCCAATAGACCAGTAGGTTCATTCGGAAATCTGTTGGCTGAAATTTTACTTTTTTATCTCATGCTCTTCCAGAGAATCTGATATTTATTCTCCGAATGGAAACTCCGCTTCACTAGTGTTTTATAGATTATTTATAGAATATACCCAAAGTAGCTTGGTGCATCAAATGTTCACGAGTGGTGAAGTGGTGTTAACCGCGAGCCTTTGGCGCGCGGTTAACACCACTTCACCACGAGTGGTGAACATTTGGTACACCAAGCTACTATGGGTATATTTTATTTATGCCATGATCGTCAGATTATTAAGAGTCGCTATTATTTTTTCTCGATTTTACTGAGCACCAGACGTACATACGTGCGAATCTGTTTTTGTTTACATGAGCATCGGTGGGCGGTATTTCCTCTGACAATTTTATCGCCGAAACGAAATTGAAAATGAAACGGGGCCTTTTTCATTTAATAACATACCATTTCGAGTTATGGATACTTTATTAACATGAGACAATGCATGTTTGTTAAGTTTTGGTGTCTTATGGGGTAAACACGTTAAAAACGGTAATAAATAATTGTCACTTTCATTTCACTCTTCCCGCTGAGGCGACGTGCGATAAATTTAGACAAGTTGCATTCAGGTCGACGTCACGAAAGGTTAACTTGGATGCAGTTCCACTATTTACCTACTGAAATCCCATTGCTGGCGTGTTCACCACGGTTGGTGTGTAAAGCTAAAAATTATGTCATAGGCTTTTCATATATTGTAGAATAGGTAACCTTGGTATATACACACACGCTTCTTAATGTTTTTAGCGTACATGAATTACCCCATGGGCAGTAAATAATATCGTTTTCGTGCCTAGTGTTGCGGGAGTGCAAGAAGGATCTTGCAATTGATGGTTGCCATTGGGGTTGTGATGGTAGTGCTCGTGATAGACCATGTTGTGAAGTCATTACAATCAATGCTGATACGTTGTCTTACTGCGATTGTCATCGCCTGTTATGAGGGTCATACGTATTTCCCGTCACCTGTTTGGCTTGATTTAGGCCGTAGTATTGGTTTCTAATATGTTGATGTGTTGTCACGGCCGAAATGGAAAGGGTTTTGGAGTTTAATAAATTGTTCTATTCAACGGGAGAAACCCGCTATACACAAGTAGTATATCAAGCACCCTGGAGAGCCCTATTTGGTGCACCTCAGGAGGGACGTCATGACACATGACCCAGCGACGCCATGTTAGGTTGTCATGGTAACCCGCGTGAGCGGCGGCTATATTATTATCTGACCATTCATTTGTTGAGTGCGCACTAGGTGTTTGAAAACCATCACTGACACGTAAAGAAGTAACACTCCGAAAATTCAATCAAACTGACATTAACAAGCTTAAATGTGACACTGAAAAATCAGATTTTTGTAATTTTCAGTGTGCTAACCTGGATGATCTGGCAAATCATACAACACATCGTCTTTTCTACTGGATGAGCATGCCCCTCTGAAAACAAAAACATTAATTATTCGCCCATGTATACCCTGGTTTACCAATAAACCGAGAACTCTGAAAGCTAATCGTCAAAAGCAAGAACGGGAAAGATCTAAATCTTACAACGAGGAAGCAGCATATAAGACTATTCGCAAACAGTTCTCCAACAAACTGAAAGATGCCAGAAAATCTTACTACACAACATGTGTCGAAGCTTGTAATGGTGACAGCAAAAAAACTGTTTAAAGTTGTTAAAAATCTGTGTACAGAAAAACAAAGTGTGTCATTTCCACCACACTATGATCCATCAAAGCTAGCTGATCAATTTGGCGAATTCTTCATCCAAAAAATAAAATTAATTCAGAAAATTAAGAACATAAATGTAGACAAAACTGACATCAAACAGAGACCATCAGAAAAAAAGCTTTAAACTTTTCGACCTTTAGAAATCCACGAGGTAACCAAATTAATAAAAGAATTCTCAAATGCCTCATGTCAACTTGACCCAATGCCAACATCTATTGTCAAATCATGTGTAGACTCTTTGGCTCATGTAATCACAAAAATGATCAACATGTCTCTGTTGGAAGGATTTGTGCCTGACGCGTGGAAAATAGCAATTGTTAATCCTCTTCTGAAGAAACAAGGTGCAGAACTTGTGTTTAAAAACTTCCGACCAGTGAGTAACTTACCGTTCGTCTCTAAGCTGTGTGAAAAAGCCGTGATTGACCAACTAATGTTACATAGTTATATGCATGCTCCATTACCGGCCAACACGTCTGGATTCAGAAAATTTCACTCGACAGAAACGGCATTACTCAAGGTTCAGAATGACATCCTCCTCAATATGTTTGTCATAAAACTCTGCTAGAGACAATGAATTCTGATTTTGGACTTAATGGTGTTGCTGCTAGCTGACTATCATCATACCTCAAGAAAAGACAGCAGCGTGTATCAATAAACAGTAATCTGTCAAAAGACTTCCACCTTGAATGTGGAGTCACACAGGGCAGTTGCCTTGGCCCTGTTCTGTTTCTATTCTATATTTCAAAAATGTTCATCATCATTGAATCTGACCTGCCTGATGTCCATGGTTATGCTGATGACACACAGGTCTATTTCTCTTTTCGGCTATCAACCAACGATCAAACTAAAACTCTAGAAACTATTGAATCATGTATTTCGGACATTCGCACATGAATGGTTTCAAACAAATTAATGATAAATGAGGATAAGACTGAATTTCTAATAATTGGTTCACGACAACAACTCACTAAAGTTGACATCAATTCAGTGAAGGCAGGACATTCCGCCATCAGTGCATGTAACAGTGTACGTAATCTCGGTGCCTTCTTCGACTCTACCATGTCTATGGACAGACATGTTACAAATATGTGCAATGAGGCTTTCAGAGGTCTATACAAAGTTAAGCAGATAAGACAGTTCCTCACGAAAGACTCAACAAAAACCCTAGTTCATGCCTTTGTAACTTCACATTTAGGTTATTGTAATGCTTTACTGTTCAACCTTCCACAATATCAGTACTCTCGTCTGTAGATGGCAGTAAATGCATCAGCCCGAGTGGTATGTAGGATATCACGATCTCAACACATCACTCCTGTTCTGAGGGATATGCACTGGCTGCCAGTCAAGTACAGAATAATTTTCAAAACTTTATTATTAGTTTTTAAGACACAAAACAACATGTCACTAGCCCACTCAGAAGAACTCCTTAATACCAAGAATGTGTGTCAATACAACCTGGGGTCCGATGGTAAAATGCTGCTACTTGTTCCAAAACATAGGTGTAAGAAATTTGGAGATAGGTCATTCTCATTTGCAGGCCCTCACTTGTGGAATAATTTACCAGAACACCTAAAACGACTGTCAAATGTCAACCTTTTCAAGCAAGATCTCAAAACATACCTGTTTCAAAAAGCCTATAAGTGATGTTCTGGTCTGTAAGATATTGTTTTTATTCCGTTTGTATATTTGCATGAACTCAGTAACATGTACAGTGCCTTAGAATATGGTTCTATATCTTCTGAACTATAATTTTGGTGCTATATAAATGTGTATATTATTATTATTATTATTATTATTATTATTATTATTATTATTATTATTATTATTATTATTATATTGTGGCCCTATACACATTGAAGTCAAAATACTGAAATTTTGGACGGCAAATCTTTCTCATGCCACAACTAGAAATTTAACCCAATCTTGTTTGAAGGTGCTCAATGAGCTATGTCAAACAATATTTAATTGAGTAAATTTTTACTTGCATTATGGGAAAAATTGAAGCTTGAAATTTTGATATTTCGACCCGAGCGTGAAGAGGTTTAATTATATGTTTTTCTTATATATTTTATATACAAGAACTACACGCAGAAAGGTTGTACTCCTATTTGATATACCCGTTGGCTGGTGGTCCGTTTGTCTGCCTGTACGTATATTATAAAAATAATGGCTGGGCTTGAGGGTAACAATGTGGATAGTCTCCCAGAGGGACCATTATCTCCCTCGGCTAACGCCTCGAGAGATAATGATCCATCTGGGAGACAAGCCACATTGTTACCCTCAAGCTCAGTCATTATTTTTTATTATACCGAATTAAGATTCCCTCTTGATACAATTATTTATGGATTATTGTCTCAGTCAAATATGGAAGAGGAACCAAAGTTCCTAACTTTTAATAGGAAAAGTAGTGAATGTGGAAACACATTTTTTTTATTCTTCAAACCAAACACAGTAAATTAGTTTTTCAATCGGATGCCCTTATAGCGAATCATTTTGAATTGTTCAGTTCTTTTACTGTTCTTATTTTCGAGCAGTTCCTTTATTTCAGACTGACAAATATCGGCAAATCTCTGGGTAGACATTTTGCGTGTTCACATTATTTCAAAACGCGGAAGTCGTTTGGTAAAGAAACTACGTCATCACGCGCGCGTTCGGCAAAACTTTGGGTGTCTCCGCTGACGTTGTCGGGAATCTTCAGATGAAGCGGGTAATAATGCAAAAATTATTGACTGGCATTATTCACCGCGGGTGGAACATTGTGAAATGTTTAATGGGATTACACGGCGGATTAGCATAACATTTGTAGATGAGGTATAATAATACATAATGTTTCATCTTCAGTAGAGTGTCACTAAAATATCAGCGAGTTGCGACTTCTACCAAGACAAATACTTGTATTATGCATAAACGCATAAGAAAGAAAATCATTTTTCCAACCAACAGATCTGTAGGTTCATTCGGAAATCTGTTGGCTGAATCTTTTCTTGTTTATCTCATGCTTCTCCAGATAATCTGATATTCATTCTCCGAATGGAAACCCCGCTTCACCAGTGTTAAAGTGATTATACATATACGATACTTAATGTTTGTAACGTACATGAATTACCCTATGTCGTTTTCATGCCTAATGTTGCAGATTACACGAAGGATCTCGCAAGTGACATCAGACCACGGTGCATGATGGGTGTCATTGGGGTTGTGACGGTAGCGCTCGTGACTGGCCATGTTGTGAAGCCATTACAATGTTGTTACGTCGTATTACTGCGATTGTCAGCGCCTGTTGTGACGTTTATGCGTATTTCCTGTCACCTGTTTGGCTTGATCTAGACCGCAGTAATGGTTTCTAATATGTTGCTTTGTTGTCATGGGTAGGAATGGGCCGAAATGGAAATGGAAAGGGTTTTGGAGTTTAATAACGTGTTCCATGCAACGGGTGAACTCGGCTACTCGCTAGTAGTATATCCTGTACCCGGGTGAGCCCTATCTGGTGGTCCTCGGTGGTGGACCTCAGAAGGGACGTCACAACACATGACCTAGCGAGGCCAGGTTGGGTTGTTATGTGGCCCGCCTGATTGGCCATATTGTGACGTCATTACCATAGTCACATGTGAACACAGTACGCATGGGCAGCGCGTGATGTTAGGGTGTTATGTGTTTCCGTTGTCTATTTTGTATACTAGAGGCAGCCATCTTGATTTTTAAGGTGGTTCATGGTTGCTATATGACTCAAAACCCTCTAATAGGATGGGTGTGTTTGGATTAAAGCTAATTACCACAAACAACCCAACAACTATTTGGTTACCAGTTCGGATTATTTAGGAATCATCTGCTGCTTCTATATATGTATCTCTGTTATTCTTTCGTTTGTTCAGGAGTATACTTTCGTAGAGTAGAAGAGCATGTCAGTTGGAACAGGTTTAGCTCATTGTTACTATTTTTAGCTTTTCGAGACTGCTCTGACTAGATTTTAACCATATTCTGGCTTCTCTTGTTCTTCTTTCTAAAAGAATGAGTCATGTTTCGTTTCAAATCATCCAATCAGATCACCTTTCTGTTAATAATTACCAGCAAGCATCTTCTTACAATATATGCGCTGGGTCCGTCTTCTTTGATTGATTGATTGATTGATTGATTGATTGATTGATTGATTGATTGATTGATTGATTGATTGATTGATTGATTTATTGATTGATTGATTGATTGATTGATTGATTGATTGATTGATTGATTGGAACTACATCCAACTTGACCTTTGACATGACTCAATTTGCCGACTTCGATACATTCACACTTCGCGATGTTTCATTCAAACATATGACGTTTTGCGGTTCTATCAACTACGTGCAATAACTTAAGTTTAAAATACCTACAATTAAATATTTAAAATAAAATTTAAGAATTGTTAATAATCATTTGTCTGAAAAGCAAGGTAAATTCAATCAACTTTGACGATTTGTGTCTAGCTGTCCGTCAAGCATTCACGTGCCATCGGAAGTACTGCCCATCGGCGCAGATGTGAACAAAACAAGCCCATGTGTTTGCGATAGAAAGTATTGTTTTTTCTCAATTTTAAGTGACAAAGTCTATTATTTATTAAGAGCGTGGTATAGATAAAACAAATAGGTACTAGGGCCGGTAATCAGATTCAAACCACTCGTAGAATAAGGGTTTTAACCACTCGACAAAGCCTCGTGGTTAAAACCCTTATCCTACTCGTGGTTTAAATTTGATTGCTGGCCCTAGTACCTATTTATCCCATATTTTCGCTCTGGCATATTGTAAGTTGTACAATGTCATTCGATTTACGGTAGCGAAGGTATTCAAAGTGGTAAGCACTTGGCGGGTAGTATTACACTCGACGAGGACGAGGTACAGATAGATAAACGCAGAGTACGATTTTGTGATGCTCTATAATAATAAATAATCTATGGTCACAGTCTGTTTGTAACTACACTCCGTTCTACGGGGTGACAGGTAGACAGTCAATCTGGCTATGCTACCCCTGCAGTATGCCATTTACTAAATTTATGAAATATCTGTATTTTTAACCATTTATGTATACTGTGAATAAATAATCTGAATCTTAATCTTGTCCTCCAATTCGAATTTGCACTATTAAATGGCAAATAAAATATGTCTAATCAGACAATCTAAAACAGCCACAATAACCTAAAACTGTTCCATCTGACAGACGCTTCTACTCTAATGGATTATACTCCGGAACAAACAAAGAGGGTCGGGTAGACAGAATGCATAACATAGATACATAGATAGAAGCAAAGGAACTAGTAAAAACTAGTTGTCGAGTTGCTTGTGGTAATTAAATTTACTCCTATTCAATCGAGCACACTCTCCGAACACGCCCCATCCTACTAGAGGGTTTTAAGTCACATAGCAACAACGTGCCACCATAGAACCCAAGATGGCGAACTCCAGTATACAAAATGGACGACGGAACCACGTATCACTCAAACAACACGCACTGCGCATGCGAACTGAGACCACACTATGATCATGGCGCCACAACATTGTCGCTCACGCGGACTACCATGACAAAACAACATGGCGTCGCTGGATCACCTGTCATGACGTCATTTCCCAGGTCCACCAGAGAAGTCCACCTGGCAGGGCAAGTCCGATACATGATATACTACTACGCAGGCGATTATAAATGGGGGCATTGGGTGGGATAAGAAATACGCGAGTTGAGCTAAAAGTGCATGTATTCCAACAGGGAATTTTGGTTGTAGATGGGGAGAGGAGAAGCACATATTTCTATAAATCAAGTCGCATGGTTTGAGAATATTTTTTAGATTTGAGGCATTTTTTGCCATGTAAAACAGCTGTGTAAATCCTCGTTTTCAACAAATTTTGGGCCGTACTTAGTGCATTCTTGGACAATTTTTTAGGCCGTTATTTTCCCAATCTTGCTTTTTGTTCCCGACCCCCCTTGTAAGCTACCCCCTTCCCACACCCACACGCACACGCACACACACACACACACACACACACACACACACACACACACACACACATATACAATCTCCACACAATTCTAGACCTTGTTCTACATGTTCCATCTATACTAGATCTAAACTATACATCACTTGGCTTCAATATCTACACTTGGTAATACCCGTCTATCTATCTCAAACCATGTCCCAAAATCTCTTCTCTGTCATCGACCAATCCAATATTTCCATTAGAATCAATCAACCCCTCAGATTGCCGCATCAAAATTAACGCCTCTCACTATTGGCCTCTTTATGTACCAACGTTTGGTCAGGGTATATTTGTCTAAAATGGATGTCATACATTAAAATATTCGTTTAAAATACGGCCAAATGACTGTGTTGGTTGTCTCACCGAAACACCGGCAATAAGAACTATTTCTCCGGACTGATACACTATAAATTTGTTGTGAGCGAGAGCCCTTCCCCAACTACAATTCCCTACAATTTAAGCCACGGGATTTGACAGAATAAAATGACCATTTATTACGAAAAGTGTCTATTAACCCCTGGAGACTTTAATTATCCTGACGTTCAAACGTCACTTCCTTCAAGATTTTCCAAAATGCGACGTCAAACGTCGGAAAGTACAAATAACAAGATATTTTTCACATTAGAGATTATCTGGTTGAGGGCTAGATTATTTTTGGTGGTCTGAATGTGCTATTCAAAACTTGTTTTATTACAAATTATTGGAGAGGCACTCTCCAATAATTTGTAATAAAACAAATTAATATAAACAAAATGTTATTTGTGTTTGACTGTATGAGCAAGTAAAGTGCTGGCTTTTGCTCTGATGTCCTCATTTTTTGAAAGTCTCGATAGTGGCTTCTAGCACTCAACAAATTAAGAAGTCTTGACAGCAGGATTATATTAGTATTTTATGCTGCGATAACATTTGGCTCAGTGGTTGTCACGGAGTACTGTTCGGGAGAAAACAGGAATTGAGGTTAAAACTTTCAAAAATCGAAAAATAATTACAAAACAAATGACCACCAGGTATCAACTCGTCGTTTGATTTCGTACGTTATAAGGCGTACAAAAGTGTCAAAAGGTTAACTTTGAAAAGAGGCAGGAGAATAGGGCAGGGGCGTAGCAAAGGCGGGTTTAAGACAGGGGTGACGCTCCACACAATACTATTTGCAGTCATGACATTTTTTGCTGAATTGGAGTCTTAGGTATCAAATCATATTATTTCTTGCGAGACTAAATTTGATCTTAGACTTATGCCACATGCACAGGCGGTGGTTATACAATTGGGGGCATGTAGTTCCCGATTTGGACATGTGTGGGGCCCATCATAACGAATTTTGGGAGTACGCTGCGGAGTACGGCGAGTGTTAATTTTATCATAGGAAGCTGCTTATATTTTTTAACGACAAATAAATTTTCAAGAAGTATTTAATTCCATCTATATCATCAATGCATGTCTTTGTTGAAGACATGCCTTGATGACGTAGTCGAACACATCTTATCAGTCGGGACTTGAGCCATCACAGGTGATAAAAATTATGTTTACCGCTACCCACCACAAATACGTCATCTTCGGACAGAAGCTGTAATATCCAGGATAGAGTTAAGAACGTATGATGTTAAAAATAATTCTTGAACTCGTGAAATTGTTTATATTTTATTGAGAAAAACACAAAATATACACAGATTTTCAGTTAGTCTCTATATGTTATATGTGACACAAAACATAAATTCCCACGTCAAAGGAAAACATTACAGAAACTGAAGCAGTTGACACTCCGTCCCTTGAGTCTTACTGGGCAGAGCATTGCAAATGGCGCCTTGTACCAGTGAAGGGGCTGTTTGTTCATGTGGATGAAGAACGAATCGGTAATACGAATCAGCAGTAACGTATTACTGCAACTCTAGAGTGTTGAAAGAATAAACTGCTGATTAAAGACATAAATTTCCTACTCCATTGCCAGCGCATTGCAGCTGGCATCATCATACTTTCAAGGGACGAAATTACTGCAGACATTTCCTGCAGATCTTGCACAGTTGTGCTTACCTGTTACAGGTGATATGCTAGGACTATAGACGTCTTAAAAGGGTTAATGGCTACCTACATTCGTTTTTAGGTTCATTTATTTAGCTCCCACGTGTTACATGAACTGATCTTTATTACACGCCTGTTCTATGCAATCTCCAGGGCAAGACACTTCACCCCCATTGCCCACGTGGGGGCACGGTGACGCTGTGTACTAAGGCGTACTGCACGTCGATGGTGCACCTGTCTTCAACCAATGCTAACCCTGCTTGTGTGGAGTTGGTATGTTGAGGAGCTGATAGTTGCTCGCCGTTGCTCGGTGGTTCTCTCCGGGTACTCCGGCTTTCTCCACCCGTAAAACTGTCACGGTCATGGTTAGCCATTGTGCAGAAATATGTGATCTTAACCCTTTGCCCAACGAATCACCCGCATCCGCCCACGTAATATGCAAATACAGCTGCTGAAAAAATATAATTTTTCGAAAAATTTCAACAAAACCATATCATGTGACCCCTCTTTGGAACGAGCTCGTCGAGCTCGTTCCAAAGAGGGGTCACATGATATGGTTTTGTTGAAATTTTAAAAAAAAATTTAAAAAATGATATTTAAAATAATGAATTTTGAAATCGTCTGCGTTGGGTAAAGGGTTAAACACCAATAAATAATAATAATAATGTAATCTCCATCTTTAGCAACATTAAACCGTGCGGAAAAAGAAAATCTGTTGCGCACATATTCGCGGAACGGAAATTGTTGACGGACTATTTTTAAATAGAAGAGACATTTTACTGGAATGTTCTACAAATCGTGCAACACAATTACAATTTGAATCGCTGGCGATAGCTGAAAAACGTCACCTGAGTTCTATTAGGCACATAGAACACATTGGAACTCAGGGGACGAGGCAGTAACACGGGTTCCCCTCGCAAATTTGGTTGGCGATAAAATGTGTTTTTGTTGATAGTTGTCAAACGAATTGCTGAGTGTCCTTCTAATAATTATTTTTAAGACGTGAAGGCTTGTAATGAACACAAAACGAACCCACTTCAAGCAAGCACGTCGACAATGCTAGAAACAGCGAAGAAAATCATTAAATCGTTCGTAAAGGCGATTGAACTTTTGTCGATGTGTTTGAAGGAACTATGAGGGCTTCATTAATATCTATAGTTTTACCAATAATTAGCAAGACTATATAAAAGGACTATAAAAAACTAAAACATACCCCTGAACCGATGAAAAAGAGCTACAATTTTGGAGACTCTGGGTGGCACACACATTTGGGTGCGCGGTGACTTGTTGGTTAGCGCACTGGAACTCAGATCGAAAGGCCGTAGCTTTGTCATCCATGTCATCCACGTTGTGTCTGTGAGCAACAGACACAATCCCAATTGCTCACACGCTGGTGCACCTAAGCGGGAGCACTGTAATTTACAGCACTCCCGCTTATGTGCACCAGCGTGTGAAGCCTGTAACGCAGTGCAGCAAGCTATCAAACCACTAGTCGAATTCTGCAAAGAATTCTGTGCTGTTATGTCCTGAGACCCATCTAAAATGGACCGTCGCCTATGTTTAGATTCACTCGTCTGAAATATTTCAGTTGGCTGAACAAAATTAAATGAAATATTCCTGACGACTGAATCCAAAACACGATAAACATTCATTTTTGTTTGAATCAACAGAAGAAATATTGGCCAATCGAGACTTGATTTGAAGGAACCTTTACTGTTTTTTACCAATAACAACAGACACGTTTGTTTACTGAATAACTGTGAATGGATTCCCATTTTTACTTCAAATTAAGAGTATGTGGGTCGGTTCTCGTCAGATCGAAGTTAAGCAACGTCGAGCCCGGTTAATCATCGGATGGCTGACCGTCTGAGCGATCGATTCGGACACCCGCGTTGTGTCCTTGGACAAGGTACTTAACCCCGATTGTCCATATGGGGGCACGATGACGCCGTGTAGAAAGGCGTACTGCACGTCGATGGTGCGCATGTCTTCAACCAATCTAACCCTGCGTGTGCTGCAGTGCGGAGTTACGATGTTGGGGAGCTGGCAGCTGCTCGTCGTTGCTCGGTGGTTCTCTCCGGGTACTCTGGCTTCCTCCACCCGTAAAACTTTCACGGTCATGATTAGCCATTGTGCATAAGTAGGACCTTAAACACCAATAAATAAATAAATATGTACGTTCTGGTATCCGAAGATCAAAGCTACCATTTGATTAATTGTTGGAAAGGCTCACAGAGCCTTTTCCAACAATTAATCAGATGATAGAGTTTCAAGTATGTCATAAATCTTATTAAACTTCCTCACATACAGGCGTACATAGAGGAGGTCCTCCGTATATGGCTAAAGTGGGCGTGGCAGTAAAATGGTTTAATGAATGGTAGTCTGTGCGCAATCCGTTCGAGATATGGGCAAAGAGACAGTCCATAACAGCGTCGAATTCCTTACAGAATTTGATTGGTGGTCTGAGAATTTGATTAGTGTACTAAGACCTATGATGGTACACTTGTCTTCAACCAATTCTAAACTTGCTTGCGTTAGTCAATAAGTTGGAGAATTAAAACGCTAATCACCTTTGCGTGGAGGTTCCCCATGGATGCTCCGTCTCGATGTGATCTTGGCTGTTCGATGTGTCATTAAGCCCAAAGAAAGAAAGAAACTAACAAACAAACAAATAAACAAAAGGCACAGACTTAATTACGTCATCATATATTTATTGAGTTGAGATGCCAGCCCTTCCATTCCTGAAATAATTAAATGTAATGCTTCATGTTAGTTTGTGAACATTCAATGAAATACGGCTGCTTATGGAAAATATTAAGTTATCCACTATATCAGCTGGTTGAGTTCATTCATTATTATTATACACTTTATGAATAACCACATTTCTATTGGCGGGATCTTATACACGTGATTGATACTCAAAACTCCATGTACACCGGTCTTCCAGTGAACATCAACTTTCTAAATTGCGCAGTCAACTCGACTTCCGTCTCATTTTATGTTATTCGGCAGATGATAAATATTTTATTGTTGAACTCGGCTAACGCCTCGGTCAATATAAGTTTTTTAGGTTCATATCACATCATATTCACCACCACAAAAATCCATAATTGTATATTATAATTTAAAATGTCATCGAAATTGTTTTATTGTGTGCCACAAAAAAATTGTATAATACTGTAAAAAAAAGTCTCCTTTCTGATGGACTGTTTCGTGAACGACGGACGTTCGGTTTACGCCTCCTGGATTTATTGCGGTTAGGAATTTTCCGAGGTGATGTTAACAGCCCAATTTCATTACTTGTAGAGAGCGGCATGTTACAACCGGTAATGTTACAACACCGCATAATGTTACACCAACGAATAATGTTACAAAAAATGTAGTAAACAACCGATAATGTTATAAACTCCGCATAATGTTATAACTTTTTTCAACCCGTTATGTTATAAAAATTGACGCATAATGTTATAACGCTTTTCAACCCGTTATGTTACAAAAAATTAACCGATAATGTTATAACTTCTGTATACTAATTCCAGTTACAGCTATTGTAGATGGACTTTACGACTTACAATTTATTGCCGCATAAAGGTATGTAATATTTATACCCAAGGTTTCTGCTCTGGTTAAGACGAGGAGACACCCCCTCCCCCCCCCCAACTCCTGGGGATTTATCATAGAAAGACCTAGTCACGTTACATAGACGCGGATTAACCTGGTAACTCAATCGTGTGACGTCATTAACATGATCATCCAGTGCTCAACATGGTGAAGGCGGGGGTGGTGGAGGAGGAGTGCTATTTTATCCGGTTGGTACGTTTACCAACATGCGTAATCTCCGCTTCCAGAAATGTAGTGTACCATAGTCCCCTAACGCCTTTGGGGATGGGCAAATGCCTCTGTTTCTGCTTGTTTTGGGCATCTAAAACTCATTTGTCGCATACTTTTCAGTCATAAGAATATCTTATTGTTCATTAATTTGACATTTTAACAATTAACAGTGAATAAAAATGAGGTGGAGTTAAAAGAGGTCAAAAAGTTGGATGGAGCGAGGTACATTTGCTGGATGTGGCTGGAAGGTAGTGTCGCACGGAAGAAGAAAAAGATGCGAGACTGGGTAGGAAGAGGAATGGGGTTTAGGAGAATTGAAAGGGGTGGGCAGGGATTAGGCTGAGAAAGAGAGGAGGTCATGGATTAGTACATCAGGATAATTGTGCAGAGAAAGCTATCTGAGAATACTATAAGAGAGTAGTGCTAGACGGTATGATAATATAGATGGTGGAGATGTTGGAAGAAGTGGAAGTGATGAATTTGGGATTACAGGTTCTGGAAAAGGCGGAATCACTAGAACAGGCGGCATAGGGAGAAGGAAGAGATTGTGGAGGAGGAGTTGTGTTGGTGATGGTGTTGGGTAGTTATGTATGTTGAAAATGGGCCATTTTGTAGGATCCCAGGGCAGGACCCCGGAAGTGACGTCATGTCATGTGACTGGGCGGTCATGTTGGGTTGTCATGATAGTGCACGTGGGTGGCCATGTTGTGATGTCATTATCATGAAAAAGGTGGTAGGAGTGCGTATGCGCAGCGCGTGTTGTTATGGGGACACGTGCTCCGTCTCACCCTTAATAACCCGACAATAGATATCGAATTAATCCAAACAACCCGAAATCTTCAGGAAACTGTCCAAAACATTCCCGAAAACACTCCCGAATCCTGCCAGTACCGATTTAGTAACTCGCCAGAAACTCGAGGGACCGAGACTTCAGGAGCTCCAGGGGCAAGGGGCAGTAAGGCACCGGGGACAGGGACGGCGCTCCCCTCCCTTCCAGTTTATCTCTCAGGTAAAAAAACACTATTGTAATAAACCAACCATTATTGTAATAAACCCATTTCTGTGATAAATGACACGTCCATTATATGGTCGGACATTAGGTAACGATACTATCCTATATTTTAAGGATACTAAACCCACGGAATCCCCCTTTTCGTCGTATGAAGCAATGAAAGCTATGAAAATGAGCACGATGCGCGCAAAATCATACGTCTCAAAATGAAAGCTATGAAAATGAGCGCAATGAGTACCTCTTCAAACGTCTCATACCCTCATTAAGGATACTATCCTACCTTTATTTGGGAGTGTTTTCGGGAATGCTTGGGGTCAGTTTTCTGAAGATTGTCGGGTTGTTTGGATTAATTCGATATCTATTGTCGGGTTGTTAGGGGTGAGACGAATCACGTGTCCCCATAACAACACGCGCTGCGAATACGCACTCCTACCACCCTTTTTCATGATAATGACATCACAACATGGCCACCCACGTGCACTATCATGACAACCCAACATGACCGCCCAATCACGTGACATGACGTCACTTCCGGGATCCTGCCCCGGGGTCCTACAAAATGGCTCATTTTCAACATACATAACTACTCAACATCATCGCCAATACCGTCACAACACCAACATCAACACAACTCCTCCTCCACAATCTCTTCCTTCTCCCTATACTGCCTGTTCTAGTGATTCCGACTTTCCCAGAACCTGTAATCCCAAATTCATCACTTCCATTTCTTCCAACATCTCCACCATCTATATTATCATACCGTCTAGCACTACTCTCTTATAGTATTCTCAGATAGCTTTCTCTGCACAATCACCCTGACGTAATAATCCATGACCTCCTCTCTTTCTCAGCCTAATCCCTGCCCACCCCTTTCACTCCTCCTAAACCCCATTCCTCTTCCTACCCAGTCTCGCATCTTATTCTTGTTCCGTGCGACACTACCAATCCGTCACATCCACCAAATGTACCTCGCTCCATCCAACTTTTTGACCTCTTTTAACTCCACCTCATTTTTGTCCACTGTTAGTTGTTAAAATGTCAAATTAATGAACAATAAGATATTCTTATGACTAAGAAATATGCGACAAATGAGTTTTAGGTGCCCAAAACAAACAGAAACAGAGGCATTTGTCCATCCCCAAAGGCGTCAGGGGACTATGGTACACTACGTTTCTGGAAGCGGAGACTACGCATGTTGGTAAACATACCAACCGGATAAAATAGCACCCCTCACCCACACCCCCACCCCACCCCACCCCACCCCGCCTTCACCATGTTGGGCACTGGATGATCATGGTAATGACGTCACACGATTGAGTTACCAGGATAATCCGCGTCTATGTAACGTGACTAAGTCATTCTATGATAAATCCCCGGGAGTTGGGGGGGGGGAGGTCTCCTCGTCTTAACCAGAGCTGAAACCTTTAGTATAAATATTACATACCTTTATGAGGCAATAAATGGTATGTGGTAAAGTCCATCTACAATAGCTGTAACTGGAATTAGTATACAGAAGTTATAACATTATCGGTTAATTTGTTGTAACATAACGGGTTGAAAAAAGTTATAACATTATGCGGAGTTTATAACATTATCGGTTGTTTACTACATTTTTTGTAACATTATGCGTTGGTGTAACATTATGCGGCATTGTAACATTATCGGTTGTAACACGGCATATGTGTCAGATTATAAAGTATGCGCACTTCGAACGTTTGCTTAATGTAAAATCGTTTCCAAAAATGTCAATTGTTCCAAATCTGTACTCCAACACAGAAGGGTTAATCACTCTCTGCTTTATCGTCACAAGGCCTTCCGCTCACCCTCTGCCCCCACCGTCTTCTGTTCTTCCCCCTCTCTCCTCGTCATTACATCCCTTGTTTCGGCAACATATCATTCAAATACACTCTATAAGCTTAACTGGTGATCAGCTGAACAAGTTACAGAGTGTATCGTACGGGAAAAGAAAATGGATTCAGCCATCCTCACCCTCCCCTACCACTGTACACACATTTACGGTCATCGAGATTTGTAATGTTTAAGCAATGAACAACATCCGATTACAAGTGCATTGTCAACGTTTTCCCATCATAAGAATCTTGCTAATCCATTACCTAACAAGACGAGAGACAGCACTCGAAAAAATAATTCTTGAATGTTTTTTCCCTCATCTTCTGCCTCTAAAATATAACTTATGACCTCTCATTAGAACGAGTTCAACGAGCTCGTTGAAATGAGGTGTTATAAGATACGTTCTGAATACGATAAAATAAAAAAAATCCAATTTGGTCGATTTTTGTGAATACCGCTCGCCAGGATATGTTCGTGAAAAGTTACCCACAAACTTTACATTTGTGGGGACAAAAAGGTATAGTGAACGCATCACACATAACCGAGTTATCATTACAGTCAGGTATATCTTCGAAGGCACACTGTGGAGGATATGTCTTGGCTGGAACAGTCGTGGTCGGTATTTGCGTCGTTGTTGCAAGTATTGTGCTCGTTGTTACTGTTGGAGGTGCGGTGGAAGGTGTTGTCATTTTTGTGGTAGGTTTTCGCTTTGTTGTCAAAGAAGTTGTGGTGATTGTTGTTGGTGGATGAGTAGCAGTTGTTGTTGATGTTGGAAGGGCAGTGGGAGGTGTCGTCGATTTAGCGGTTGGTTTTCGCGTTGTGATCAAAGGAGTCGTTGGTGGATCAGTAGTTGCTGTTGTTGTTATGGTTGTTGTTGTTGATGGAGCAGTGGTGAGAGGTGTCGTCGATTTCGTTGTCGGTTTTCGCGTTGTCGTCACAAGAGTCGTCGTTGTTATCGTGGGTAGATCAGTAGTAGCCGCTGCGGTTGGTTTGGTTGTCATTGGAGGTACGGTGGGAGGTGACTTAGTGGTCAGTTTTTGCGTTGTTGTCACAGGAGGCGTGATGGCTGTTGTAGGCAGATCAGTAGTAGTAGCTGTGGATGGTTTGGTTGTTGTTGTTATTGTTGTTGTTGTTGTTGTTGTTGTTGGGGGTACAATGGGTGGTGTCGTTGATTTAGTGGCCGGTTTTCGCGTTGTCACAGGAGTCGTGTTAATTGTTGTAGGTGGATTGGTAGCAGCAGCTGTGGTTGGTTTGCTTGTTGTTGTTGTTGTTGTTGTTGTTGTTGTTGTTGTTGTTGTTGTTGTTGTTATTTGAGGTCCGGTGGTGGGTGTCGTTGATTTAGTTGTCGGTTTTCGCGTTGTCACAGGAGTCGCCGTAGTTGTCGTAGGTGGATTAGTAGCAGTAGCTGTCGTTGGTTTGATTGTTGTTATTGTTGTTGGGGGTACGGTGGTGGGTGTCGTTGATTTAGTGGTCGGTTTTCGCGTTGTCACAGAACTCGTGGTGGCTGTCGTAGGTGGATCATTTGTAGTAACTGTGTTTGGTTTGGTTGTTGTTGTTGGAGGTAGGGTAGGAGGTGTCGTCGAGTTAACGGTTGGTTTTCGCGTTGTCACAGGAGTCGTGGTGGTTGTCGCAGGTGGATTGGTAGCGATAGCTGTGGTTGGTTTGCTTGTTGTTGTTGTAGTAGTTTGAGGTCCTGTGGTGGGTGTCGTTGATTTAGTGGTCGGTTTTCGCGTTGTCGCAGGAGTCGTGGTGGTTGTCGTGGGTGGATTAGTAGCAATAGATGTGGTTGGTTTGCTTGTTGTTGTTGTTGTTGTTGTTGTTGTTGTTGTTGTTGTTGTTGTTGTTGTTGTTGTTGTTGGAGGTACGGTAGGAGGTGTCGTCGATTTAGTGGTCGGTTTTCGCGTTGTCATAGGAGTCGTGGTAGTTGCCGTAGGTGGATTGGTAGCAGTAGCTGTGGTCGGTTTGCTTGTTGTTGTTGTTGTTGTTGTTGTTGTAGTTTGAGGTCCGGTGGTGGGTGTCGTTGATTTAGTGGTCGGTTTTCGCGTTGTCACAGGAGTCGTGGTGGTTGTTGTAGGTGGATTAGTAGCAGTAGCTGTCGTTGATTTGATTGTTGTTGTTGTTGGAGGTACGGTGGTGGGTGTCGTTGAATTAGTGGTCGGTTTTCGCGTTGTCACAGAAGTCGTGGTGGTTGTCGTAGGTGGATCATTAGTAGTAGCTGTGGTTGGTCTGGTTGTTGTTGTTGTTGTTGTTGGAGGTACGGAAGGAGGTGTCGTTGATTTACTGGTCTGTTTTCGCGTTGTCAAAAGAGTGTTGGTAATCGTCGTTGGAGGATCTGGTCTGGTTGTTGTTGTTGGAGATGCAGTGGGAGGTGTCGTAGATTTAGTGGTCGGTTTTCGCGTTATCACAGAAGTCGTGGTGGCTATCGTGGGTGCATCATTAGTAGTACCTGTGGTTGGCATGGTTGTTGTTGTTGTTGGAGGTACGGAAGGAGGTGTTGTTGATTTAGTGGTCGGTTTACGCGTTTTCGTCAAAGGTGTCGTGGCGATTGTCGTTAGTGGATCAGCAGTAGAAGCTGCTATTGTCGTGGTTGTTTTTGGAGGTGTGGTAGAAGGTGTAGTAGATTTAGTAGTGGCATTTTGCGTTGTCGTCAAAGGAGTGGTGGTGATAGTCGTTGGTGGATCAGTAGATACTGTTGTTGTTATGGTTGCTGCTTTTGTTGTCGACGGTGTGGTGGGAGGTGTCGTCGATTTAGTGATCGGTTTTCGCGTTGTCGTCATAACATTGACTGTGCTTGACTTTCGTGGATCAGTAGTGGTAGCTGTTGTTGTTGTTGTTGTTGTTGTAGGAGTCGTGGTGATTATCGATGCTGGATTAGATGTTGCTGATGCTGTTGTATTCGCTGATGTACTTGTCGTTATAGGAATGGATGCCGTTATTTTCGTGGTCTTCATCTGTGTTGTTGTTTCAGGAGTAGTGGAGATTGTCGTTAGGAGATCAGGTATTGTCGTTGGATTGGTCGATGTTCTGGTTGTTGTCTTTGTTGTTGTTGTTGCTGCTGTTGATGTTGTATTTGTAACAGGAAGTGCAGTTGTCAGATTGGCGATCTGCATCTGTTTGGTCGTCATAGAAGCGTTACCCTTTGTCGTTGGAGGTTCAGATGAGGCTTTTATCACTGCCGGGCCTGATACATGACCATCAGTAGTCAATAGTTGCTTCGTAGAAGATGAATTGGGGATAGTGATTGATTCGCTTGTGGCTGTACTATTCAGTGAAAAAGTTGATAAATTACTTGTAGTAAAATACTTTGTTGTTTGAGAAGCAGAGATAACCTCTTCCGTCGCTGTACTTGGAGTTGTTTTTTGTTCTAATGTTACCGTTTTTGTAGTAGCTGGCACGGTGGCTGGTGGTGTTGATGAAGTGGATGAAAACACATCTTTGATTTTAGCTTTCGATGAGTCTCCAGTTGTGGAATGCGTGGTCCCTGTTACAGAAAGTGTTGTTAAAGTAGTTGATGCCTGTGGGGTACTCGTGATCTGGGTGGTTGTGTCAGTGGAAATAGTCGGAGGTTTGGTTGAAACAGGGCTTGAAATTATTTTAAATGCAGTTGAAGTGGTTGGAACAATAAATGGAACAGTAGATAAGTTGGTTGTTGTAGTTGAAGATGGAACCCTAGATGTAGTTTTAGATGAAGATAGCGTTGTTGTACCACTTGTGGATGTTCCTATAATCGGATCTGAAGGTCGAGAAGTCGATTCAGCCGCGATACTAGATGTTGTTGTTGAAGCGTCCTTTGTAGAAAATTGTATAGAAAATGTTGAAACGCTTGGTGGAACATCGGTTACTGACGTTGAAGGTCTTGTCATATAAGTCGTAGTACCTGAAGACGTACTTGATACAAACGTTGGTACAGTACCGCGTGAAGTAGTTTCAGACGCAAGTGTGGTCGACTGGGTACCAGATTTAGTTACTGAAGCGGTTGTAGTGGCTGGAGCATCCATTGTAGTGAATGGTGCGTCGGGTGTGCTGGTTGAAGCATCTGATGTTGTTGATGAAGCGCCCTCTGTAGTGACTGTCGCATGAGATACAGACATGGGAGCCTCAGTTGTGGTAGTAACGCCGGTTAAAGTAGATGGTGTAACTGTACTGGTTGTTGCATCAGATACAAAGGTTGAAACATCTGGTGTAGCAGATGGGAGTGTTGAATCATGACGTTTTGTAGTCGGGATCTTAGCTGTTGTGTTTGTGGCATCACTTACAGTTATTGGTGTTTTGGTTACAGTAGATGTTGTATCTGAGCCGGTCAGAGAATATGCTGTAGTGGTTGGAATATCTGGTGGTGTAGTTGGAGTTGTTGTAGTTGTAAAATCAGTCGCAGTTGATAACGTGCCAGTAACAGTAGGTGTTGTCACATCCACTGTTGTGGTTTCAGCAGCAGGTGCTGCAGTTGTAGTCTCAGCTGTCGTCACTGTGGATTTCACATCAGTTATAGTGGATGGTGCGCCAGTTACAGTTGACGGTGCAACTGTTGTGGCTGGCGCATCAGATTTAATGGTTGAAGCATCTGGTGTTGTAGATGGAAAATCCGGTGCTGTATTTGGAGCCTCAGTTGTTCTGGATTTGACATCTATTGCAGTCGATGACGCCTCAGTTACAACATATATTGTAGCTGCAGTTGTTGTATCATATACTGTAGTGGTTTGAACACCTGATGTGGATGCTTTAACTGTTGTGGATGGGACAGCTGTTGTAGTAAAATCAACTGTAGTAGTTGAGGTATCTACTGTAGTGGTAGAAGCATCAGGTGTTGCAGTTGGAGCTTCAGATGCTATGTTTGTGGCATCAGTTGCAGTCGATGGCAAGTCTGTAAGACCAGATGTAACTCTGGTTGGTGACGCATCTGAAGTAATAGTTGAAGCAGTTGGTGTCGGAGATGGAACATTCTCAACTGTAGTTTGAGCATCGGGTGTTGTCACGCTGTCACCTGTACTGCTGACCAGAGTCGGGGTTAGAGTTGAAACTGGAACACTTGGTTCTGCAATTAAATCAAATGTATACATTACAATACTATTACACTATTCACTGATATGAATTATCGACTTGTACAAAAAACGATCCAAAAATGAATTCTCATTGAACATCAAACTGAAACGGGTTTTATTACTTAATGAATTTTAAAAAAAAGTGGATGAGAGATTGAAGAGGTGAGAGATTCTACTTTCCATTTTCTCATTCCAACCATTGGCATAAATAAGGGCTGTATGGGGTGAGATACCCTCACCCAGTATAAGATTTTTTACAGTCGGGACTCTTTTGGTCTGTATGAGAGCCTCAGA
This sequence comes from Pictodentalium vernedei, assembly GCA_031216915.1. Classification (NCBI taxonomy): domain Eukaryota; kingdom Metazoa; phylum Mollusca; class Scaphopoda; order Dentaliida; family Dentaliidae; genus Pictodentalium; species Pictodentalium vernedei. Next base: position 96,760,167 of record CM062290.1, on the reverse strand, counting down.
TATAGATTCGCCGCAGCGCGTGTTGTTAGGGTGATACGTGTTTCCGTTGTCCATTTTGTATACTGGACGCCGCCATCTTGGTTTCCATGGTAGCACGTGATTACTATGTTGCCCAAAGGCTTCTTATAGGATAGGAGTATGTTCGGTGGAATGTTTCTTTGTACAGGAGTAATTTCCCGATTCGCAGAATTACCACAAACAACCCAACAATCCTCCAAATCACCAAAATCCACCCAAGCTACCGAAATTGACTTTATTTAGTACGGATTTCCCCCATATCGTAGATTTTACTAGTAGCACGTAGTGCTATAGGGAATGGGATGGGATCGCAGTATACCCCAGAATAGTAGACGAGCCTATCGATTAGAACAGTTTTGTCACTATATTTAGATTTTCTGGTCTGTTCAGGCTAGTTCTAATCCCATTCCAAGTACTCTTGTTCTTGTTTTCCAGACAATCCAATCAATTCACTTTACTTCAGGTAACTTAACCAATCAGGTTGCTTGATATGCCATAATCTGTATGCAGGTTTATCTCCACTCTGTATAACACAAGCCTATATCATTCACAAAGCCAATAAGCTATCGAGTAATTACTGAAAAGTCATCGCTCAAACGGCTCGAAGCCCATCGAGCAAACGAGCTTTAGAGCAATTGCTCGATCGAGTGACTCCTCATATTGCTCGAACGACTCGAATCCCATCGAGCATTTCGGTATTTGAGGATACCTATGACCTGGTATTGTATTATTTGTGAATATCTCGAGGATACCTTCTGGAGAATCCCTTTTTTGTTGTATGTGTTTATGTGAAAATGCACAATGTGACACATTGTGCACTAGCAAATAGGCACATGCTGGATGTGCCGATATGTGCTAGTGTACAATGTGACACATTGTGCACTAGCACATAGGCACATACGGGTATATGAGGATACCTATCACCTGGTATTGTATTATTTGAGGATACCTATTGGGATTACCGTCTGGAGCAGCCCTTTTTTGTCGTATGTGCTTATGTGAAAATGCACAGTGTGTCACATTGTACACTAGCACATAGGCACATGCTGGATGTGCCTATATGTGCTTATGTGTTAAGTGCACAATGTGACACATTATGCACTAGCACATAGGCACATACGGGTATTTGAGGATACCTATGGCCTGGTATTGTATTATTTGAGGATACATATCGGAAATACCTTCTGGAGTCACATTGTGCACTAGCACATATCAGCACATCCAGCATGTGGCTATGTGCTAGTGCACACTGTGTCACATTGTGCACGAGCGCATAAGCACATATCGGCACATCCAGCATGTGCCTATGTGTTAGTACACAATGTGCCACATTGTGCATTTTCACATAAGCACATACAACAAAAGAAGGATTCTCCAGAAGGTATCCTCGATAGGTATCCTCAAATAATACAATACCAAGCCATAGGTATCCTCAAATATCGAAATGAGGCTAAGAGTCGTAGGTCTGAGTCACTCGAACGAGCAATTGCTCTAAAGGACATTTGCTCGATGGGATTCGAGTCGTTCGAGCAATATGTGAAGTCACTCGATCGAGCAATTGCTCTAAAGCTCATTTGCTCGATGGGCTTCGAGTCGTTTGAGCAATGATTTTTCAGTAATTATTCGATAGCTTATTGGCTTTGGGAATGATATAGGCTTTTGTTATACAGAGCGGAGATAACTCTGCATACAGATTATGGGAAATCAAGAAATCTGATTGGTTAGTTACCTGTAGTAAAGTGAACTGATTGGATTATCTAGAAAACAAGAACAAGAGATCTTGGAATGGGTTTAGAACTAGCCTGAACAGACCAGAAAAAATCTAAATATAGTGACAAAATTGTTCCAATCGATAGGCTCTTCCATTCTTCTGGAGTATGCTCCAATTCAATCGAACGCGCCCGATAGCACTGCGTGCTACTAGTAAAATCTACGGTATGGGGGAAATCCGTACTAAATAAAGTCAATTTCGTTAGTTTGGGGTGGAATTTGGTAATTTGGAGGATTGTTAGGTTGTTTTTGGCAATTCTACGAATCGGGAAATTATTCCTGTATAAAGAAACATACCCACCGAACATACCCGTATCCTATAAGAAACCTTTGGGCAACATAACAATCACCTGCTACCATAGAAACCAAGATGGCGGCGTCCAGTATATAAAATGGACGACGGAAACAACACGCGCTGCGCATGCTCACGAACTCCACGTATCACCATGGGGATGACGCCACAACATGGCCGCTCACGCGGGTTACCATGACAACACAACATGGCGCGACTGGGTCACTTGACATGACATCACCTCCGGGGTCCGGCACGGGGTCCGACCAATATGGCATGACCGGGTACATGACATATTACTGACATGATTTGATGATGTGACAGGAATATTTTATCACTGGTGAGTTGAACCATCACAGTCGGGACAAATCGGGCTTACATTTCTCCCCCCCCCCCCCCCCTCACCCCACCAATCGGTTACCTACAGCTTTCCAACAGTTGAAGACTTAGGTGACATACTAGTATAGGCCCATTGGACCGAGTACAAATTTAAAGATATATTTCTGTTTTACCGCGTAGAAACACATGCCACGTAAATAAAGATATTAGGCTAAACAAAATAAATTAATCTTTTGATTCTCAGGCAGCGGCGCATTCGATTTTTCGGCCCGCGTTCGTCATATTTATTTCGGATACAAAATCCAAAATGTATAAAACTATCATAGGGTGTGATTTTAGCGGCATCGAATCGTGATTTGCGATGCAATATGTCGTATACATTGATACAGTATTGTTATTCTCTTCGCAAAATACGACTCGATTCTCATATGTATGTACATAATAAATATTTATTTAACAGGTTGAAGGCTAAGGTATTTTTGGTGGTCTGAATTTGTTCATCAAAAATTGTTTTATTACAAATTATTGGAGAGTGCCAAGAGGCACTCTCCGATAATTTGTAATAGAAATTTGTATAAACAAACTATTATTTACGTTTGACTGAATACGAAACATGGGTAAGGAAAATGTTGGCTTTTGCACTGGTACCTTCATTTTGTTTAAACGCCTGATTGTGGCTTCTAGCATTCAACCATTTAAAAACACATTTTATCTCCATTTTAGTTGATTTCTGATTTTGTGTTGTATGATCACTGCTTCACAAAAAACTACCAGTGAAATCAGCATGGAAGCTCCAGTATTTAATTTTAGGCTCTCACAGCTGGATTTAGGCATCGGCGACCATTCCATCGGGAATAAAAAGTAAAAAATAAAAAGCGGCCTCCCTCATTCGTTTTAAAAAAAAATGCCCGAGAATCAGTTATTTAATTTTGTTTGGCTTTACTACTACAACAACACACACCTGATTCTGGCCCTCTTCGAAAGGTGAATGTACGTCACAGTCCATAATCACAGTCTAATCATAATCTAATCTAATCATAATCCAGTCCATAATGACTAATGTTTCAGGCCATATAGGACTACTTTTTGACCATTGACTCCATTTCGACAATCATTTCTGGGTATGGCAAAGTGCACCAGACTTCTTCAACTACCGGAACCACCCGACGTATTATAGGAAACACCCAACTCATTGTAGTTTAATACCGGGATACTGGATACACTGACCCTCTTCCTGCCTTTGTCAATAAATAATTCAACTGTTTCAATTTGGACAGTATAGTGGCAAAGCCACACGGAGGTCTTAGGGCACTGCCTCCCCTAAAATTTCTTCCCACCCCCAAAAATGAACCAATGCATCTTTCGCATAACATATAGAACCCTACAATGGTCTCAAATATTGGGCTACACACTCTATAAAAAGCCCCAGATTCGCTTTTAGAACACTGAATTTTGCTAAATTTTCGTGGGGTGGGAAGCCTCGTCCTAACTAGGACGCTCCGGCCGTTACCCACTCCTCCCACTTCCCTTCAAGAGAAGTCGGTGGATGGGTAACAACCGGAGGACCGAGTTAGGAACAGGGAAGCCGCCACTCACCCCCATCCCGCTAACAACGACGCTCGAAATATCATGTTTGGCCCCCAAAACTGGCTGGGCGCCGACTATTATAGACCCACAGATACGCCCCTGGGGGTTGATAAAAAGTGAACAAGAAATAATTCAATTTTGCAGTCGTTTGGAGCTGTAGGGTTGATTTTTCAACCCCTTGAACTCGTTAGACCGATTTTTCGGCCAAGGCATAATTTCATCCCATTTTTGTCTTATTATAAGAGGCCTATACACTGGGCATTGAAGATAAAATAATAACTGTAGCCTGCAGCGAGACGACTGCAGATTGCAGTTATTATTTTATCCTCCCTGTATATTGATATTGGACTGGCCCACTGTAAGTGTACACGGAGGCAATACCATTCCAGTAAACTAGGGTTTAAATGGTTAAAACAAAGTAGATTAGCAATTTACTGTAAATATTATTTTATAAGAGATGATATTCCAAAGCACGAGATCCAAAAAATCGTTTTTCTTCCAACGGAAATTTTTGCAGAAACCCAATTCACAAGAAAATTCAAGAGACGACCAAACGTCTACACGAAAAAGAGGAATATGAATTTGAAGAGACCCAGAAAAGAAAAAAATATGTTTGACGACATTATGGCAAAATACTCATTCGAAGTGAAAGGTAGCGATGATGACAAAGAAGATAAGGAGCCAAGGAGAAAATGTACTCACCGTTACTGAAAAAGTATAAAAGGACCGTTTGTATGAAAATAAATCCATTTGTGTTCTGTCCGTCAAAGAGTGAAGATGTCTGTGGCCACGACAGTGCTCAGACTAAAAGATGATTTGCATGTACAGATCTTCAAGAATGATGCCGGACTGAAGCTGAAGTCCCGGGAACTGGCCCAAGTGAATCGTATGGTAGACGCGGACAAGAGAAGAAACCTAAATCAACTCACAGGATTTGTGAGAAAGAAACTGAAATATGTGAAGACGCCGTATGGTATGGATCGATTATTACCCAAAGGGGAATGAAGAGTCAAAGAAGAAGGACAATGTTACCATTCAAACTACAAACAATAGAATGAAAGAGGTGTCAAAAGGCTGCTCCCGTGGTGCTGAAGAAGAAAGAAGTTAAGGGCAATGAAATTTCGACTCAAACGACAGTGAACAATGATTTCCAGAAGAATGAAGTTACCACTGAGAACAAAAACGAACTGAAAAAGACTGATATTGGGACTCAGAATAATGTAGTTTCTTCCCAGCCTGCAGATCGAATCAAAAACAATGTAACACTGAAGTTTTACATTGTTTTTGATTAGATCTATAGGTTGGGAAGAAACTCAAGTTTTAGATTGTTTTTGATTTGATGTGCAGGCAGTGAAGAAACTGAAGTTTCACATTGTTTTTGATTTGATCTGCAGGCTGGGAAGAAACTGAAGTTTTACATTGTTTTTGATTTTATCTGCAGGCTGGGAAGAAACTGAAGTTTTACATTGTTTTTGATTTTATCTGCAGGCTGGGAAGAAACTGAAGTTTCACATTGTTTTTGATTTGAACTACAGGCTGGGAAGAAACTGAAGTTTCACATTGTTTTTGATTTGATCTGCAGGCTGGGAAGAAACTGAAGTTTTACATTGTTTTTGATTTTATCTGCAGGCTGGGAAGAAACTGAAGTTTTACATTGTTTTTGATTTTATCTGCAGGCTGGGAAGAAACTGAAGTTTCACATTGTTTTTGATTTGAACTACAGGCTGGGAAGAAACTGAAGTTTCACATTGTTTTTGATTTGATCTGCAGGCTGGGAAGAAACTGAAGTTTTATATTGTTTTTGATTTTATCTGCAGGCTGGGAAGAAACTGAAGTTTCACATTGTTTTTGATTTGAACTACAGGCTGGGAAGAAACTGTAGTTTTACATTGTTTTTGATTTGATCTGCAGGCTAGGAAGAAACTGAAGTTTCACATTGTTTTTGATTTTATCTGCAGGCTGGGAAGAAACTGAAGTTTTACATTGTTTTTGATTTGATCTGCAGGCTGGGAAGAAACTGAAGTTTCACATTGTTTTTGATTTGAACTACTACAGGCTGGGAAGAAACTGTAGTTTTACATTGTTTTTGATTTGAACTACAGGCTGGGAAGAAACTGAAGTTTCACATTGTTTTTGATTTTATCTGCAGTCTGGGAAGAAACTGAAGTTTTACATTGTTTTTGATTTGAACTACAGGCTGGGAAGAAACTGAAGTTTCACATTGTTTTTGATTTTATCTGCAGGCTGGGAAGAAACTGAAGTTTTAAATTGTTTTTGATTTGAACTACAGGCTGAGAAGAAACTGAAGTTTTACATTGTTTTTGATTTGAACTACAGGCTGGGAAGAAACGGAAGTTTCACATCGTTTTTGATTTTATCTGCAGGCTGGGAAAAAACTGAAGTTTTACATTGTTTTTGATTTGAACTACAGGCTGGGAAGAAACTGAAGTTTCACATCGTTTTTGATTTTATCTGCAGGCTGGGAAGAAACTGTAGTTTTACATTGTTTTTGATTTTATCTGCAGGCTGGGAAGAAACTGAAGTTTTCAATTGTTTTTGATTTTATCTGCAGGCTGGGAAAAAATTGAAGTTTTACATTGTTTTTGATTTGAACTACAGGCTGGGAAGAAACTGAAGTTGCACATTGTTTTTCATTTTATCTGCAGGCTGGGAAGAAACTGAAGTTCTGCATTGTTTTTGATTTTACCTGCAGGCTGGGAAGAAACTTAAGTTTCACATTGTTTTTGATTTGATCTGCAGGCTGGGAAGAAACTGAAGTTTTGCATTGTTTTTGATTTTATCTGCAGGCTGGGAAGAAACTGAAGTTTCACATTGTTTTTGATTTGATCTGCAGGCTAGGAAGAAACTGAAGTTTCACATTTTTTTTGATTTTATCTGCAGGCTGGGAAGAAACTGAAGTTTTACATTGTTTTTGATTTGATCTGCAGGCTGGGAAGAAACTGAAGTTTCACATTGTTTTTGATTTGAACTACAGGCTGGGAAGAAACTGTAGTTTCACATTGTTTTAGATTTTATCTGCAGGCTGGGAAGAAACGGAAGTTTTACATTGTTTTTGATTTTATCTGCAGGCTGGAAAGAAACTGAAGTTTCACATTGTTTTTGATTTTATCTGCAGGCTGGGAAGGAACTGAAGTTTTACATTGTTTTTGATTTGAACTACAGGCTGGGAAGAAACTGAAGTTTCACATTGTTTTAGATTTTATCTGCAGGCTGGGAAGAAACGGAAGTTTTACATTCTTTTGATTTGATCTGCAGGCTGGGAAGAAACTGGAGTTTTACATTGTTTTTGATTTGAACTACAGGCTGGGAAGAAACTGTAGTTTTACATTGTTTTTGATTTTATCTGCAGGCTGGAAAGAAACTGAAGTTTTACATTGTTTTTGATTTTATCTGCAGGCTGGAAAGAAACTGAAGTTTTACATTGTTTTTGATTTTATCTGCAGGCTGGGAAGAAACTGAAGTTTTACATTGTTTTTGATTTTATCTGCAGGCTGGGAAGAAACTGAAGTTTTACATTGTTTTTGATTTTATCTGCAGGCTGGGAAGAAACTGAAGTTTTACATTGTTTTTGATTTTATCTGCAGGCTGGGAAGAAACTGAAGTTTTACATTGTTTTTGCTTTGAACTATAGGCTGGGAAGAAACTGAAGTTTCACATTGTTTTTGATTTTATCTGCAGGCTGGGAAGAAACTGAAGTTTTACATTGTTTTTGATTTTATTTGCAGGCTGGGAAGAAACTGAAGTTTTACATTGTTTTTGATTTGAACTACAGGCTGGGAAGAAACTGAAGTTTCACATCGTTTTTGATTTTATCTGCAGGCTGGGAAGAAACTGAAGTTTTACATTGTTTTTGATTTTATCTGCAGGCTGGGAAGAAACTGAAGTTTCACATTGTTTTTGATTTGAACTACAGGCTGGGAAGAAACTGTAGTTTTGCATTGTTTTTGATTTGATCTGCAGGCTGGGAAGAAACTGAAGTTTCACATTGTTTTTGATTTTATCTGCAGGCTGAGAAGAAACTGAAGTTTTACATTGTTTTTGATTTGATCTGCAGGCTGGGAAGAAACTGAAGTTTCACATTGTTTTTGATTTGAACTACAGGCTGGGAAGAAACTGTAGTTTTACATTGTTTTTGATTTGAACTACAGGCTGGGAAGAAACTGTAGTTTTACATTGTTTTTGATTTGAACTACAGGCTGGGAAGAAACTGTAGTTTTACATTGTTTTTGATTTGAACTACAGGCTGGGAAGAAACTGAAGTTTCACATTGTTTTTGATTTTATCTGCAGTCTGGGAAGAAACTGAAGTTTTACACTGTTTTTGATTTGAACTACAGGCTGGGAAGAAACTGAAGTTTCACATTGTTTTTGATTTTATCTGCAGGCTGGGAAGAAACTGAAGTTTTAAATTGTTTTTGATTTGAACTACAGGCTGAGAAGAAACTGAAGTTTTACATTGTTTTTGATTTGAACTACAGGCTGGGAAGAAACGGAAGTTTCACATCGTTTTTGATTTTATCTGCAGGCTGGGAAGAAACTGAAGTTTTACATTGTTTTTGATTTGAACTACAGGCTGGGAAGAAACTGAAGTTTCACATCGTTTTTGATTTTATCTGCAGGCTGGGAAGAAACTGTAGTTTTACATTGTTTTTGATTTTATCTGCAGGCTGGGAAGAAACTGAAGTTTTCAATTGTTTTTGATTTTATCTGCAGGCTGGGAAAAAACTGAAGTTTTACATTGTTTTTGATTTGAACTACAGGCTGGGAAGAAACTGAAGTTGAACATTGTTTTTCATTTTATCTGCAGGCTGGGAAGAAACTGAAGTTTTGCATTGTTTTTGATTTTACCTGCAGGCTGGGAAGAAACTTAAGTTTCACATTGTTTTTGATTTGATCTGCAGGCTGGGAAGAAACTGAAGTTTTGCATTGTTTTTGATTTTATCTGCAGGCTGGGAAGAAACTGAAGTTTCACATTGTTTTTGATTTGATCTGCAGGCTAGGAAGAAACTGAAGTTTCACATTGTTTTTGATTTTATCTGCAGGCTGGGAAGAAACTGAAGTTTCACATTGTTTTTGATTTGAACTACAGGCTGGGAAGAAACTGTAGTTTCACATTGTTTTAGATTTTATCTGCAGGCTGGGAAGAAACGGAAATTTTACATTGTTTTTGATTTTATCTGCAGGCTGGAAAGAAACTGAAGTTTCACATTGTTTTTGATTTTATCTGCAGGCTGGGAAGGAACTGAAGTTTTACATTGTTTTTGATTTGAACTACAGGCTGGGAAGAAACTGAAGTTTCACATTGTTTTAGATTTTATCTGCAGGCTGGGAAGAAACGGAAGTTTTACATTCTTTTGATTTGATCTGCAGGCTGGGAAGAAACTGGAGTTTTACATTGTTTTTGATTTGAACTACAGGCTGGGAAGAAACTGTAGTTTTACATTGTTTTTGATTTTATCTGCAGGCTGGAAAGAAACTGAAGTTTTACATTGTTTTTGATTTTATCTGCAGGCTGGAAAGAAACTGAAGTTTTACATTGTTTTTGATTTTATCTGCAGGCTGGGAAGAAACTGAAGTTTTATATTGTTTTTGATTTGATCTACAGGCTGGAAAGAAACTGAAGTTTTACATTGTTTTTGATTTGATCTGCAGGCTGGGAAGAAACTGAAGTTCTACATTGTTTTTGATTTTATCTGCAGGCTGGAAAGAAACTGAAGTTTTACATTGTTTTTGATTTGATCTGCAGGCTGGGAAGAAACTGAAGTTTTACATTGTTTTTGATTTTATCTGCAGGCTGGGAAGAAACTGAAGTTTCACATTGTTTTTGATTTTATCTGCAGGCTGGGAAGAAACTGAAGTTTTACATTGTTTTTGATTTTATCTGCAGGCTGGGAAGAAACTGAAGTTTTACATTGTTTTTGATTTTATCTGCAGGCTGGGAAGAAACTGAAGTTTTACATTGTTTTTGCTTTGAACTATAGGCTGGGAAGAAACTGAAGTTTCACATTGTTTTTGATTTTATCTGCAGGCTGGGAAGAAACTGAAGTTTTACATTGTTTTTGATTTTATCTGCAGGCTGGGAAGAAACTGAAGTTTTACATTGTTTTTGATTTGAACTACAGGCTGGGAAGAAACTGAAGTTTCACATCGTTTTTGATTTTATCTGCAGGCTGGGAAGAAACTGAAGTTTTACATTGTTTTTGATTTTATCTGCAGGCTGGGAAGAAACTGAAGTTTCACATTGTTTTTGATTTGAACTACAGGCTGGGAAGAAACTGTAGTTTTGCATTGTTTTTGATTTGATCTGCAGGCTGGGAAGAAACTGAAGTTTCACATTATTTTTGATTTTATATGCAGGCTGGGAAGAAACTGAAGTTTTACATTGTTTTTGATTTGATCTGCAGGCTGGGAAGAAACTGAAGTTTCACATTGTTTTTGATTTGAACTACAGGCTGGGAAGAAACTGTAGTTTTACATTGTTTTTGATTTGAACTACAGGCTGGGAAGAAACTGTAGTTTTACATTGTTTTTGATTTGAACTACAGGCTGGGAAGAAACTGTAGTTTTACATTGTTTTTGATTTGAACTACAGGCTGGGAAGAAACTGAAGTTTCACATTGTTTTTGAATTTATCTGCAGTCTGGGAAGAAACTGAAGTTTTACATTGTTTTTGATTTGAACTACAGGCTGGGAAGAAACTGAAGTTTCACATTGTTTTTGATTTTATCTGCAGGCTGGGAAGAAACTGAAGTTTTCAATTGTTTTTGATTTTATCTGCAGGCTGGGAAGAAACTGAAGTTTTACATTGTTTTTGATTTGATCTGCAGGCTGGGAAGAAACTGAAGTTTTACATTGTTTTTAATTTGAACTACAGGCTGGGAAGAAACTGAAGTTTCACATTGTTTTTGATTTTATCTGCAGGCTGGGAAGAAACTGAAGTTTTACATTGTTTTTGATTTTATCTGCAGGCTGGAAAGAAACTGAAGTTTTACATTGTTTTTGATTTGAACTACAGGCTGGGAAAAAACTGAAGTTTCACATTGTTTTTGATTTTATCTGCAGGCTGGGAAGAAACTTAAGTTTTACATTGTTTTTGATTTGATCTGCAGGCTGGGAAGAAACTTAAGTTTTATATTGTTTTTGATTTGATCTACAGGCTGGGAAGAAACTGAAGTTTTACATTGTTTTTGATTTGATCTGCAGGCTGGGAAGAAACTGAAGTTTTGCATTGTGTTTGATTTTATATGCAGGCTGGGAAGAAACTGAAGTTTCACATTGTTTTTGATTTGATCTGCAGGCTGGGAAGAAACTGAAGTTTTACATTGTTTTTGATTTGATCTGCAGGCTGGGAAGAAACTTAAGTTTTACATTGTTTTTGATTTGATCTACAGGCTGGGAAGAAACTGAAGTTTTACATTGTTTTTGATTTGATCTGCAGGCTGGGAAGAAACTGAAGTTTTACATTGTTTTTGATTTTATCTGCAGGCTGGGAAGAAACTGAAGTTTTACATTGTTTTTGATTTTATCTGCAGGCTGGGAAGAAACTGAAGTTCTACATTGTTTTTGATTTTATCTGCAGGCTGGAAAGAAACTGAAGTTTTACATTGTTTTTGATTTGATCTGCAGGCTGGGAAGAAACTGAAGTTTTACATTGTTTTTGATTTTATCTGCAGGCTGGGAAGAAACTGAAGTTTCACATTGTTTTTGATTTTATCTGCAGGCTGGGAAGAAACTGAAGTTTTACATTGTTTTTGATTTTATCTGCAGGCTGGGAAGAAACTGAAGTTTTACATTGTTTTTGATTTTATCTGCAGGCTGGGAAGAAACTGAAGTTTTACATTGTTTTTGCTTTGAACTATAGGCTGGGAAGAAACTGAAGTTTCACATTGTTTTTGATTTTATCTGCAGGCTGGGAAGAAACTGAAGTTTTACATTGTTTTTGATTTTATCTGCAGGCTGGGAAGAAACTGAAGTTTTACATTGTTTTTGATTTGAACTACAGGCTGGGAAGAAACTGAAGTTTCACATCGTTTTTGATTTTATCTGCAGGCTGGGAAGAAACTGAAGTTTTACATTGTTTTTGATTTTATCTGCAGGCTGGGAAGAAACTGAAGTTTCACATTGTTTTTGATTTGAACTACAGGCTGGGAAGAAACTGTAGTTTTGCATTGTTTTTGATTTGATCTGCAGGCTGGGAAGAAACTGAAGTTTCACATTGTTTTTGATTTTATATGCAGGCTGGGAAGAAACTGAAGTTTTACATTGTTTTTGATTTGATCTGCAGGCTGGGAAGAAACTGAAGTTTCACATTGTTTTTGATTTGAACTACAGGCTGGGAAGAAACTGTAGTTTTACATTGTTTTTGATTTGAACTACAGGCTGGGAAGAAACTGTAGTTTTACATTGTTTTTGATTTGAACTACAGGCTGGGAAGAAACTGTAGTTTTACATTGTTTTTGATTTGAACTACAGGCTGGGAAGAAACTGAAGTTTCACATTGTTTTTGATTTTATCTGCAGTCTGGGAAGAAACTGAAGCTTTACATTGTTTTTGATTTGAACTACAGGCTGGGAAGAAACTGTAGTTTTACATTGTTTTTGATTTTATCTGCAGGCTGGGAAGAAACTGAAGTTTCACATTGTTTTTGATTTTATCTGCAGGCTGGGAAGAAACTGAAGTTTTCAATTGTTTTTGATTTTATCTGCAGGCTGGGAAGAAACTGAAGTTTCACATTGTTTTTGATTTTATCTGCAGGCTGGGAAGAAACTGAAGTTTTCAATTGTTTTTGATTTTATCTGCAGGCTGGGAAGAAACTGAAGTTTTACATTGTTTTTGATTTGATCTGCAGGCTGGGAAGAAACTGAAGTTTTACATTGTTTTTAATTTGAACTACAGGCTGGGAAGAAACTGAAGTTTCACATTGTTTTTGATTTTATCTGCAGGCTGGGAAGAAACTGAAGTTTTCAATTGTTTTTGATTTTATCTGCAGGCTGGGAAGAAACTGAAGTTTTACATTGTTTTTGATTTGATCTGCAGGCTGGGAAGAAACTGAAGTTTTACATTGTTTTTAATTTGAACTACAGGCTGGGAAGAAACTGAAGTTTCACATTGTTTTTGATTTTATCTGCAGGCTGGGAAGAAACTGAAGTTTTACATTGTTTTTGATTTTATCTGCAGGCTGGAAAGAAACTGAAGTTTTACATTGTTTTTGATTTGAACTACAGGCTGGGAAGAAACTGAAGTTTCACATTGTTTTTGATTTTATCTGCAGGCTGGGAAGAAACTTAAGTTTTACATTGTTTTTGATTTTATCTGCAGGCTGGGAAGAAACTGAAGTTTTACATTGTTTTTGATTTTATCTGCAGGCTGGAAAGAAACTGAAGTTTTACATTGTTTTTGATTTGAACTACAGGCTGGGAAGAAACTGAAGTTTCACATTGTTTTTGATTTTATCTGCAGGCTGGGAAGAAACTTAAGTTTTATATTGTTTTTGATTTGATCTACAGGCTGGGAAGAAACTGAAGTTTCACATTGTTTTTGATTTGATCTGCAGGCTGGGAAGAAACTGAAGTTTTGCATTGTGTTTGATTTTATATGCAGGCTGGGAAGAAACTGAAGTTTCACATTGTTTTTGATTTGATCTGCAGGCTGGGAAGAAACTGAAGTTTTACATTGTTTTTGATTTGATCTGCAGGCTGGAAAGAAACTGTAGTTTTACATTGTTTTTGGTTTAATCTGCACTCTGGGAAGAAACTGAAGTTTTACATTGTTTTTGGTTTGATCTGCAGGCTGGGAAGAAACTGAAGTTTCACATTGTTTTTCGATTTTATCTGCAGGCTGGGAAGAAACTGAAGTTTTACATTGTTTTTGATTTGATCTGCAGGCTGGGAAGAAACTGAAGTTTCACATTGTTTTTGATTTGATCTGCAGGCTGGAAAGAAACTGTAGTTTTACATTGTTTTTGATTTGATCTGCAGGCTGGAAAGAAACTGTAGTTTTACATTGTTTTTGGTTTAATCTGCACTCTGGGAAGAAACTGAAGTTTTACATTGTTTTTGGTTTGATCTGCAGGCTGGGAAGAAACTGAAGTTTCACATTGTTTTTCGATTTTATCTGCAGGCTGGGAAGAAACTGAAGTTTTACATTGTTTTTGATTTGATCTGCAGGCTGGGAAGAAACTGAAGTTTTGCATTGTGTTTGATTTTATATGCAGGCTGGGAAGAAACTGAAGTTTCACATTGTTTTTGATTTGATCTGCAGGCTGGGAAGAAACTGAAGTTTTACATTGTTTTTGATTTGATCTGCAGGCTGGAAAGAAACTGTAGTTTTACATTGTTTTTGGTTTAATCTGCACTCTGGGAAGAAACTGAAGTTTTACATTGTTTTTGGTTTGATCTGCAGGCTGGGAAGAAACTGAAGTTTCACATTGTTTTTCGATTTTATCTGCAGGCTGGGAAGAAACTGAAGTTTTACATTGTTTTTGATTTGATCTGCAGGCTGGGAAGAAACTGAAGTTTTGCATTGTGTTTGATTTTATATGCAGGCTGGGAAGAAACTGAAGTTTTACATTGTTTTTGATTTGATCTGCAGGCTGGGAAGAAACTGAAGTTTTGCATTGTGTTTGATTTTATATGCAGGCTGGGAAGAAACTGAAGTTTCACATTGTTTTTGATTTGATCTGCAGGCTGGGAAGAAACTGAAGTTTTACATTGTTTTTGATTTGATCTGCAGGCTGGAAAGAAACTGTAGTTTTACATTGTTTTTGGTTTAATCTGCACTCTGGGAAGAAACTGAAGTTTTACATTGTTTTTGGTTTGATCTGCAGGCTGGGAAGAAACTGAAGTTTCACATTGTTTTTCGATTTTATCTGCAGGCTGGGAAGAAACTGAAGTTTTACATTGTTTTTGATTTGATCTGCAGGCTGGGAAGAAACTGAAGTTTCACATTGTTTTTGATTTGATCTGCAGGCTGGAAAGAAACTGTAGTTTTACATTGTTTTTGATTTGATCTGCAGGCTGGAAAGAAACTGTAGTTTTACATTGTTTTTGGTTTAATCTGCACTCTGGGAAGAAACTGAAGTTTTACATTGTTTTTGGTTTGATCTGCAGGCTGGGAAGAAACTGAAGTTTCACATTGTTTTTCGATTTTATCTGCAGGCTGGGAAGAAACTGAAGTTTTACATTGTTTTTGATTTGATCTGCAGGCTGGGAAGAAACTGAAGTTTTGCATTGTGTTTGATTTTATATGCAGGCTGGGAAGAAACTGAAGTTTCACATTGTTTTTGATTTGATCTGCAGGCTGGGAAGAAACTGAAGTTTTACATTGTTTTTGATTTGATCTGCAGGCTGGGAAGAAACTTAAGTTTTATATTGTTTTTGATTTGATCTACAGGCTGGGAAGAAACTGAAGTTTTACATTGTTTTTGATTTGATCTGCAGGCTGGAAAGAAACTGTAGTTTTACATTGTTTTTGGTTTAATCTGCACTCTGGGAAGAAACTGAAGTTTTACATTGTTTTTGGTTTGATCTGCAGGCTGGGAAGAAACTGAAGTTTCACATTGTTTTTCGATTTTATCTGCAGGCTGGGAAGAAACTGAAGTTTTACATTGTTTTTGATTTGATCTGCAGGCTGGGAAGAAACTGAAGTTTCACATTGTTTTTGATTTGATCTGCAGGCTGGGAAGAAACTGAAGTTTCACATTGTTTTTGATTTTATCTGCAGGCTGGGAAGAAACTGAAGTTTCACATTGTTTTTGATTTGATCTGCAGGCTGGGAAGAAACTGAAGTTTTACATTGTTTTTGATTTGATCTGCAGGCTGGGAAGAAACTGTAGTTTTACATTGTTTTTGGTTTAATCTGCAAGCTGGGAAGAAACTGAAGTTTCACATTGTTTTTGATTTGATCTGCAGGCTGGGAAGAAACTGAAGTTTTACATTGTTTTTGATTTTATCTGCAGGCTGGGAAGAAACTGAAGTTTCACATTGTTTTTGATTTGATCTGCAGGCTGGGAAGAAACTGAAGTTTTACATTGCTTTTGATTTGATCTGCAGGCTGAGAAGAAACTTAAGTTTTATATTGTTTTTGATTTGATCTACAGGCTGGGAAGAAACTGTAGTTTTACATTGTTTTTGATTTGATCTGCAGGCTGGGAAGAAACTGTAGTTTTACATTGTTTTTGGTTTAATCTGCAGGCTGGGAAGAAACTGAAGTTTTACATTGTTTTTGATTTGATTGGCAGGCTGGGAAGAAACTGTAGTTTTACATTGTTTTTGATTTGATTGGCAGGCTGGGAAGAAAGATTAGTACTAATATCAGTTTTTTTTCAGTTCTTTCTTGCCCTGGGTCAATGATGGACCAATCCAAGAATGAAGTTAAGAAGAATGATGCTATCTCTCAAATTACGAAGCATCTTGAAGACAGGCAACGAAAGAGAGTCAAAAGACAGATCTCGCCAAGAAGGAACTGAAAAATAGTGGGGACTCCACTCAGTGTATTTACGATTCAAGGCTGGACCAAGCTAAAAATCACACCAAGCACTAAGTGTTGGACTCACCTGTCTACAACAGACCAGAAATCAAATCAGCGAAGAAAGTCAAGCTGCCAGTATTCAACTAGCGAACACAGAGCACAAAGAACCCAGCCGAAGCCAAACAATGGAAAGAAGGCCTCTTAGTGGAGAAGTCTTTGATCGGGTGGTTGTCAACTACTCCAGGGAGAAGAGAGCGGAAGACTTACATTCAACTCAGAGATGAAGAAGATGTCTTGACCAAATGACTAAGATTTGAACAAAGTGTTTATATACGAAGATACAGCAAGTTTCTGAGAACGTAATGAAGTGTATAGTGTGATTGTGACAAAATAAAAATAAACAGAATGTTATAATATTGTTGTCTTTCTCAACTACCCAAACGAAGTGCCCGGATGTAGACGCCCCGTGTTTCTACAACTATCATCCAGAAGGTATCCTCCAAAAAATATCATTCTTATGGAATCCCACTGTTAGAACTCCTTTTTGAAAAAACACCTGTCGCGAAAAGTGTGGGGTGTATTGTTAATATTTTAGATTATCTGTCGTATCGTGTTAACAGCGTCAAGTATTCAACAGCCCTAGCCCCAAGGAGACCCATGGGACCACCAACCGCGGCCGTATCTTAAATTGAACATGGCCAGCTAGTAGTACCAATATGGCCGCACCATTTTTATCGTCCTGCCAGCACATGTACACCAGGTAAAAGAACATCTGAAACTGTTAAACCACAAGACGACATAACGACCAACGCTGTTTTCTGATGGAAGGACTCTCGTCAATTTTGGGACGGTAAGGGTGTTAGTGTATTTTTGGCGTGGCATGTCTTTTCGAACGTACTAAACTGAAAATTAACTTATAATCTCACAGTCCAAATATTGACTGTGCAGGGCCCAACACTGCAAACCTTGATGGTGAAAAATCTCACGGCTGAGTCTCTTCATCTGGGAGACTTCAAAGTTTAATGCTGTGTGATGTGATAACCCGACACGCAGAGGTTTCTTGCCAACATCGTTTTAAATATATAACTGGCTGTTATCAATCCCCCCGAAAATCCTCATGCGCAGCAGAGCGCAGTCAGATTTGTGCGTCGATGTCTGCTCGACATTTTGACACAATTGCCCGATAAATTTGATTATTCAAATTGATAGGCGGTGGCGAAGCAAGAACCTCTTTTACCCATTGGTTCGTCCGTCCATCACAACGCGATGGAACAGTGCTTAAACTTATTATAAAAATAACAAAAAATGTTTCATAAACATTCTTACCAACAGATACCGTGCACTTCTTGCAGGTTACGTGACAATATTTCTTCACAGCTTCATGACTGCAGTTTCCTGAACTGAGCCTAATAATAGATGAACAGAGTTCGTGTTCCACGCATGTTGTATCAGAAGACGGTGTACTTGTTTCAACCTTAGGTTGGCTAGTCGTGTGTTCTGTGTGATACCCTGAAAAAAATAAAAGATATCACTGGCATGAAGATGGAGAAAGGGTGGGGTGAGCGACTGCTGCTGTTGCAAATAAGTGAAGCGCGAAGCCAGGATTCTATAATAGGGGCGCCCTAGCCAATTTTGGGGAACCAAACGAGATATTTGGAAAGCCGATGTGGAGGGGTGGAGGCCTCCCCTAGTCCTCACTAGGACCCTCCGGTTTTTACCCCCTCCCCACTTCCCTATCAGGGAAGTGGGGAGGGGGTAAAGATCTGTCAGGGAAGTGGTGGAGGAGATACATATCGGAGAGTCCTAGCCCACCCCTTGAGGAAATTTTGCAGTCTTCAGTGCTCTAAGAGCGAGTGTGAGGCATTTGTAGCCTGCGTAGTCGTATTGTCGACCATTTCAAGGCTCTATGTTATTTCAAAGGTTGGATTGGGCAATTTGTTTTTTTGGGGGGGGGGGTAGCGCAATGTTTAGGGTGGGGCACCTCTGGACTCCCGTCTCTTGTTTACACAAGGGTCTTTTCTGATTATGTTTTACTTCCAAATGCCAATACGTGGTGAAGGTGAGACACTGAACAAATTAGTTATGCATAAGCGAGATGCGACACGTTGCAAGCCTCCATGTTCCCAATTAAGTATTCCCTCTGAAATATTATTGTTTTCACGTTTTTTCTAAAAACCTATGCACGAATGAACACCGAAACACAAAACTGTAATGCGGCGCACATATGGATCATTACGAGACTGACGAGAGCTCGATTTGACTGGATTTGCTAAGCATTTCGCTAGTCAACCTCCGAATTTTGCTATTCAATAATATCAGCCCAAAGTTGATTTTCCTCAACAGCAAATCAATTTTCCTAAAGTTATAGCAAATTCAAATAGCTATTCAAAATTTTCAGATTAAATCGAGACCTGATTAAATACGAGATCTTTTTCTCCGTTGAGGCGGCGGTAGCACAGTGATAGAGGAGGTGGAGGAGAGCACAATTGTCAATTATTCTCTGGACAATCGTGGTTCGGCCAGGTGGTAAAAACGATGTATCAAGGCTGTGTAAAAAGTAGCCCTATGCGTGTGTGGATCCGGTTGTGCTACCTCAATATTCTCAACTCTCCGGATCTCCTGACCTCGGCTATGGTTTATACTAATAGGTCACTCATTTTTCAGAAACTATGGGAACAAAATCTTTGAAGGTTCGGGAATTCCGCGATATATGTCAACAGTTGCCAAATTTCCTCGTGAAACTTCAGAAAGTGGAAAGTGGCAGATAAAGTTGATAGCACGAAAACTCGAAAATATGGAATGCACTTTTCGTATAATATTCACTGACTAAATTTGAATGCTGACAAAATATACTCCACTTATTTCTGTAAGAATTTTGTGATCTCCATTTAGGGGAGCAAATTCTTAATTTTTTGGGAGTTCATTGGCCATATAAAATATCACAAAGCAAAAACTACTCGAAATTCAGTGTTTGCACTGCCAGCAGCCTTCTTTGTGAATGTCTCATTGTTCTGTGTTTCAACTATTACCATAGATGCTAGCATACCCATCACCACTGCTTGAAGAATTTAAAGAAGTATATTTCCCGTTACGCGATTAACTATTTTTTTCATTTCCTTGGAATCAGGCGTGGAGAGTGTGACAGTGCGAAATCGAACTTGCTGTAAAAATCAGTGACGTTTTTCACGTGACTCAGTTACATTCACTGTTTTCAAAAACTTGTTTTCTATTATTTATTTATTTATTTATTTATTTATTTATTTATTTATTTATTTATTTATTTTCCCCGTGGGAACCCCGGGAAGTGAAGTGAAGCAGTGCACGTTCAGTTCAGTGCAGGCACTGTTTTACTGGTAAAATAGGACCCAGTCGCCAATGCTTGAGAGGTGCAAAACCTCTCTAAAATGGGCAACATGGCTTTTTTGACACTCACCCCTGACCCCTGGTCTTGAGTTGACACTCATGTTGTGGTCCTGATTAGCCATTGTGCAAAAATATGTGACCTTACACACCAATAAATAAATAAATAAATAAATATTTATTTATTTATTTATTTATTTATTTATTTATTTATTTTGTGTTTAACGACATTTTCGACATCCAGGGTCACCTCATGTCGAAGAGTTTTACGGGTGGAGGAAACTGCAGTACCCGGAGAGAACCACCGCGCAGAGGCGCGCAACTTTCAGACTCCCAACCATACTAATTCCACACAAGCAGGGTTTGCATTGGTTGAAGACAAGTGCACTATCAACGTGCAGTACGCCGTAGTACAGATCGCCCCCGTGCCCCCGTGTGGGTAATCGGTATTAAGTGTCTTGCCGGGGGACAACGCAGTTACCCCTGGTGGGGATCGAACCGTGAACTATTTTTCATTTAACTCTTAGCTTGCTGTTGGCGAATTCTCCTGTCCAGGACAGATAATTTCTTATCATAAGAATTAGTAGAATAAGTAAAATTTCGGAATTTTTAATTAAATTTACCCCTTGAAAATTAAATCGAGGCTTTGATCAATGAGTTCTTGAGTTAAATTATCGAGAGATTTTCATCAAATCTAGTCATTGCTGCTTTACAGCAGCCATAATTAGATTTGAGAAAAATATTTTTCAAAATGCTCAATGGGGAAAAGAGGTTAATATCCGATATTGTCCAATAGGTCAGTTAATTATAATTAATTATAGAGGTAATTAGTTAAATATAATTGGTTATAGAGATCATTAGTTAAATATAATTAGTTATAGAGTTCATAAGTTAAATATAATTAATTACAGAGTTCATTAGTAAATATAATTATTTATAGAGTTCATTAGTTGAATATAATTAGTTATATAGGTCATTAGTTAACATAGTTAATTATAGAGCTCATTAGGTAAATATAATTAGTTATAGAGTTCATTAATTAAATATAATTAATTATAGAGTTCATTAGTTAAATACACTTAGTTATAGAGTTCATTGGTTAAATATAATTAGCTTTTTGAGTTCATTAGTTTACATAATATGATATATGAGTTAAATATAATTAGTTATAGATATCATTAGTTACATAATATGATATATTAGTGAAATATATTTAGTTATAGAGTTCATTAGGCCTAATATGATATATGAGTCAATATCAGATTCTGCCACAATTAAACTTGGCAAAGCGAAAAAAGTGCAAAACGCGGATGTTTAAAAGAAATTTCCACAAAATGAACATTAATTGAGTAAAAGCACAATGAACAGAGCTTAATGATCATTCCATCGTCTCCATATATCATCTTGAAGTTTACTGCTCGTTCCAAAATGTCCATGCTGTAACTGGGGTTTTTATAGAATATTTTACCTTTCCTTAGTTCCAAATAAAACAATTCTCGGTAAATATTAGGTATTTGGTCCAAACTTTGAACACAAACCTATTTTTTGTTAACGATACTTCGCAGTTACACTTAATTTTTAACCACAATGAAATATTTCACCTGTAAGATAATGGTAAGTTCGATGAGACCGTTTGATTACAGGACATGTATAATGCTATCAGGGACGTGGCGACAGGGGTGGGGGTGCCCCCCCCCCCCCCCCCCCCCGCCCCCATCCCAAAAAATCATATTGCTGGCAAGTTATGAGTAGTTGGAAGTTCCATCTATCTGGATGTTAGAACTTCTTTGGTGATGCTGATGTCTCCTTAACTTCCCAAAATCCCAACTCGTTTTCAAATCGACAAAAATTCAAACTGTTAATATTTACAACTACTGTGTACCCAATATCGAGCTTCGCATGATGTCAATCGGTACGAGATTTCTATAGTACGTTTACTTAAAAATCTTCGAAATGCACTTCAATAAAAGCAAATCGTGTAAAATCGTTATCCTGAGTTAATTCTTTCATTCACAGTTACAAAATGATGAAATATGCATCGAAAATTGATCATTCCTGCATAAGATCTGATTTAATGTTAGGAGAGTGTGAATTGCTCAAAGTTGTGAGCTTGAGCATTTGTTCTGCACATATTCAATTCCCAGAAGAATACCAAATAGTAATAACCTGATAATTCTATCATAAATGTGTTGGCATTTCGGTTACTAGAATCAATTTTAGTGATACTTTAAGTCCATTATTTACAGACCAGAAACATAATGGTCAGAGCTAGCCGTCTGAAAAGTCTGTCAAAGTTATTGTCTTTTGAATTGCAAGTTTCGGTCCTTCCAAGTTATATTTTACAACAGCTCCAACAACTATATCTGATTCTCGTGCTTTTTGGTAATGATGAACACCAGAGCCATAATTTGAAGTCTGTCTGCCAAGTCTATCAAGAGTTACTTACCTTTGAATTGCTATTTTGGGCTATTTTACGCCATGACTTTAAATTTCTAAAACAATCAGGAACGTATGAAGAGGGGGCACAGGGAGACGCAACTTTTCCAGAAGTAGTTTGATTTGTCTATACTGTGGACTTCAAAGTCACCGGGAATCAACAGTTTTGGGCTTTCTAGTTAACAACTTTCCCATCGAGGATTTTTTTAACCCTTTACCCAACGTAACGGCCAGAACCGGCCAGAGCTATTCACAAAAAAATCACCATTCTATTTTCATTATTTTTTCATTTTTGTCTCGAAAACACAGCTTATGTCCGCTCATTGGAACGAGGTCATTGAGATCGTTCCAATGAGAGGACATAAGCTGTGTTTTTGAAGCCAAAAATAACAAAAAAATATTGTGATTCAAGAATTTTATTTTCAAGTGTCGTCTTCCTTTCGTGTTAGGTGATGGTTTAAACATGGAGCCCGAATGTGCATTTTTCTTAATGTAGAGGCGCGTACGTTCTAAACATAGTGTTGTATATTGTATTCTTACCATGTCATTACGACACCACTTATATGAGTGTGTGGATGCCCTTGTATTACCATAATACTTCTATCAAGACCTCCAAGTTCGAGAAATTGCCTAATCATCACAAGGGGTTCCTTATATTTGGTGTGAATTTATTATATATCTATAGTGACCAGGCCTGGTAGCAATATCAACACAGCGCACGGGACACTCAGGTTGCTGCAGATAAAAAACCTAGGGATAGTAAACCAATTTACCCGTAACGTGCAGTGTTCAAGGGAGAAAGGAGTTATTGGCGACTTACCATTAACCGTGGGACATGTACTGCAGGTTACTGGACAATAACTTTCTACAAACTCATTTTTGCAATCGCCTGTGCCCAACATAAAAATTGAAGAGCACAGGTCATGGTCAAAACACGGTTCTGTTGTTATAGGTAGTGTAGATGAATCTGTTGTTTCCCCTATTGGAACTGTTACTGTGGATGTCTCAGCAATGAGCACTCGTGTGACGGGAAATCTAGTCGTTATCGCTGATGTAATGTTATCTGAAAAAGGAATTGTTTACAATCAGTTTGTTAGAACGAGTGATTGTCCGATTATTTGATGAGGTTTCACAACACTGAACAATCAGAATCTTGTCCAAACTATCACGAGTAATTTATCACACGCCTGATCTGTGAAATTCCCATCTACAGCAACACTAAACCATGAGGAAAATAAAAATCCGTTCCACACATATGCGGAACAGAAATCGTTGACGGACTATTTTTAAAACGAAGCGAAATTTCAGTGGAATTTTCTACAAATCGTGCGCCGCAATTACAAGTTTGAATCGCTAGCGATGTAAAAAAAAAATCGTCCCCTGAGTTCCAATGTGTTCTATGTGCCAGGAGGCACATAGAACACATTGTAACTCAAGGGACGAAATAGTAACATGCGCTCCCCTGGCAAATTTGGTTGGATAAAATGTGTTCTTTTTGTTGATAGTGTTGTCAAGTTGCTGAGTGTCCTTCCAGTAATGTTTTTAACGACATGAAGGCGTGTAACAAACACAGAACGACACATGTGAGTCAATGAATTACTCGATATGGCACTTGTGCCATCGATGAAGAATAAAACTCGAGGCCGCAGTGTGAATGTATTAACCAATATGGCACTTGTGCCATCACTGAAGGATAAAACTCGAGGCCTGTGGTCTCTCGTTCTATCCCTCCGCGTTGGCACTCTTGCCATATCGATTAACCCATTCACACACGCGTGTCGTTCTGTGTATATCCAGATATGAATTGTGCTATCATTGTTGAGACTGTCTGTGTACCAACTTGTTGTAGAGTTTGCGTGCATGGTAACGTTCAAATAATTAAAGTCCGTTCGCTTACACATACATGACGATATTTTTCGTACTCCAGTTATTATTACAGATATTCCAGTCAATAAGTAATTAATGCACCATGCAAACATCAAACTATTAACAAAATTAGTGGAACTACGCGACATAATTTTAAAACTACAGCCGTGGTGCGACTTCTTTCATAATATTTAACATTTCTAATAGTAATGGTGAGGTATCAAAGATTCGATGAAATCAAGTTTTTCCACGGCTTACCACACTGTCCTACTATGAACACACTCGGACTACTGAGAATACCCCTTTCACCACGCTCACTTTAACCATATATGGAGAACCCCTATGTGCGCCTGTATGCGAGGAAGTTTAATAACATTTATGACATACTTGATACTCTATCATCTGATCAATTGTTGGAAATAGCTCTGTGAGCCCTTTCCAACAACTAACCGGATGGTAGGTTTGATCTGCGCATGCCAGAACGTACAGATAATGCTCATAAAATAGATGACTATAGTCGCTTTCGTCAGCAAAAGTGCTAAATGTCGAAAATTAGGTTTGGGAGCAAAGAAGTGAATTCTTCATTTATTCATAATTTTTTTTTTTTTTTTTTTTTGTCGTCCGTTATTGGATTTAGGTTTAAGTGAAGGGTTAACAGTCCATAAAACGAACTTTCTAGTCTGTGTAAGATTCTGTCCAACCAGACCTGTCTGGGGGGTAAATCTTGGTGGCTCGGAGTTTCTGTAAACCTTTCCCACAATACAATTAGGAATTTAATAAATTCAGTCTTGAGTTGCATTATGTGGACACATTCAAGACAATTATTAAATCCTCCTTGCAAATATTTCTAGCCAATCCGTAGCTGCCTACGCACAATCAAGTCATCAGGCTTTCAGACTGTAGAGTAGTTATTGTTCTTAAAAATAAACTCGGACCGAGCACATTAGACTTCAAAGTTCTGTGAGTTGTAAGCTAAATTTTAAAATTTGTCAGCTTACCATGTCCAGTTCTCGTACAAAATCCACAAGACACTTGACAGTGCGCTGTAATGAGAGGGTTATCGCAGTCGCCTATATTCAAGCTATGCAATTTGGAACAAAGTTCGGCTTCAATACATGGTTTAGCGGTAGTAGATGATTCTAGTGGTTGTTCAGCTTTTGTTTCAGGGCCAGCGACTACAAATGGATCGACAACGATTTTGACTCCTGAAAAATAAAACAATAACAAAACTTTACAATACCTGAAATGGAGTAGTTTTTTGAAATTTGTTGTTATTTCTCTGATTTATTTATTTATTGGTGTTTTAAGGTCGCATATTATTTCTGCACAAGGGCTAATCATGACCACGACAGTTTTACAGGTGGAGGAAGCCGGAGTACCCGGAGAGAACCACTGAGCAACTGTCAGCTCCTCAACATTCTAACTCCACACCAGCAGGGTTAGCATTGGTTGAAGACAAGTGCACCATCGACGTGAAGTACGCCTTATTACACAACGCCACCGTGCCCCCACGTGGGCAATGGGGGTGAAGTGTCTTGCCCAAGGACAATCTACCACAGAAACTCCATGCTCAGTGGTTCTCAACAGGCACTCCGGCTTCTTCCATCCGTAAAACTGTCGGTGTCATGATTAGCTATTGCGTAGAAATATGTGACCTTAAACACCAATAAATAAATAAATAATAAGCGATTTGAATTTATTCCAGTTGTTTGCTTTTGTAATGTAATTAGGGAGCTTGTTCCAAGCTTCACATATTCGTGGAGTGAAGAAGTTCTTTCTGAGGTTTTTGTTATTTTGCTTTTGTAATGTAGTTAGGGAGCTTGTTCTAAGCTTTACATATTCGTGGAGTGAAGAAGTTCTTTCTGAGGTTTTTGTTATTTTGCTGAATATATAGTTTTGATGAGTGTCCTCTTGTAGTTTTAAGTTTTGACTGAGTGAATAGTATGCTTGAGTCTATGTTGTAAAACCATTCAATATTTTGTATGTTTCAATCAGGTCTCTTCCGAATCGTCTGTATTGAAGTGACATCGGTTGTAATTGTTGTAGTCTCTGAGGATATGGTAAGTTTCTAATCGCAGATACAAGTTTGGTTGCTCTTCTTCGCACTTTCCCAAGGGACATTGACTGTCTGATCAGGTATGGTCTCCAAACTGTGTTGTTGTTGTATTCTTGTGTCGGCCTGATAAGTGCAGGGTAAAGCTTTGTGAAGATGAATTGATCCAAATTTACAAAGGTACGTTATTTGGCTTGCTTTTGATATTCTACTGTTAATGTGCTTGTCGAAACAGTTCAGAGTTTCTTACAGGCGTAGCCTGGTGGCTCGAGATCTTAATCCAACCAGTGCTATTTTAAAAAATGACACTTTTCTCATTGTTTGCATCCTCACTGTAGCTTGTGACTAATTAAGGGGATAATAAGCTATGTTTTGGAGTTAAAGAAGATTTTTTTTAGTTATTCAATATTTTTGTGTGTGTGTGTGAATATCATCTGCTGGCCATGTTTGGTGAAGTGTTTATAATAATAGCTTAACACTTTCGCTGTCGAACGCGACTATTGTCACCTATTATATGATAATTATCTGTACGTTCTGGTGTGTGAAGATCAAACAGACAGTGCAAAAAATATAGGTTCTCTTTAGAACGAAAACTGGTTCTAATCTTGTCCCTGAGATGGAACCAGTTCTGTTTAAACAGTATTTATTTCAAATCAAATAAATTTACCAAGATTAGCATTCAATTTTAACAGAATATTACATGAATTACATGAACTGAAGTAGATTCAGCACTAAACTTGGAGCTTATTCAACGCAGTCGCCAAACATTTTGAAACAAAGGAGATACGAACAGTTGGAATATCGAACCAGTTTTGGTTCTGTATAGAACCAAAACTGGCTCGGTATGCCAACTGTTCATATCTCCTTTGCTTAATAATGATTTGAGACAACCTCGTATAAGCTCTAAACTTACGGCTGAAAACCCCTCAATTTATGTTTAATTCTGTTAATATTTAATGTTAATCTTTATAAATTTATTTGATTTGAAATAAATGCTGTGCTGTTTAAACGGAACTGGTTCCATCTCAGGGACAAGATTAGAACCAGTTTTGGTTCTAAAGAGAACCTATATTTTTTGCAGTGTACCATCTGATTAATTGTTAGAGAGGGCTCAAAGCGGCCTTTCCAACAATTAATCAGATGATAGAGTACCAAGTGTATCATAATTTTTATAAAACCTCTCGCATACAGGAATGCATAGTGGCACTCCATATATCGATAAAGTGGGCGTGGCAGTGAAAGGGTTAAGTTTGGAGAATATTCACAGAATTATTTCCTACTCACCTTTGGTAGAGCACCGTGAACATCTTGACGGACACCATTCCCTGATCCTGGAAAGCGAGCAGTTTCCACTTCCTACGTTAAAAATCACACCGCAGATTGCATGATCGTGGCAAGATTGTGAAAGTTTGTCTACTTTTAAAGCTTTTTGTGACGTTGCAGTAATGTCTTTGAATGTTGGCTCATTTTGTTTCCCTGCATAAAAAAGAGCTTCGTGTCACTTCAGATTTTACTATGTAACTATATAGAAGCCAGAAGGGTGATTATCATCCCCCCCCACCTCTCTCTCTGTTTCTGTCTCTCATTGTCTCTCGGTCTCCCCCCCCCCCCCCCCCCTGTGTTTCTCTGTGTCACATCTCTCTGTAGCACACAGGTACATGTTGGATGTGCCAATATGTGCTTATGAGAAAAGGCACAATGTGTCACATTGCGCACTATATCATAGACACATACGGGTATTTGAGGATACCTATGGCCTGGTATTGTATTATTTGAGGATACCTATCGAGGATACCGTCTAGAGAACCCCTTTTTGTCGCATGTGCTTATATGAAAAGGCACAGTGTGACACATTTTGCACTAGCACATATACACATACGGTTATTTGAGGATACCTATGGCCTGGTATTGTATTATTTGAGGATACCTATCGAGGATACCTTTTTGAGAATCCCTTTTTGTCGTAATAGGCCATGAGGGCCACGAGAAATTCCCCAGTGAGGTCTAGCGTAGTCTTACCAACGGCTTCCTTCTTATCTCCAAAGCTCCAAGGTCACTACTGGTCTATTGTCTATCTGTCCTTAGCTTCTACAGCAGTCTTGTTCCATTGCGGCCTTGGACCAGTACTATTGACTAAACTACCATCCATTAATATTGACTTGTATCACTACTTCCTAGCTATACCTTCGCTCAGGGCTTCAAAATATTCAATCAGATGTCCCCTGTATACATATAAATGGCCTATATGAGGCATTCCGTAATTGAGATTCCTAGCCGATTCCGTAAAATTTGGATTCCGTGTTCTAACATTTTAACACTCGAGGGTATTTCCTTTCCCTATTAAAAGAATTCAGTTCAGTAGGTTGTAGTTCAAAACTTTAATTCAGATCACCTTCGTTATATTTTCATTAAGGCTGTAGTTTAAAGTTTATTCTGTTAAACGTTGTTCAGTTCAATGGTGTTAATATTTATTTATATTAAATATAGTTCATTCAAACAGAGCAATGGTGCTAGTATTATTTATAGTGATTATTTATATATTATTCAAATGGTCAAAGGGGTTCACACTGGGTTATATTTAGGGATTATAGTTCAAAACTTTGTTCACTTTGTTCTGTTCACTTCGATCTTGGTTGTGTTGGATCTTCGTTCACTTTTGGACCTTCGCTGTTTTGTTGTGATTGGTTGTCATATCTGTTTCTGTTCAGGTTCTTGTAGTAATTGTTGAATTGGGTGTTATCAGTCCCTTTCCATACCCTCGAGTGTTAAAATTTCAAAACACAGAATCCAAAGTTTGCGGAATCGGATAGGAATCTCAATTACGGAATGCCTTATATA
Organism: Pictodentalium vernedei; assembly: GCA_031216915.1. NCBI lineage: Eukaryota > Metazoa > Mollusca > Scaphopoda > Dentaliida > Dentaliidae > Pictodentalium > Pictodentalium vernedei. The sequence continues at coordinate 96,731,120 of CM062290.1, read as the reverse complement.
GCACGTTTATATGTATACGGGGGAAATCCGATTGAATTTTTTGAAGGCCTGAGCGAAGGTATAGCTAGGAAGTGGTGATACAAGTCAATATTAATGGATGATAGTTTAGTCAATAGTACTTGTACAAGGCCGCAATGCAACAAGACTGCTGAGGAAGCTAATGATAGGACAGATAGACCATAGACCAGTAGTGGCCTTGGAGTTTGGAGATAAGATGGAAGCCGTTACATTAGACCTCATTGGGGGATTTCTTATGGCCCTCATGGCCTCATACAACAAAAAAGGGATTCTCCAAAAGGTATCCTCGATAGGTATTCTCAAATAATACAATACCAGGCCATAGGTATCCTCAGATACCCGTATGTGTCTATGTGCTAGTGCACAATGTGTCACATTGGGCCTTTTTACATAAGCACATATGACAAAAAGGGATTCCCCAGAAGGTATCTTCGATAGGTATCCTCAGATAATACAATACCAGGCCATATGTATCCCCAAATACCCGTATGTGCTAGGGCACAATGTGTCACATTGTGCCTTTTCACATAAACACATATTGGCACATCCAACATGTGCGTATGTGTCACCTGTAATATATACAATAGAACATATATTTAGGGGTGTCAGAATAAATAGAACAAAAAAGGCATAACTTAGCTTGTAGATACATGGGTAGAAACCGAGAATTTACTGGGAAATAAGAGCCAAGTAAACAATTGTCGGGTTGTTTGTGGTAATTCTATGAATTAAACGAGGATTCTGGGGAAAGTCCAAGCCAAAACATTACTACTATTAAATCGACTCACCCCGGTGCCCCTCGGTAGTATAGCACTACGTGCTAAGTCGATAAAATTGGGGATCAGTAAAAAATAAAGTCAATTTCGGGGATTTGGTGGGATTATCGGGTTGTTTGTGGTAATTCTACGAATCGGGAAATTACTCCTGTACAAAGGAACATACCTGTTAGAGGCCTCTTGGCCCTATGGGAAGCCTTTGGGTAACATAGCAACCACGTGCCACCATAGAAACAAAGATGGTGGCCTCCTTCATACAAAATGGGCGACAGAAATACGTATCACCCTAACAACACGAGCTGCGCATGCACATTCATGTCACTATCACCACGGCAATGACACCACAGCATGGCCGCTCACTTGGGCTATCATGACAACACAACATGGCGCCACCAGGTCACGTGGCATGACGTCACTTCCGGGATCCCCCTGAACTGTCAGCTCCTCAACATTCTAACTCTGTTCAAGCTCCGCCCAAGCAGGATTACAGTGGTTGAAGACATGTGCAACATCGACGTGCAGTACGCCTTAGTACGCGGTGTCATCATGCCCCCATGTAGGCAACCGGGATAAAGTGCCTTGCCAAAGGACACAACGCGGGTCGTCCCGGATGGGGATCGAACTTGGGATCTCTAGCATAGAAGTCCAACAGTCTACCACTGAACCACCGCGCTCCCACCTAATAACATAAATATCTATGAATCTACATATTGTGACATAATGTTGTAAAATTCTTACCGTTTTTCTGGGAGGTTTTACACCGACCACATGAGAGTGGACATGAGGTGGCTATACTTTTGATTTTGCAATCTCCTAAACCATTTATAAATATCGCTCTGCATAATGGTTGATCCCGGCACTTTCTTGGCTTCAAATCGGAATATTTACTGACAGCACCTGACGAATATCAAAGATTATTGGACAGAGTAGTCAATAGTAGTACATTCTAATAAATAATAAGATTAATAATTTTTTCTTTGATCTGAGAATCCGTCGTATTTCACTACTACTGCTGTAGTGAACTTGATAAAAAGTGTTTATTCTCCACAATGTTTTTTTTTAACAATTTGAGACTTATCTTAAACTGACAATGTGAAAAATCCTAAACTTTTTGGTCGAATTTTGTTAATTCATCTGATGATGAAAATAAAACTGAAAGAATTATGTTTCTAAAACTATTTGACTTAAAAACATTTGAATATGATTCTTTAATGTTATTAAAACGGCGGCTAATGGCATTAGATTATAATGATTTTAAAGGTACCTTGTAACGTTGTTTATTGAACAGCCATGTTGCTCTGACATATATATTTCTTTCGCAGAAATAACTAGAATTCTGTAAAACCTATTTTTATCACTAAATAAATAGATGGTCTGTAACAAGTCGCCGGTTTATATTGAAATTTACGAAACGAATTCAGGTCTGGATCGAGCCTTTGGTGGGGGTGTAGGCCCGAGTTCACTTTACAAATGTCGATAAACATTTTGGGAGGAGGTCATTTTATTCATCACCGTTATCCAAAACTTTAAAAAACAATAAAGATTCCAAAACTGATCGAGAGATAAACACCGCCTCCGAAGGGCTCGAATTACATTTTTCAAAATACAACGCAGCATTTGGTAGAGTGTCCACTCTAAAATTAGACCTCAACAACATATTTATTTTGAGCATTTAAAATCAGAATTTGATTCAAATGATGGTTCAACATCCAAAATACATTTTTTGCGATAGGTATCGCGTGAAATGTAAACATACGATTAGAGGTCCAAGTGTAGCAATAAAATACAACTGTGAATGCTTGGACTACTTCTGGGGTGTTATTGAATGATTGTGAGTTGCCGTTTTTAATGTATGACTCTTGTGGTCTTATTTGCCACTCTTCTATCTACTCTGCTCGTTTGAGCTGCGGATATAGCATTATGAAGCCAATTGTTGAAAAAGGATCTCGATGTATTTCTAGACTAGAGCTCCAAGTGTAGCAATAAAATACAACTGTGAATGCTGGGACTACTTCTGGGATGTTATTGAATGATTGAGAGTTGCCGTTTTTAATGTATGACTCTTGTGGTCTTATTTGCCCCTCTTCTATCTACTCTGCTCGTTTGTGCTGCGGATATAGCATTATGAAGCCAGTTGTAGAAAAAGGATCGCGATGTATTTCTATCAATACAACACTTGGACCCGCGAATCTCAAATTTCGAGTCAAGCGGGTCGAATCGAAACGCTAATCAAATCGGGCATGTGAATTCGAATCGAATCTCGATTCGAATCTTAAAAATTTTCAAATTACGCATCCTCGCAGTAGAAAAATGTACCAAACATAATTGTCATTCTCCAATCAAGTATTGAAGTCATTTGCGAATGTAATTCATCTGTTAATTTGATCTCGTTGTTCTTTCTGAACCCGTAATTTGATTGGATGAGAGTCGGTCGGCTCCGTGCTCTAATCTAGGGTAAAGTCACTCTTACCGCGCACTTATTGTCGAAAGCGGGTCAAGTAGAACATGTCTGTTTCCACGCTACTTGCAGGAAATTGAACTCTTACATCACCCGAGCCAAAAATCGAACACACCCTGTAAATTAGATCATGACAGGTAGACTGAAATCGAAAATGACATTTGTTACAATCGGGACTCATTGACAAATGGTCTTCCATGGTCAAATTCCTGAATGTCTAACTCAACAAGAGATATTTATCTCCTAATTCGTTTGTTTAGATAAGTCAGTCTTAGGTGTAGAATATTCCCGATACGGAATTAAAGTAGCTTCGGTAGCAAGACTTCCTCACACTCTTCTTCTATCATCAAGTCTCAATGACAAGAGGCTTTGTGACAGAAGAAGAGTTCAATGCGCGAACATCTAGACGATTTGGAAAAAAATCCAAATCAGCACGACACGAATCTAAGCGAATCATTGGTATGATATCAGGTTAGGAGATAAACGTCTCTTGTTGCCTTAGACATTCGGAAATTTGACGAATGTCAGACTTCCGAATGTCTAATGAAACAAGAGACGTTTATCTGCATTGCAATTCCTGTCATCGTTAGAAGTGAAAAATTCTCCAAACCCGTTTTATTTGATGAAAAACAATATTATGTTATTTTTGATCTCGGTCTATTTGCCATGTCAATTTGACAAGATGAATGTTAAAGAACGGACACTATAGAAAACAATTCCGGGGTGTGTTCGATTTGTAAATGGAGCGGTTTAGCACCGTTGCTCGCGCGTAGCGTGGAGATAGAATGTTCCAAGTGACCCGCTTCCGACAATTGGAGCACTGCAAGAGTGAATTTACTTGAGATTAGATCACGGAGCCGACCGGCTCTCGGCCAATCAAATTACGGGTTCAGAAAGAACAATGAGGTCGAATTTTACAGATGAATTACAATCGAATTTCGAAGCTTTGAAGGGCCCCATACAACACAAACAAGCATATAACTAGATGAAGAAATATAAAACTATTACCACTCAACAACTGAAAAACTCAATTATAGGAATTCATATTTAATGTTTCTTTTTTCTGGGTCGTCCTAGATATCGAGGGATGCCGAGGTAAAGGAAAATAAGTAAGTAAGAGTTCTTTAAAAGGTTTAAATATATGTGCAGACATATAATTTAGTCCAGTGCAGCAAAATATGTGATATGACCGTTGATTTATTCCAGTAAATGCAAGATATACAGATCGAGCTGCCGCCGAAAACTGTCCCTCAGTATTTAGTAAGTAGCTTTGTAAATAATAGGCTACCTCGGTGTCTGGATGATGTGCATACGTGCTAATTGTGTATCACAAGACAGATCATTGTAATATTTTATAAATGTAAAAGTCCCATCAACTTTTATCTCGGTTTTGAAAAGGCAGAACTTTTGGCAACTGACACTGTTGGTTTTATGACGCTATTAGGGTTTGTGGGGGTACTGTGATAAGTATCGTTCGGCTATGCCAGATACACTCAAAGCTGCAGCTTGTATTTAGTATATGTGTGTATAATATATTTTTTAGCTATTTCGGCTCAGTGTCAACGGCTTTAATTTGGCCTTGGTTTTTTAACACTTTCTGTTTTCGAAGTATTCACCCTCATTACCTGACCAGGGTTTTTTCTTTTTTGCAATTGCCGCCATTTTAGGTATAGACAGTTATTAATATGTCGACCACGTTGATCAGCCGTGAGTGCTGACCACGTCTCTTGCCTTACGGCAAGCTTGTTTTTTGTTGTTTTTTTTTGCATCGTAGCCGCATGAAAATCACTTCTGAAAATATCAATTCCTAATGTAATGATATTGATCCATAACAATGTCTTCAAGTCTGTCAAGTCAAATCTGACAATTTCAAAATTTCCAATAGTTTTCCAATTTTTATAATATTAAACATACTATCGCATTTGTTATTTGTTCATAATTTTGGGATGTCAGTACCTGTTTGTCTTGGTTCGAATACTTTGAATTTTAGTTTCAGGTAAAATATCGATGCCAAATTTTGCAGTCTCTGTAAATTGTCAATACGTCAGTTGAAATTTCTTCGAAAACAACAGTGTCCTCAGTTGTGAAAAGCCATGTATCTAAATTGTTATTCACGGTTTCTTTGTTACATATCTTACTAGCGGGTGATACCCGACGTTGCACGGAAGAAGATGGTTATATCAGCCGTTTTCGAAATAAAAGGTCAAGGTCACCAATTTCAAGGTCAAGGTCACCCCAGGCGGGCACCCCGATAAAGTCAAAATGATCGATGGGTCAATATACCCGCACATATGAAATTTTTGACCGAACGGCCCAGCCGTTTTCGAAATAAAAGGTCAAAGTCACCAATTTCAAGGTCAAGGTCACCCCGCACGGGCACCACGATAAAGTCAAAATGATCGATGTGTCATTGTACATGCACATCTGAAATTTTAGCCCGATCGGCCCAACCATTTTCGAAATAAAAGGTCAAGGTCATCAATTTCAAGGCCAAGGTCACCCCACACGGGCTCGGCACCCATCCCACGTTACTCGCAGGGACGAATTACCCCGTGTAGAAAATTTGAGATCGATCGGTCGAGAAACGGAGGCGTTCACCCGGAACAAAGATAGAGAGAGATAGAGATATAGATACAGACATTCGCATTTATATATTAGATGAAGATTGTGGAGCGCATTCTCCTTCAAATGCCCTCACATATTATGTGTGTTGAGTATGGTAAGCAGGCTTTGATTGCAATTGCCCCGAAAGAGAACTAATTAACAAGTCTCAGTGTGATTAATAATTCACACTGTCGCTTACCGCTATAAATACTAATTGCCAAGCTACTTACTAAATACCGAAGGGGTGATTTTTCAGCGAACGCTATTACATTAACGCCCATAATTCTCAAATGTGGCATTAAAACCATGCACGCACTGCTTAAATCTTTTTATATACTCATAATACACAAACCCATTTTTTCAGAGTTTTTAACCCCATTTCCCCTCTTATTTTCATTCACTTCGGTATCCCTCAGTATTTAGTATGACCGCTTTTTTCTCTACAATTCGAAGAGTCAAAAGTTTTAGAAAAATAGGCATTATGTTTTTTTAATTGAAGAGACAATTAGAAATGTATAGCAACAGTTATATAAAATGATTACCTTGTGTGGAACTCCAAATAAGAAAACTGAAGAAAAGACCTACAATAAACAAGAAATGTTCAATGTCAGTTGGGAAAATAGAGAGAAGTTGGTTAGCTCAATGACAAGCACATGCCTTCCAGTCTCGTCACCTTGGTTCAAGATGTGGAAAACAAGATATGTTTAATTTAACTTGGCATTTATTTGGTTCTGTCCAAGGCCAATTCTGTGTATCAGCATTTTTACGCTGGTCGATATCATATTCATATTAATCTGACTTTCCACGAAACAAACATCATACATCATCCTACTTTCACAATACTTTGGACTTTCCAACAAGATATGTCCTGAAATGTTCTAAAATCCCGTTACTCCCAAACGCCAAACTGGATTTCCCAGGAAACAAAAGAGTGAAAGGGTTGCACTTGAAATATCAGCTGATGTTATTGTTTGCGGGTGCCTATCTTTTGTTTTGCCATTTACATATGCCATGTAACTCATTGGGAGTCCTTTAACCGCACTGTGGTTAATCCTTTGAACCATAGTGGTATCTTCCATGTCAGTTCACCGACAGCAATTGGAAGAGTCCATATTTATTATTTGGTGTGGACCCATTAATATTTTCAACGTGCAGCCCTTGGACTGCCCGTTGAAAATATTGATCAGTCTACCCTACAAATTCACTTAGCTGTCATCCTACTTAATGATATTATGACGTACATTGTTCCTGGGCCGGAAAAAACGTCCGCTCGTCGTGTGCAAAGAGTTAAAACGCAATACTTTTTATTACATAAAATGACATCAGACTTTTTTCTAAGAAGTGTTTTTGGGGAGGAACTGCCTTCCCAATAGATTCATTTGTATCTTGAATTTGTTAATTTTCACCCACACTCAATATTACGAGCATGTCAAAGTCAAAGGACTGATAACGCAGTACAGGTGATTGACTGTAAAGTGATTTGTGCACGGAAGATATTTTTTTGTGTACTCTGTGGATTTTTTTTTTTTTTTTTTTTTTTTTTTGGTAATTCTACGAGTTCTCATCTCCTTTTGTCATTTTTTGTCAAACGTGAGAAGATAGCGTTCTCAAACACTAAAGAGTTTTGTACACATTTGTGTAAGAAAAGGATTTGTATTTTGCGGAAAATCAAATTAAACGCCTTTGGGGTTCCAGAAAAACCTTTGGCGTCATCTAGATTAAGTTCTTTACTGTTTTGAAGTTTGCTAGCTCCTTTTGAAGAGTGTTAAATTTAGTATATCCTTTACGGAGCAATTTATTTTTAAGCAATGCCAAAATGAGACAGTATTTAAACAGTTTTTTTCTTCTTTTTTTTTTTTGCTATCTGCTGACAGTCATAGACATTTCCCTGGTGAAGTATACATTCGGTGTACCTAATTCTAATCGTATGATCGTAGTATTCTTCTTCTTCCAGAGTTTTCAAAAAAAAAATTGGTGCACGAATATTCTAAAAAAAAAATTCTTGTGGAGAAATCAGGGTTGCTAATGGAGGACATTGTTCAATAGCATATAAGCTGAACTTTTTTGTGCGGGGTGGAAAATAAATTTCCATAACCGTCGAAATCAATTCCACAATATGTTTTGACTGCAAACCGACATCCCGTGAAACTTCGGACAGAGGTAAATAAAGGTTTTGTCCTACATATTATGAAAAAAAAGAAAATAGTTATATCCTCCTTCAATGCGGAAATGAGGGCCAACTATTCAGAATAGACTGGAACTCTTTGAACTGTTTGAAGTAGTGGCGGCGCCACAGGGCGCCTCGGGGGTTCCGGGCCCCACACGTTTCCCTTGGGCCCCCCAAATCAAACTTCAAATTACCGGCTATGTGACCGTGGTTTTTCCACCCAATATCACACCCGCAAACAGCACACAAGAGTACATATCTCAGATATCGCTCCCACGGCGTCCATAAACAAGACGGCGGGCTTAAAAACTTTTTTTTATTTGGGATGTGATGCAGAGGATGTCACGAAGTGACTTTAAACTATAAAGTGAAAGTAAGACTCCCATACAACACGTTTTGAGTTGGTTTTCAGGTTGAACATAAAAAAGAATAGAAAACCCTGACGGTGGAAATCCGTGAAAGCCCGCGTCCGATATCAAACACAAGGCTAACATGTTAACATGCTAAGGTCTACACTCACAATAAAATCTGGAGTTCATTAAAAAAATAATTTAAAGAACTAAAAACTGGCCTTATGCTTCACGAGAGTAACTAGAAATGATCAATGAAACTGGGTCTCCATAATTTAATACGGAATGTGAACAGAAACAATTTGGCAAAATTGTCGTGTGGAATTTCTTTTTATTCCTACTTTATGAAGCAGTTTTAGTGCACTTACATTCTGTATCGTAAATAATATATGTGGAGATCTTAAAACAATTATTTTATAATTTAAATATATTTTTGATAATCTCACTTTTAACCCTTTACTTAACATGAAAAGCAGATGACACTTGCAAAGAAAATTCTTAAATAACTTTTTTTTTCATTTTTTATTCCCAAAACATAGGTCATGACCCCTCATTGGAACGATCGCGACGAGCTCGTTCCAATGAGGGGTCATAACGTATGTTTTGGAAACAAAACAAAAATAAAAAACTACTGAAAATTAATTGGCGATTTTTGAGAATAGCGATGGCCGTTACGTTGGGTAAAGGGTTAAAGAGCATTTTGTCGAGGCAGTTATTCTAATTCTTATGAAATTCAGCCTTTACAAGAACTATACTGACAGTTCTGTCTTTTTCTAGGGTATATGAGCTGAAACAAGATATTTTGATATATTCTGTCATGAAAGAAATATGAGTAAAATTGCTGTAATCTGCTTCATATTGTGAATAAAAGCACGAACTTGTTAAGACCAATGTGACCCCATCCCATGGCATAAAATTTGAACTAAATTCGGGCAATTACTTCTATAAACTCTTTTCGGAAAAAATAAACAAAATGCGAAAACATTAAGTAGAATGGTCCCTCACAAATCTTACACTAGTCGGCAAAGTTACAGTTATTAGGACGTTAGCGATCCCCATCTTAATACACTCTCTTATAGCTCTCCTTGATCCGGGTGATAGGATATTAGATGAAATTCAAAGTGTAATTTTTAAATTTCTATGGTCGGAAAAAATTAAACGTGATCGAAAATGGAGGGCTCAAACTACCCCACGTTAAAAACACTATGTCGCTCTTTAAAAATGATATGGATCAAAAAGTTACTAGATTTAGAAAGGATGGCCCAATGGAAACACTCGAAGTCGATAATTTTGAAACATTTGGGGGGAGCAAAATGTGGTCTTTGAATAAACATGGTATGCTTAGTGTTTCACATTATATGGCCCCTTTCTGGAAAAACGTGCTTAATGTGTGGGCTATCATAAAAGATAGCGATCCCACAATCCCGACAGAAATCCTCTCATAAGCACTATTTTATAATATTTATATAAAAATTAATAATGAACCGTTTCTTTACAGATGTTTGTGTACGAAGGGTGTTTTCTTTATAAACGATATACTTAGCGCTTCAGGATCTATTATTGACTTTCAAGAATTTAAGCTGAAATATGACCTTGATATACCATTCACCAACTACCTCGGTGTGGTGAATACAATATCAAGGTCATGGGAAAATATAATATCCAACAGTACAAAACTTGAATTTGTTTCAGATCTCTTGGTTGCTGACATCATATCTTGCATTAAAGCAAACCGTCATTTCCATCCCATATTTCTTAATAAAGTATCACAAAAACCAACACATACCCAATGATTGGCAACACATTTACAAACAAAATTTTAGAGAAACAGAAGATACATATCTACAAAGTTTACAATATAAGATAAACCACAAAATTCTATTCACAAAATCTAAACTCTTTAAATGTGGGCTTTCGGAAACAGAGCTGTGCTCTTTCTGTGGAAATACGAAAGAAACGATCGCACATCTATTTTACGATTGTTCTTTCTCAAAAACAGTTTTACTTTCATTAGTGGAAAAGGTTAACGTTAATACGAAATCCGCAAATTCAACTAAACATAAATAAAAGAGATAATTTTAGGCGCTACTTCCGAGCATGCTTATCCAAATGTCTGGAATACCCGTCTCCTCATCTACAAAGAGTATATTTACAGATGCAACCGAAGTAATACCAACTTACTTCTCTTTCTCAGATCTAGCAAGAGCTATAAAATCCTACAAAAATATTGAAATGTATTCTCCATACATGTACACAATCAGCGCAATGTGACCCCATTCCGAGACAAGAATGTCACACCAAAATTTCTCTCCGCCCATATAACACAGATACACGTTTGCTATTGCCCTAATGCATGAGATCTATCATGGGCAGATACTATTTCACCCCGGGACATTGTACAGACGTGTGTAAAGTATACAAAAATCACAGACCGGTAACAAAAGATCTAATGATGAAATACACAGACTCTCATGAAATATATTTTGCCAGTCAATTTGTGATTTTTGAAACATTATCCCTGACTTACTTATTGGCCGCTGAGGCGGTGAAAGGCGCACATAGGCCAACTTCAAAATGACCATTTAACCCTTTACCCAACGTAACGGCCAAAACCCACCAGCGCTATTCTCAAAAATCGCCAATTAATTTTCATTTTTTTTCTCAAAAGCATAGGTTATGACCCCTCGTTGGAACGAGCTCGTTGAGCTCGTTCCAACGAGAGGGCATAACCTATGTTTTTGAGACAAAAAAATGAAACAATGAGTTATTCCAGAATTTTTTTTGCATGTGTCGTTTGCTTTTAATGTTAGGTAAAGGGTTAAAGTTTGGTAACCCGGGTTGGTTCAACACTTTTTAGGATAGGAAAGTAAATAATAATTCCAGGTAATCCTTGTTTGATGTTGAGTTTGTATAAACTCTAAAACCATTTGTGTTACAAATTAATCCAAAATCAACTGGGCTGGGTGAATATGAACCCAATTCGGTTCATATTCACCCAACCCAGTTGATTTGGGTTGATTTTTAACTGGTTTTAGTTTAAACAATATTTATTGAAGGAATATGCTATATGTTACAGAAATGAATATCAGAAGAGTAACAGTGCAAGTGCAATAGCTCAAAATATAACATATATTAACAGTAATTAGATTTCCGAATGATGGAGGGATTTGACAGGAAGCTTGTAGCTCATGTTAGTCATCACACTGAGCAGCTTTTGTCAGTCATCTCCCTGACCGGTTTTAGAGTATAATTTGTTTTCTGTGTCTGGTTTTTAAAAAGAGAGGTTAATTATTTTTTCGGAATATTTTTGTTGGGAGGGGGAGGGGTTCCATACGTATCAACTCATTAACCCATTGTCTTGGAGTTTTCTGTCGAAGGGTGATGATGAATAGATGATATTAATAAATTACTTACTTGTATAAATAAAATTCGCGGAAAACATTTTCTTTTGACTATCACTGATTGAGCATTCTTCTCATCTTCATATCAGTTGCGTCGCGCTATTGTTGTTATTACGTATTCCAGGCAGTATGATATACATCTTTATCACCATCCATCCATCTGTGTGCTGAATAGAGATATTAACCCTTGAACAACTTGTTTATCAAAAACCAATCGAGTGCTGCAGATGGTAACACCCGTTATTTTTCAGAAATATTTCAGAAAATCAGCTTTCATCCAAACCATAGTTCGTAATTTCTTATGTACCTAGCCCGTTCCATTGACGAGCTGTTCGCAATGGCGACGAGGGGTGTCCAAACGTGTGCATGTCGTCCCCTGAGTTCCAGTGTGTTCTATGTGCCTACTGACACATAGAACCGACACATAGAACATATTGGGACTCGGGGTCGATATGTTGAGGACTCCAGTTTAGAAATTTCTACTTACTATCATTTTGGCTCCCCGGGATATATTTTTAACCCTTTACCTAACGAATCGCCCGCATCCGTCTGCGTAATGTGCAAATTGAGCAGTTGAAAAAATTAATCTAATCATTACTTATTGCCAATCATTAACCCTTTACCCAACGAATCGCCCGCATCCGCCCACATAATATGCAAATTCAGCAGTTGAAAAAAATATTATTTTTCAAAACATTTCAACAAAACCATATCATGTGACCCCTCATTGGAACGAGCTCATTGAGCTCGTTCCAATGAGGGGTCACATGATATGGTTTTGTCAAATTTTTTTGAAAAATTTTAAAAATTTATTTTCGTCATTGCTTTACGGTTGTGTTTGCACCAAAGACAAAGGTGCTGATAGAGGGTAGATTAGCATTGTTCTGTGATGTAATTTGAATTTACGTTATCCTATACATTTTGTAGAATTCTGCATTGCGTACGTTTGTTAATTATCACTGGGAGCCTCACAGTCACCGCATCTCTAGCCCAGGGGCCTTCAAAATCGTAATCCGGCCCTGACGAAAGCGAAGACTCTACACTTGGCGCTCCGTTAACACAATAATCAGATAACGCTTGTAAAAATGTCTCACTTAACTTGCAGAGTGTTGGAGGCCCATTTTCGGGGTTTAGTCTCAAGTGCAGGTAGTACAATTTAAAAGCTTCATGTTCTGTGGACGGGGTTGGTATTCGCATTGTCTTTGAAGTAAAATTATTTAGTCTGTTTCTGTTTGCTTTGTTACAATTTATGGAAGAGTGACTATAGGCACTGTGCCATAAATTGTAACAAGGCGAATTTATTTATTTTATATATTTATTATGTTCATATATTTCTGCACAATGGCTAATCGTGACCGCAACATGGATATAAAGTCAAGTCTAACCAATCGTTTAAACCCATGCTGCACATTTTAGAGGATTTCTACCCCAGGCATCGGTGACTGGGTCCTATTTTACAATAATACAGAGCTTGTTTAACACAATAAACAAACACTGCTTCACTTCTCGGGGCTCCCATGGGGCATAACAAGGCGAAGCCGTGTGAACAAATTCTGACTATCAAAAATTACTCTACACTCTGCCAGTTAACTAAAAATGTATTTATTTATTTTTATTTCGGAAAAAGTGGTTTTCAGATAGGTTTTTGAGGAAATTTTTTTCTAAAAACCCAAATTTTGAATGGAGATGTTTTAAAAGAGGTTCTCTGTTTGTCGGTGTTACGTTGAGCAAAATGTGTAAATGAGATAAAGAAATGTAGGCAGACTCCTACGGAGGATGCACTGATGCCAACCTCCAAAACCGCACTGCTTGCATAGACTAAAGAGTCTGTTGATAGAAAATATAGATACTTGGTCAGAAAGTTGGAGATTGGTAAGCATGCACGCCGTATTCCCACTGCCTTTGGATATTAGCTATGGTTTGAACCCTCAAAATATGAAAAGATTACAGAAAGCCACGTTGCAGCTTAGGATGGTGTTATCAAATTTTTTCTGATTGCTTGGGAAAGGTGTTAATGCCGTCCTGTGGTTCTTCTATTATAATGTTGATTTGCTAAGGCATCGGTAATCCAAACAATTCTTCTGGAGTACCGTGGTGTTATCTTCCAAAGATGCAAACAGTATCTGTTGTACAGGAATCACATTGATGCTGATAAAATAAAATGACGTTTTACGAGTGGAAAACCAATCAAAAACCTCTTATCAGAAAATACTGTAAAGCACCCGGGAATAAATTTGATAAAAATGCATCTAAATTTTTTAACTCAAGGAATCATTGGTGGAAAAATCCATTCAATTTAGAGAGGTAAACTTTCATTAAAAGTGCTCAAATTATACTTGTGTCAGTAGCAAGAGAAATCCTGTCCTAGGCAGGAAAGTCTGCCATTAGCACACAGGGAGTTAATAGGTTCCCAATATGGTTCGATGGGGCCTGGCATTATCGTCCAATAGGATGAAGTCTGAGCTTACTACTCTTATATAAGACAATCATACCGGTCCTGCTCTGCCACGTTGACATCAGTTGACCTCTCATTAGCCCTTCTCCATATTCGGATGCATCCAACCAGAAAGTCTAGACGGAAACTGGTCTCATATGTAAACAGACGTCAGACTATCAAGTCAGTGCCCAGTTTAGTAATCCCTGCATCATTCAGCCCTGTATTGTCTGTAAAGTCACTGCAGAAGCAAACGAACTGAGGTTTCTTGCACGTAATTCAGCATTGTGGAGTGGGTTCCTGGCTTGTTTTTGTACATACAATGGCTCCAGTTGCATGACGTGGGGAGCTTTGCAGAGATCTAGCACTGATGCTGCATTACATGCATGTTGTGGTAATAATGTAAAGATCTTAAATATACCTTGAGTGTTTTTTGGAGATTCAAATGACGCCCGGAAGGTATAGGGGATACTGACTTTCACATGTGGACCGTCAAAGTATTGTTCGAAATATACATACCCTAATGGCAAAGCTAGACAGTCTTTAACGGTAATTTCGAAATGAGCCTAATGGAGTTCAACATCATCAGAAAGGTGATTGGTCGACTTATACAGCGCAACATAGACCACGCATAATTTCTTGTACACCTGGAACAACATATTAACGGGTCAGGGGAGAGTTTACTCGTATTTTGGTGACTGACCAGAATAATATATTTACCCTGTTTTGAGAGGGAGCGATCCTCAACAAATCGAGGGTGGTATATTTAAGACTGGATATAAGTCACATGCAAATAATATTATTTCTAAAATGAAACAAAATACTGCGTTTTGATTGGCTGAGAGGTACGGCGTAACTTGCAATCCACAGTGGCTTTTTTACACCGTGGTTAACCACGGGGTAAAAAGAGAATACACAATAGCAGGCTATATGGATAAACAAAAGTACCTATTTTTAATTATTAATTCATACTATCTACTCGGAAATGTTAGAACAAAAAGAAAAATACAGGAAATTTAATATTTATGTGCAATAAAATATTATTGAGCCAGTTCCAGTGACATCCATATTTCTCTGGTTTCATTAAGAAACTTACAAAGTACAAATTTTCTGTCAGTTTTTTCCCACAACGTTGGTTAAAGTATTAAGTACATCAGAGTTCTTGGAAATAAATCTGTCATCCTTGTGCTTTCCATGGTGTATGGGAGTTTACATCGGTCTGAGAACTCATTCATCCCTCGTGGTGTGTGAGTTCCCAACCTGTGTAAATTCCCATACACCCTGGGAAACACAAGGATAACTAATATGTCTTTATTGCATAGTGATCACTTTCCATTTGAGTCCATGATTTTGCTTTCGACATTGAGACAGTTACTCTTCTGATTACCCCGTGGTTCGCTATCCGATAGAAACTAATGGCTTTAGAAGGTACCCCCTGGGGCAGATCCAGGAATCGTGGTTAAGGGAGACAAGCGAGTTCATTACAAATCTCGAAAGGTACATGGCAGCTAATGTTACCAATTGGAGTGATCGACTTCGGCAAAGTCCCTCATAAAGATTATCATGGTACATCACGATTTTGTCACAAACTTCTCAAGGTATATCAGATTGTTAGCATGTTGTACCATGGTATTTTGAGACAGTACATAGTGCACCATGCTAAATTATTCAAGGTCTCCCGGGTGCGTGCACAGTCCTTTCACCGCAGGTGACATTAAAAGCTAATAAGACACAACATTGTTTATAACTATAAATGTCAAGATAATATGATTACGCAATTTACTGACAAATAACGAAATACCCGATTGTGCCCATGTGTAAGCATTTAGAAATTGAAAAACCATATAAGAGGGGCGCGCGTGGGGTTCGCCCCAGCTAGAACCGGCCACTGACCACTGAAGTTTTGTCACGTAATATTTCCAGATTACCGCAGACCTGCATCCATTTAGGATTCAGGTACAAACACGTTCGCTTCGCGGTTTTCATGTTCAACTTACCGTTTCTATTTTCCTATGCTCTTGTTGAAGCGTTCACATAATGGGTGCGATGCTGTCGTTGCGCGCGATGCAATAGTAAGTAATAATGAACAATTTGTCTTTTCAGTTTGCAATGTTGACACTCTATGATTCCTAATATTTGATCTTTGATGTAAAACAAGGAAAAATAGAGACCAATATTCTAATATTTTCATGACGTTCGGTGGAAATGCTGCTAGTGGTTTTCAAGTGATACGCGACTTTGAATGGCGTACAAAGTGGACGGGCTGAGTTATAGGTTGTGTTTTATAGCCTTGTAAATTTCAAGAATATGACCCCATGACATTTTGAGTAATTGTTCATAGATTACGAGTGATTTCATGCTTAATTCCTCATATTTATTTATTATTTATTTATCTATTTATTGGTGTTTAAGGTCCCACATTTCTGCGCAATGGCTAATCATGACCACGACAGTTTTATGGGTGGAGGAAGCCGGAGCACCCGGACAGAACCACTAAGCAACGCCGAGCAACTGTCAGCTCCCCAACATACTAACTCCACACAAGCAGGATTAGCATTGGTTGAAGGTATGTGCACCATCGACTATAGTACGCCGTAGTATACAACGCCACCGTGCCCGCACGTGGGCAATGGGGGCTAAGTGTCTTGCCCAATGACACAACGCGATTGCCGCAGGTGGGATTCGAGCCGAAGACCTCTCGGCGTGCAGCCTGCACCTCTACCTACTGAGTCATTGCCACCCCCTCCCCCTTGATTCCTCATATCAATGTGGTTTCAACCTTGATGTTACAGAAGTGGAGACACATTTGTACCTGGCTGTTTCATAGTTTCAGAGTAATGATAAAGATACGACTTAACGCACGTACAATATGCATGCATGCACATGATATCGCATGCACGCACATCCCAGATACACTGCTAGGAACAAAAGTACGCAGGCTAGTAGTATAAAATAGACATTTCAGAATTGGTCTATCAAGTTCTTCCATTAAACCTTTTTTCAGAACTAGCGCATGGAAGAGAGATGCTGCCTTGCATAAACACTGAGTCAAAAAAGAAAGTATAATAGAAACAAATGTGTAAAAATAGCATAAAAGATGAAATATAATAGTTCTGATGTTGCATGTTTGTGGACAAGAACTCGTGCAAAGAGTTTAATGACATGTTGTTGTTGTCGACCCAGCCGTATACTATTTTGCTACGGGTTTCAAAATAGCGCGTGCTACCCGAGAATGTCAAATTGAATGGGTAACAGACGATTTCTTCGTGTTATGTTTGTGCTAGAGAGCATGTGTTATTGAGAAAACACGCTAGTTTTTCTCTTCCGACATTTTAAAAAATGCCAAGGTTAACCGAAAATCAGAGGTTGCGTGCCATTGGTATGCATGAGGCTGGGATACCTCTGAGTTCCGAGTCACTGTGGCCACTATTTACCGTCTCATTGGAAGGTATAGAGCCACTGGATCTACTGCCGACCGACCGCGTTCAGATCGCCCAAGAGTTATGACCCCTGCACAAGACCGACACATCAGGACGTATCACTTGCGGGATCGCTTCCTTCCGGCGACAATGACTGCAGCAATTACTCCTGGAAGAACTAACAATAGAATAAGTGTACAAACTGTCCGCAACAGACTCGCCGAACATGGCATCCGAAGAAGGCGTCCATATCCCAGACCAATCCTTACCCAACGTCATCGTACCGTCAGAATGGAATGGGTACGTCAGCATGTTCGGTGGACTCAGCAGCGTTGGGGCACAGTTCTTTTTAGTGATGAATCACGATTCTGTATACGGCGCGCTGATGATAGGGCAAGAGTGTAACTCCGACGAGGAGAACGGTTTTCTGATGCTTGCGTGCGGGAATGCGACCGCTTCGGCGGGGGTAGTGTAATGGCTTGGGCAGGAATTTCCTTGCACCGTCGAACGCAGTTGATCTTCATCGATGGTAATCTGAATGGGCAGCGATATAGGGACGAAATTCTTAACGCTGTTGTCCCATTGTTCAACGCTAACGTCGGAATGCAGTTATTCCAGCAAGACAATGCCAGATGTCACGTGACGCGTATCTGCCGTGACTTTCTTGAGGAGCAGAGCATGGAACTTCTTCCCTTGCCCTACTTTCGCCAAATTTGTCGCCAATCGAGCGAGCATCTTTGGGATCAATTGGACCGTCGGGTACGACTTCATGATCTTCAGACGTTAGGCGATTTACGTAATGTTCTTAGGCAGAAGTGGAAAGCAATACCACAGGGTGACATCCAGAGACTTATCAGGTTCATGTGCCGTCGATGTCTTGCCATCCAAGAGGCAAACGGTGGACATAGACGCTATTGCCTGCATGTGTGAACTTTTCATTTCACCCACGTCTGAATTGACTCAGTATATCTTCTACATTAACCCTTTGATACTTTAATTTTTATGACGTTCAAACGTCTCTAGGAATTCAGTTTCTTCAACGTTTTTCAAAATGCGACGTCAAACTTCGGAAAGTACAAATAACAAGATATTTTTCACAGTGGTGATTATCTGGTTGAGGGCTAGATTATATTTGGTGGTCTGAATTTGTTATTCAAAACTTGTTTTATTACAAATTATTGGAGAGTGCCTGTGGGCACTCTCCAATAATTTGTAATAAAGCAGATTTATATAAACAAAATAGTATTTGTGTTTGACTGAATATGAAATATAAGCAAGGGAAGTGATACCTTTTGCTCTGGTATCATCATTTTTTGAAAGCCCTGATAGTGGTTTCTTGTTCTTAACAAGTTAAGAAGTCTTGTCAGCAGGATTATATTAGTATTTTAAGCTGCGATAACATTTGGCTCAACGGTTGTTACTGAGCACTATTCGGGAGAAAATAGAAATTGAGGATAAAACTTTAAAAAATCGAAAAATAATAACAAAACAAATGACCACAAAGTATCAAGGCGCTGTTTGATTTCGCACGTTTTAAGACGTACAAAAGTATCAAAGGAAACATATATGAATTCAATCGGGGGCGACAGATATGTTGCTATGCAGCTAAGATTTGAACATTTAGTCTTGTGGAACTGCGTTTATATAACAGATCATGTGTTAATAGTTCAGAATTTATATCTATCATAAATTATATTACGCCGTGTATAACATCTTTGAGCGGCTTACATCATAGGCAGCGGGGTGTATGTGCTTTGCTTATCTTATCTACAAATGTTTGAGACAGGTCTACATTACCTGTGATACCACAAGCAAATCTCATGGTTCACACTTTGGAGTAGGCGCTCTCTGAAGGTAATTACACACAGGGTGCGGTATGAGTGTTGCGAACGATGCGCTAAAATATTAATAATCGATACTTCTCACTTTGGAATTTCAGACTGTAATGCCTCCAATTAGAGACTTGCTGACGAACAAAGAGAGTAATTAAACTGAGTCATATGCCCATTGGTAAACACTCAATTACTGAATATAATTTTGACGCAAACATTTGTTGGTCAAAATTATAATCAGTAATTTTTTGTTTGTTTCGTATTTAATTATTTATTTACTGATGTATAAGGACACATATTTCTGCACAGTGACTAATCATGACCATAACATCGATGAAAAGTCAAGTCCAGACAATAGTTTATACCCATGTTGCCCATTTGAAAGGACTTCCACCCCAAGCACTTTTGACTGGGTCCTATTTTACCAGTACAACAGAGCTTGTTTATCACAGTGAACAAGCACTACTTCACTTCCTGGGGTTCCCTTGTGGATGTTTAAAAAATTAAGCGAATTTCACATTAGTCTCGATGTAGTAAATGTTTAGTTGTGTTAACCATTTACCTAACATGAAAAGCCGACGACACTTGTGAAAAAAAAATTCTTGAACAACTAACATAGGTTATGGCCCCTCATTGGAACGAGCTCGACGAGCTCCTTCCAATGAGCTGTCACATCCTATGTTTTTGAGATAAAAATGAAAAAAATAATGAAAATTAATTGGTAATTTTTGAGAAAAGCGCTGGTCGGTTTGGCCGTTACCTTGGGTAAAGGGTTAACAAGACTATTGTATCAAAAATTATAAACTTACAAAACAAAATCTTAATACTTAGGTCATCTCATTGTCCTCAACGCTAGCATTGACACCATTTAGTAATGATTCAACTGGGGGCGCGGTGGCTCAGTTGGTAGAGGTGCAGGCTGCAAGCCGAGAGGTCCTCGGTTCGAATCCCACCTGCGGCAACCGCGTTGTGTCCTTGGGCAAGACATTTCACCCCCATTGCCCGCGTGGGGGCACGATGGCGTTGTGTACTAAGGCGCACTGCACGTCGATGGTGCACCTGTCTTCAACCAATGCTAACCCTGCTTGTATGGAGTCAGTATGTTGGGGAGCTGACAGTTGCTCGCCGTTGCTCGGTGGTTCTCTCCGAGTACTCCGGCTTCCTCCACCCGTAAAACTGTCTCGGTCATGGTTAGCCATTGTGCAGAAATATGTGACCTTAAACTCCAATAAATAAATAAATAAATAATGATTCAACTTGTAAATTTGTTTTCAATTCTGTTTTAGTTTTATGCTTATTTGCTGTAAAAAAATGTTCTGCTCCCACTCAGCATATTTACGCATTCTCTTTGCCCCACTGCCAAGCCAGAAAATAAGCAGATTGTCACCTGCAAAATGAGGCCTCCAGAGGGTACATTTAGTGATGCTACCCTGCACAGCAGGGTAGCATCACTAAATTTACCCTCTGTGAACCTCAATCTGAATCAGTGTCTCAAAACTAAACAGAAAGAGGTACCCAGAGAATAAATTGGCCCACTGTATGGGATAGCATCATCAAATAGAACACATTGGAACTCGGGGACGTGATGGCATCACGGCTATACTCCCCAGAAATATTTTTGCAGGGATAATACGTTGAAAAAACTAAAATTCTGTTCTCTAACAGTGAACTGAACCAAACTCAAGCTCCTTGTCCCAAACTAAATATTTAATTCAATTCACTCTGCGGAAGATTGTTATTTCCTTCAGAAAGACCATTTTTGTTTTAATTTCATGAAATAACAAGAGCACCGCGAGGCGTGGCTAAATACCCCTGTTAGTCATTTTGAATTGTACCAACTTTGGTTTTGAGATCAAATGATTCAAAGTGGAGTTATTTGTTAGAAACCAAATATGTTAACAGACGGTCAAATTCTAAGTCAAAAAAGGGCATAACTCATGTCAAAATAATTGCACAGAGCTCATATTCGAAATTTGCCTGTATTCCTAGCTGGGTAATAAACATGCCAGCCTTGGTTGAAACAGGGAGTTATCGGTCAGAAATCAAAAATGTTAATAGACTGTCAAATTCTAAATTGTCAAAGGGCCATAAGTCATATTCGAACTTGACCTGTAATACTAGCTGGGTAAAACACCGAAGTTATCGGTCGGAAACCAAAATGTTAGTAGACGGCCGAATTCCAAATCGAATAAAAGACGTAACTCGTGTAAAAATAATTGGACGGAACTCATATTCGAACTTGCCCTGTATTACTGACTGGGTAATGCACATACCAACTTTGGTTGAGATCAATTAATGCAAACTGGAATTAACGGTCGGAAACCAAAAATGTTATGTTAATGGACGGACAGACGGACGGACTGATTACATAAAACGACAGTTTTTCAAACGGGAGTAAAAAAAATTCGGAGTTTGAAATATCTCATTCTCTAACCTAAAACCTTTTCATTTTTGCTCCTCAAACACAGTTTTAATGTGCCTGTAGATTTATTTATTTATTGTTGTTTAAGGTCACATACTTCTGCACAATGGCTAATCATGACCACAACATGAAGATAAAGTCAAGGTCAGTCAATCGTTTATACCCCATGATGCCTATGTTAGAGGACTTGCACCCCAAGCATTAGTGACTGGGTCCTATTTTACCAGTGAAACAGAGCTTGTTTACCACAGTAAACAAGCATTGCTTCACTTCCCGGGGTTCCCACGGGGGTAATGTGCCTGTATGACCCCCTCTTTGTAGTGGGTTCATAGATGGGTCATCAGATATATGTTTCTGAGGCAAAAAAAAATTGAAAAACGCAACAAAATAACATAAATGGTGATACCTTTGATAGCAATGGACAGATTGTGCCACTTGATTACCTATGGGTAGGGCCTCCCCTCCCCCAAATGTTTTGATTCTCAGGCAATCCCTAACTGAAACAAGTGCACCGCCAAGCGTGGGTGTTTCCCGACAGTAAGTTCTTACATTTGACGTATTTCCAGGCAAATTTTCAAAGTCGAAAAAATGGAAAAAGGACCATAACTCAGCCCAGATGCGAACTGGACCTGCGCATTCATGAGACAGACCTATGTACAAAATTAGGTGTTGATTCAGTAACTCAAACTAAAGTTATCAACCGGACATTCAATTTTCGAAGCCAAAAAAAAATGGAAAAAGGGCCACAATTCAGCTAAAATTTGTCGGGTCGAACCCAAATTTGAACTGGACTTGCGTAGTCTTGAGACAAACCTACGTACAAATCTTGGTGTTGATGCAAAAACTCAAACTGAACTTATCTTCCGGACACCAAATTTCCATAGTTGGGAAATTGGGCGGAAAAACCTCGAAAAAGGGACATAACTCTAACAAAAATTATCGAATCCAACCAATATTCGGAATTCTCCTAATCGGTGGGGTAAAGGACATATACACCAAATTTGGTTTTGATTCAATGACCCAAACGTTAGTCATCACTCTAGATGGACGGACAGACAGGCAAACGCATGCTCACACGCAGCTGATTTCAACCCTCTCAGTGTCCACAACAAAGTAGAAGTTAACCCATTGATTTAGGATTGAAATAAACTGAATATATGATGCTAGTTTTGTTCACATTCCTGACTTCACGATTGAATATAGGATGCAAGTTCATGACTACAGGATTGAATTTCCCAGACAAAGTTGTCATTTTATTCATTATAAATTATCTCCGCCAACATGTATGGTATATGGAGATTTAATACCTGGATCTCGGTTTTTAAATACTGAGCTGCAGGCGAGGTGTTTAAATGAGACATCCAGGTATTAAATCCCCATATACCATATATGTTGGCGGACATAACTTTTTTGTCCTGTTTGAAACACAATATAAGCATTGTGGAAATAAATTTGCGGACGCGTTTCTCACGCTCCGCAATCAGTTGGTTATTTGTTTTGTCTTAAAAAACGCAGAAGACAACAGTATTTTGTTGACATATCGTCTCCTGAGTTCCAATGTGTTCTATCTGCCTACTGGCACAAAGAACACATTGGTACTCTGGGGGCGAATTATTTGCTCTTATTTTATTTTTCTCATGTTGTTTCATTTTAATTATTCGACTATTTATATATTTATTTATTTGGGTTTAACGACACATCAACAGCCAAGTCATGTCGTGTCGATAATAGTTTTACAGGTGGAGGAAGCACCATCGACGTGCAGTATGCCTTAGTACACGGCGCCATCGTGCCCCTGTGTGAACAATCGGGGTGAAGTGACTTGCCCAAGGACACAACGCCGGAGTCCAAATCAATCGCTCAGACGGTCTCCCATCCAAGGACTTACCAGTCTCGACGTTACTTAACTTCGGTGATCTGACAAGAACCGGTTACCGCATTCGACTATTTAATTTATAACGACAAAATATGATCGAATTGTCGGAAATCTGATGATATTTGTGACTATTTTCACGTTATTTTGTTCGATTTTCATATCGAGGCGAGCAAACGCAAAAGCGTTCGTTTAAACCATATACCCCCGATGTTTCGCGTGCGCTTATACCCTAGATGTTGCACGCTCTCATATACCTTGGGTGTTGGGCGCACCCTTTGCCATGGCTATTTGTCCAAGGCAATCTGACCAATCAAAAGACAGAATTTATCAATTTATCGGGATATAGGGACAAGTGATCTTGACCCACTGAGGTAAATGTGTCATGATTGGATCATGATCTAATTGAGAAAGAGACCACTTTTTGCTCTTATTTTATTTTTCAGTACTACACACTACTTCCAAAACTCAAAATGTATGAACCTTGCTAAAGTGGAAAAGGGAAATTCCTTCAAAAGGAGAAAACATAAACACGAAAAATATACTGACGGAAAAAGAAACGCAAGTTCAGTTTTGTTATTTATTTATTTATTTATTGGTGTTTAAGGTCACATACTTATGCACAATGGCTAATCATGACCGTGACAGTTTTACGGGTGGAGGAAGCCGGAGTACCTAGAGAGAACCACCGAGCAACGACGAGCAGCTGCCAGCTCCCCAACATAGTAACCCGCACTGCAGCACAGGCAGGGTTAGATTGGTTGAAGACATGCGCACCATCGACATGCAGTACACCTCAGTACACGGCGCCATCGTGCCCCTTCAGTTTTAATATAATTTTTTTATCCATTGATCAAATGTAGTAAAATTTGACACATCAGGCCTGGCATTCTAGAAAATCAAGGAGTGCAAAACCATTGCCCTCCTCATCGTGACGGGGAGTGGAACTGCACTTGGAATTTTTAACGCGTATACTTGGTTTTGGTTATTTTGGTTATATTCACTTCAAGGTATTACTATTGTGACTGAAAAATTGTACTACATTCAGCTACATAGTGGAATGAACGTGTCAATGACACTGCAGCTTAACTTGTGTGTTGTGTTTGATGAAAAGGATAATGTTCAATGTTTATGAAAGGATTATGAAATAAGAAAAGAATTGTGATTCAGACTAACAGACTTCCGCACACGTGATGGCCATAGCTTATCTTGACTTTGTCAAGTTAAGCTAACAAGAGGCCCCAAGGGGCCTGAGGGTGCTCAACTGACATGGTAGCCTAAATATCAACCCAGAGAATTGATTTCAACAAGTTGCATCTGCTCATTCTAAGAAAAGCTTATACCAAATATCCAAAGAACCTGACCAGTGGATCTAAAAAAAAAAAGAAAAGATTTTTAAAGAATATTCCTCATATTGAACTGAGTTATAATTCGGGTTCCCACAGGGAGCCCATATATGAACTCAGGGACTTGGCTTTAACAAACTTGAATCTCACCCCCCTAAGGATGCTGCACACCAAATATCAAAACATTCCGACGACTGGATCTGAAGAAGAAGATTTTTAAAGAAAATTCCTCATTTTGAACTAAGTTACAATTCGAGCTACCACTGTGAGTCCAAATATGGACCTAGGGACATGGCTTGAACAAACTTGAATCTCACCCCCCTAAGGATGCAGCATACCAAATATCAAAACATTCTGACTGCTGGATCTGAAGAAGATTTTTAAAGAAAATTCCTCATTTTGAACTAAGTTATAATTCGGGCTACCACAGTGAGCCCAAATATGAACCCAGGGACTTGGCTTCAACAAACTTGAATCTCACCCCCCTAAGCATGGTGCATACCCAATATCAAAAGATTCTGCCTGCTGGATCTTGAGAAGATTTTCAAAGAAATTTGCCTGAAATGCACAAAGTTTGAATTCGAGCTTCTATAGAGAGCCCAAATATGAATCTAGGGAGCCGATTTGAACAAACTTGAATCAGATCCATCCCACAATGTTGCGTACCAAATATCAATAGATTCTGCCTGCTGGATCTGGAGAAGAAGATTTTTTAAGAAATTTGCCTGAAATGCACTAAGTTCGAATTCGGGCTTCTATAGTGAGCCCAAATATGAATCCAGGGAGCCAATTTGAACAAACTTGAATCAGATCCACCCCACAATGTTGCATACTAAATATCAAAAGATTCTGCCTGCTGGATCTGGAGAAGAAGATTTTTGAAGAAATTTGCCTGAAATGCACTAAGTTCGAATTCGAGCTTGTATACTGAGCCCAAATATGAATCTTGGGAGCCGATTTGAACAAACTTGAATCAGATCCACCCCACAATGTTGCAACCAAATATCAAAAGATTATGCCTGCTGGATCTGGAGAAGAAGATTTTTGAAGAAATTTGCCTGAAATGCACTAAGTTCGAAATCGGGCTCCTACACTGAGCCCAAATAAGAACCCAGGGGGCCAATTTGAACAAACTTGAATCAGATCCACCCTACAATGTTGCATACTAAATATCAAAAGATTCTGCCTGCTGGATCTGGAGAAGATTTTTTAATCTTTTTCCCATTGCCTACAGTGTTAAAAAGTGCTGACTCAGCATTTTTTCAAAGTCCTGAAAACAGTACCTTGTGATCAAACCGATAGGGATTTTTTTTAACCATTCTATTCTACTGGATAAAAGTAAGCTTTATACAAAATAAGAATTATCTGTGCCGTGTAGTTTTGGAGATATGGCAGTTTTAAGGTTTTTCCTATTTTTAGCTCCCGAGGTTGCCACGGGGCAATGAGAAAATTTTTTTTTGCATCAATCAACTACTTATGACCCATTATTATCTCATACCAAATTTGGTTCAAATCAACCTCACGGTTCTGAAAATAGAAATTTTAGACGTGGCCAAAATTTTTGCCCCATTCTATTCTACTGGATAAAAGTAAGCTTTATACAAAATAAGAATTATCTGTGCCGTGTAGTTTTGGAGATATGGCAGTTTTAAGGTTTTTCCTATTTTTAGCTCCCGAGGTTGCCACGGGGCAATGAGAAAATTTTTTTTTGCATCAATCAACTACTTATGACCCATTATTATCTCATACCAAATTTGGTTCAAATCAACCTCACGGTTCTGAAAATAGAAATTTTTAGACGTGGCCAAAATTTTTGCCCCTTCTGTAACAAAAGCAAATAATGCCTGACAAACTTCTCTTGAACAAACTTGATTCTAAACCTCAAAAGGACTCTGTATACCACATACCAAGTCTCTGCTACTGGTGGTTCATTAGAAGAAGATTTTCAAAAAATTTGGCCATTTTTTCCCCACACCTCTGCTCAATATGAGCCGAAACCTAATTTGGATAAAAAACAAAATGCCCCTATATAACCACTACTTACAAGAAATTTAATTAAAATGTGGCCAGTGGTTTAGGAGAAAGAGGCTCAAACACCACCTTCACGCAGGACGGATGACGGACGGAGAGTGATAAGAAAAGCTCACCCTGACTTTCAGTCAGGTGAGCTAAAAATTGCCACACAGAACTTATTATTAAAAATGTTGCATTCAAGTCTTGTGTGACTGTCTTCTATACTCAAAATGTATCGAAATGCGACACAGAATGGTTCTTGAATTTTTGTGAATCAATGCAACATTGACAAATGATAATAGATTTCAACTGGATGAAGACTAAATTATTTTTGGTGGTCTGAATTTGTTAGTCAGAATTTGTTTCATTACAAATTATTGGAGAGTGTTCACAGGCACTCTCCAGTAATTTATAATCAAACAAATATATATAAACAAACCATTATTTGCGTTTGACTGAATATGAGACATGAGCGTGGAAAATGTTGGCTTTTGCACTGGTCCCTCAATTTTCTTAAAGCCCTGATAGTGGCTTACAGCACTCAATCAGTTAAACACAGTTCCAAACAGGTCTAGTATTCCAGAAAATCAAGGGGTGCAAAAAATTGCCCTCAATTTTTTCTAGGCGTGCAGTAGGCGTGTAGCACTCCTGAAGGAAGCCAGGCCTGACACAAAGCTACCGCAGTGTACTATCTAAAGAGTCTTTGGTTAAAATTCAGTCAACTGTGACCATGTGCGATGCTGCAAGCTTTCAACAGATTTTTCGACAAAGCATGCAAGCGGGCACTCCAACGTGCTATGGGCTTGAAAACCATTTCAAATCAAAGTTTTAAACAGTGCATCGATTGCACATTTTATTTCTCGATTGAAAAGCAAAAAGTCACGAATGTCCGAAGTTGATAGGGGTAGGGCTATTGCTCTAATTATGCAATCGCAACATCTCATCCCCCAGCCATTTGAAGCCCATGAGTCAATGATGGCTCGTTTAGTTGGGCGTCTCCGAGCCACAGGAAGGTTAGCTGTCCGTCCCAGGAACGAACGTCCACGCGTTACATCGCCACGTCAAGATAGAAGCATATGTCTCTCACACCTCCGTAACCGATTTCAGACGGCGACGGAGATGGTATGTCGGGTTGTAGGCACTCATGGCTGCCGAGTGTGTTCAAAAACAGTTAGGAATCGATTGCAGGTGTCTAATTTAAGGCCACAACGCCCCTACTTTTGTACGCAACTTACACCAAAGCGACGTCAACGCTGATTGCAGTGGCTGCGGGCACATGAAACAAATCGTTTTCACTTGGCCCACTGGAGACGTGTGTTATTCACTGACGAGTTTCATTTCACGCTTTACTTGTCAGATGGACGACAACATTCCTATCGATATCGAGGTGAGCGATATTCTGACGTGTGAGTTAAGAAAAACGGCAGATTCGGGGGAGGGCCTGTTATGGTTGGTGGGGGGGTTAGGGGGGATTTCTCATGGCGTGAAAACACCTCTCGTGGTATTTGAGGGCAATCTTACAACCCTAAGATATTGGAATCAGGTCCTCATGCCTCACCTCCTTCCACTTATCCATGCATGTTACCTTATATTGCAGCAGGATAATGCGAGGCCACATGTGCTGGGGTTTGTCGCGACTTCCTCAAACAAAACAATGTCCCAGTTCTCGACTGGCCACCCAACAGTCCAGATTTGTCTGCGATTGAGCATTTTTGGGATGAGCTGGGCAGAAGGGGCAGGAAGGGCGTCAACGTTCCAAACAACGTCACTCAGCTCACGCAGGCCCTTCTTCAGGAGTGGAATAATATCTCACAAGCATCTTGATGGGGCCAATGGTAAGGAGAGTTAGAGCAGTGACTGAAGCCCGGGGTGGGCACACTCGCCATTGACTTTGATCAGGAAATGGCATACGGTACCCACGTTTGAACATTATCCATACAAACGTCGTCTGTGTTAAGACAACAAAAGTTCAATCAGTAATGAAGAAATAGGATCAAAATCACACACATTTGAAATATTTACCACAGAAAAAAACTTGCGTTTTTTTTCCACTAGTATATGTTAAAATACAAAGTGGACAAATAAACAAAGAGTGAAATAAATTTCCATTAATATTTATTTGTTTAATGTATACCAGTTTCAAAATGACCATCTATAAAAATTAACATAAAATACAAAAAATGGAATGTTATAACAAATATTGAATCACGACTGCCATTGTGTCAACTTGCAAATTCAATTCAAAATTCACTGGCAATAGTTCCTTGTCAAGTCTTGGCAGACTTTATGGGCAGGGGCATTGTGTATATAACTGAGTGGTGGTGGGGGGGGGGGGGAGGGCAGGGAAGGGTAAACTTGATTTTGTCTAGACTATGATAGCTCAGATCCCAAATAATATTCCAACTGCATCAGCAAGGCATGCCTTCGTTGAAAGCATACCTTGATAATGCAGTTGGAATATCAGTCAGTCGAGATTCTAGTTAAACAAGCAAATTCAGTGAATTCATGTCTCCCGCTGGGCAGCAGTTTCAAGGGGAATTAAAACATCCAGTGGAATATAGCTGAGTTGCAAGTGGAAGTTATTTTGAAGAGACAGAACAGACAGTGCTTCAGACAGTGGTTATCAGATTTATTTTCACTGAGGTCACTGTCAAAGCAAGTGAAGTGATGTGGAGTATAACTGTGAGAATAACTAAAAATTAAGACTGTATGATAAGACATATTACATTAAACTGATGTGAAAAGTGTTAACCAACCTGTAAAGCTTGTGATTGGAAGTTAATGAAACCTTGGAAGTGATGTCCAGATAATATGGTGGTCTGTATATGGTACTGGGAGAGTCTGACTTTGTAGAGTTGCAAAAGAAGTAATGATGAAGACATATTCTGGTCTCACAATGATAACAAAGATACACAAGAAGTTTTGTGAAGGTCGGTTCATAAATACAGCTTTTAGTCCGATGTGCGTTGCTGCATGGGCAGACGGACAGATTTTCAGTACAAAATTTCCCACATTCGAACTTGACCTAGGTATTGATAAAAGTAATCAATATATGAAATTTCACTGAAATCGGTTGACTCTAAGGAAAGTTAGAGTCTGGAAACCATCAGCCAATCAAATTTAGGCAACCTAATTAAATATGTGCAGAAAATGCCCATGTTCGAACTTGGACCCACAGTTGATGAAAGTGATCTACTACCCAAATTTCATCGAAATCGACTGACTGTAAGGAAAGTTAGAGTCTGGAAATGAAAAACACGGAAGGTGTGCACTTACACTGTGTATTAGTAGTAGCACTGAATAAATCAAATTTTCCCTAATTTTCATAATTTTTGCATAAGAACAAAACCCGTATTATATGTGATGTATTGCATGTTACTAAACATTCATACAAAAACTTATTCAAATCTGAACTTTCATATAGAAGTTCGGTACAAAAAACTGATTACACACAATTTTGGAACAATATGGTCGCTGGTGGCCATCTTGAATTTTGGACCAAACCCCATAACACATATTCTGGTCTCACAATGATAACAAAGATACCCAAGAAGTTTTGTGAAGATCGGTTCATAAATACAACTTTTAGTTCGAGATGCGTTGGCGGACAGAGCAGACGGACAGATTTTTGGTACAAAATTTCACACATTCGAACTTGATCTAGGTATTGATAAAAGTAATTCATATATGAAATTTCATCGAAATCGGTTGATTTTAAGGAAAGTTAGAGTCTGGAAACTGTCAGCCAATCAAATTTCAGCAACCTAATTAAATATGCGTGGAAAATGCCCATATTCAAACTTTGACCCACAATTGATGAAAGTGATCTGGTACCCAAATTTCATCGAAATCCAGTCGCTGTAAGAAAAGTTAGAGTCTGGAAACGAAAAACACAGAAGGACACCCCAAATTTAATATCTTCCGGTTTTTTAAACAAGAGGCCCCAGGGGGGCATGAGGGCACTCACCAGAAAAGGTAGCCCAAATATCAACCCAGAGAACTGATTTCAACAAGTCGCATCTGCTCCTCCGAAGAAAAGCTTATACCAAATATCTGAAGATTCTGACCAGTGGATCTAAAAAAAAAAGATTTTTAAAGAATATTCCTCATATTGAATTCCACAGGGAGCCTGTATATGAACCCAGGGACTTGGCTTTAACAAACTTGAATATCACCCCCCCCCCCCCCCCCCCCCCGTCCCCCCCCCCCCCCCCCCCCCCCCAAGGATGCTGCACACCAAATATCAAAACATTCCGACTGCTGGATCTGAAGAAGATAATTTTTAAAGAAAATTCCTCATTTTGAACTAAGTTATCATTCGGGCTCCCACAGTGAGCCCAAATATGGACCTAGGGACATGGCTTGAACAAATTTGAATCTCAACCCCCCCTAAGGATGCTGCATACCAAATATAAAAAATTTCTGACTGCTGAATCTGAAGAAGATTTTTAAAAAAAATTCCTCATTTTGAACTAAGTTATAATTCGGGCTATCAAAGTGAGCCAACTTGAATCTCACCCCCCCCCCCCCCCCCCCCCCCCCCCCCCCCCCCTAAGCATGGTGTATACCCAATATCAAAAGATTCTGCTTGTTGGATCTTGAGAAGAACATTTTCAAAGAAATTTGCCTGAAATGCACTAAGTTCAAATTTGGGCTCCTATACTGAGTCCAAATTTATACCCAAGGAGCCGATTTGAACAAACTTGAATCAGATCCACCCCACAATGTTGCATACCAAATATCAAAAGATTCTGCCTGCTTGATCTGGAGAAGAAGATTTTTTAAGAAATTTGCCTGAAACGCACTAAGTTCGAAATTGGGCTCTTATACTGAGCCCAAATATGAACCCAGGGGGCTGATTTGAACAAACTTGAATCAGATCCACCCTACAATGTTGCATACCAAATATCAAAAGATTCTGCCTGCTGGATCTGGAGAAGAAGATTTTTGAAAAAATTTGCCTCAAATGCACGAAGTTCGAAATTAAACCCAAATATGAACTCAGGGGGCCGATTTGAACAAACTTGAATCAGATCCACCCTACAATGTTGCGTACCAAATATCAAAAGATTCTGTCCACTGGATGTGGAGAAGAAGAGTTTTTAATGTTTTTCCCATTGCCTACAGTGTTAAAAAGTGCTGACTCAGCACTTTTTCAAAGTCCTGAAAAAGTTCGAATTCAAGCTTCTATAGTGAGCCCAAATATGAATCAAGGGAGCCGATTTGAACAAACATGAATCAGATCCACCCCACAATGTTGCATACCAAATATCCAAAGATTCTGCCTGCTGGATCTAGAGAGGAAGATTTTTTAAGAAATTTGGCTGACATGCACGAAGTTCGAAATTAAACCCAAATATGAACCCAGGGGGCCGATTTGAACAAACTTGAATCAGATCCACCCTACAATGTTGCATACCGAATATCAAAAGATTCTGCCCACTGGATCTGGAGAAGAAGAGTTTTTAATGTTTTTCCCATTGCCTACAGTGTTAAAAAGTGCTGACTCAGCACTTTTTCAAAGTCCTGAAAAAAGCACCTTTTAATCAACCCGATAGGGATTTTTTTTAACCATTCTATTCTACTGGATAAAAGTAAGCTTTATACAAAATAAGAATTCTCTGTGCATGTGAAAATAAGATGGCAGTTTTAAGGTTTTTCCTATTTTTACCTCCCAAGGTTCCCATGGGGCAATAAGAAAAAATTTTTTTGCATCAATCAACTACTTGTGACCCATTATCTTCTCATATCAAATTTGGTTCAAATCGACCTCACGGTTCTGAAAATAGAAATTTTAGGCGTGGCCAAAATATTTGCCCATCCCATAACGAAGGCAAATAATGCCCGACAAACTTCTCTTGAACAAACTTGATTCTAAACCTCAATAGGACTCTGTATACCACATATCAAGTCTCTGCTACTGGTGGTTCATTAGAAGAAGATTTTCAAAAAAATTGGCCATTTTTTCCCCACCCCTCTGCTCAATACGAGCTGAAACCTAGTTTGCATAAAAATCAAAATGCCCCTATATAACCACTACCTACATGAAATTTAATTAAAATGTGGCCAGTGGTTTAGGGGAAAGAGGCTCAAACACCACCTTCACGCAGGACAGACAACAGACAAAGAGTGATACGAAAAACTCACCCTGACTTTCAGTCAGGTGAGCTAAAAAGCGGGAGACAACAAGATGCCCCAAGGGGTCTTAATCTCTCACCTTACAAAGCGGTTCTAAGACGTATTTGGGGTCACATTCGATTAGTCATGGTTTGTCAACACTAATGTCTACAGAGGAATGAAGTTATGAAATTATTCATAACTCGAGTGTTTAGGTCTGATGATTATTATTACAGGTCTTCCTGTTTCCAATTCTATCTGTTATAGGCAAGCACTGCTCAACTTCCAAGGGCTATTATGTCACTGCACCCCCCCCCCCCCCCACCCCCACTACTATAGAGAGAGCAAATATTACCTCAGGGAACCGATTTGAACAAACTTGAATCTGACTTCTCTAGAGATGTTGTCCCCTAGAGATGCTGTATATCAAATATGAAAGCATTCTGACGGTGAATTTGAAGAAGATTTCTGAAGAAATATTCTCATATTGCACTAAGTTAAAATTTGGGTTACCACAGGGAGCCCAAATATTAACCCAGGGTGTCAATTTGAACAAACTTGAACCTGTCACCTCCCGATCAATGAAAACGTTATTCCTTGAAACCCACGTTCCACATATCAGTCAAATCGGTTGATGTTTGTTGAAGTTATCGTGCTATCAAGCTCAAAATAAGGTGATTTTAACGAAGGGCCATAACTCTTGTGAAAAAGCATGAACACACACCATTTTGTGTCATCAGGTGTTAAAAATGCATATCAAGCCACATGCCACATATTATCAAAATCCGCCCAGAAACAACTAAGTCATAAGCAAAAAGAGCCACACAGCCACCTGCATGCTGCTCGTCCACCTGGCGACCGACCCTTGCCATATTAATTGTCAAGGGTTTTTTGAAAACTCGACTAAAAAGTATGAACATTAAAGGAAATTCAAAAGGAGAAAACAATGAAAGTGTCAATGACACTGTAGCTTAACTTGTCTGTGTGTCGAGTTTGATGAAAAGGATAATGTTCAATGTTTATGAAAGGATTATGAAATATGACAAGAATTGTGATAATTGGAAATATGTTAATTTCTGTCAACTGTATGCTATGTTTATAATAAAAATAAAATGAGGGGTACACTGTACTAAAGAGCTGAGGGGTGAGTTAATATGACCTCACAGTTAATGTATGTGGCCCCCACAGTAAACGTATGTCAACGAAAGTTACCAAGTTACTGTGAAATTATTCGAAAACGAGTCATCCTATCAAGTTACATTGAAATCCCTTCATAAATATGGCCTGTAGACTGTGCTAAAGGTTTTCGGGCTTCAGGCCTGTGCAGCCATCACGGTTGACCAATTGCAACTAAAAGGGGGCATCCTCATCTCGACATTATACCGAGTCATTCTGCCAAGTTACAATGAAATCCCTTCACAAATACGACCTGTAGTCTGAACTAAAGTTTTTCGGGTTTTGGGCTCGGGCAGCCATCCTGGCTGAATGATCGCAACCAAAAGGGGACATTCTTATCTGGCATTATCTGGAGAGATCCTATAAAGTTACAATGAAGTCCCTTCATAAAAATGACCTGTAGACTGTGCTCAAGGTTTTTGGGCTTCGGGTCCCTGTAGCCGTCACAGTTGACCAATCATGACCAAAAGGGGATGTCATCATCTAGGCATTATACAGCATCAACCTAACAAGTTACAATGAAATCTTTCCATAAATACAGCCTGTAGACTTTGTTAAATGTTTTGGGTTTTGGGCTAAGGCACCCATCATGGCTGAATGATCACGACCAAAAGGGGACGTTCTCATCTGGGCATTATCTGGAGAGATCCTACGAAGTTACAATGAAATCCCTTCATAAATATGACCTGCAGACTGTGCTAAAGGTCTTCGGGCCCCTGTAGCCATCACAGTTGCCCAATCGCATCCAAAAGGGGGATGTTCTCATATTGATACTATATTAAGACAACCTACCAAGTTACAATGAAATCCCTCCGTAAATATGACCTGTAGACTGTGCTAAAGGTTTTTGGGTCAGGCAGTCGTCACAGTTGACAGATCGCGACGAAATGGGGACGTTCTCATCTAGACATCATACGGAGTCATCCTACCAAGTTTCAATGAAATCCCTCCATAGTAAATATGACCTGCAGACTGTGCTAAAGATTTTTGGGTTTTGGGATAGAGCAGACATCACGGTTGACAGATCATGACCAAAAGGGGACATTCTCATCTAGACATTATACAGAGGCATCCTACCAAGTTATAATGAAATCCCTTCATAAATACGACCTGTAGACTGTGCTAATGGTTTTCGGGTTTTGGGCTCGGGCAGCGAGCAATTGCGACCAAAAGGGGACTTTCTCATCTAGACATGACCCCAAACCTGCATATGAAATTTTGAACTACAGAGTGTTGCCTGTGCTAAAGGAAAATGTGAGAAGACTAACAGACATCAGCACTCGTGATGGAAATAGCTTATCTTGACTTTGTCAGGTCAAGCTAAAAACTCAGAAAATATGTTCAAATACGAAGTGGACAAATAAACCAAGAGTGAAGAAAATTTCCATTAATATTTATTTGTTTAATGTATACCAGTTCCAAAATGACCATCTATAAAAATTAACATTAATACAATAACAAGTGGAATGTTATAACAAATATTGAATCACGACTGTGGTTGCTGCTCAACCCTTAAAGGCCTGATTTTGAATTTGGTCCATTTTTCTATTCCAGAACAAGTGACCAAGCCTGTAGCCATTGTGTCAATTTGCAACTTCAATTCAAAATTCATGGGCAATAGTTACTTGCCATGTCTTGGCATCCTTTATGGGAAAGGGCATCATGAATATAACTGATTGGTGGGGTGGGGGTGGAGAGGGGGTAAACCTGATATGTCTTGACTATGATGGCTGAAGTCTCAAATAACTAATATTCCAACTGCATCGTTGAAGGCATACCTTGATGATGCAGTTGGAATATTAGTCAAGCGAGATTATAGTTAAACAAGATGCCCCAAAGGGCCTTAATCTCTCACCTGACAAAATGGTTCAAAGAAGTATTTTGGGTCACATTCAGTTAGTCATGGTTCATCAACTCTACAGAGGAATGAAATCATGAAATTATTCAAGTCAGATGATTATTATTACAGGTCTTCCTGACTGTTTCCAATTCTATCTGCTATAGACAAGCACTGCCAAACTTCCATGGGTTGTTATGTCACAGCACCTCCCCCACCCCCACATAGAGAACGCAAATATTAACCCAGGGAATTGATTTGAACAAACTTGAATCTGACTCCCCTAGAGATATTGTCCTCCAGAGGTGTTGTACATGAAATATGGAAGCATTCTGACTGGTGGACCTGAACAAGAGTTTTAAAGAAATTTCCTCATATTACATGAAGTTAAAATTTGGGCTACCATAGGAAGCCCAAATAATTAACACAGGGACCGAATTTGAACAAACTTGAATCTGAACCGCCTAGAGATGTGTTTTAAAGATATTTCCACATAATGCACTAAGTTAACTTTGAGCCCCAATAGGGAGTCCAAATATTAACCCAAGGATCTGATTTGAACAAACTTGAATCTGCCCCTCACCTCTCGCCCCCCCCCCCCCCCCTGCCCCCAGAGCTCCTGTATACCAAATATGAAAGTATTCTGACTCGTGGATCTGAAGAAGAAAATTTTTAATGTAATTCCTCATATTGCACCATAGGGAGCCCAAATATTAACCCAGGGACTCTATTTGAACAAACATGAGTCTGACCCTTCTGGAGATGGTGTATATCAAATATCAAAAGATTGTAATAGATAGTTCTGGAGAAGAAGATTTTTTTAATTTTGGAAAACAATTTATGGGTGCTATCAGAGTTATGCCCTTGTGAAGCCCTATGTTCATGTGGCAACTATTCTTGAACAAACTTGAATTGACATATGATAAGGAAGATACACACCAGATGTGGTTCAACTTGGTCCAGTAGTTTCTGAGGAGAAGTCAATAATGTAAAGTTAACACCGGACGGACGGTCGACAGATGAATGGAAAGTGATTTGTACAGCTCCCCCTGAGCTTTGCTTAGGTGAGCTGAAAATTTGTGATTTCTTGGAAATTTATAAGTGAATAAATAAAATATACATGCAGTAGTCGTGGCGCAACTTCTTCATTAATTCACACAAATACTTATGGTATGCTCCAACAGCCCAAATTGGGTACTACAGACCTTGAGTTGTATAACGGACTGTGTGTGAGGCACAAGTCCAAGTAACGAATCTAGTCAAGGAAGGAAGTACATCATAACAAGGAAGAGTGAATCGATATCTAAGACTCAAAATCTGATGGAAATGTCCTCCACCCCCTCAGCGACGGCTGTGAATTAGAGTGTGAGATGTTAAGTCCAAGTATCAAATCTAGTGTTGGAAGGAAGTGCATCATTACAAGGAAGAGTGAATCGATATCTAAGACTCCAAATCTGATGGAAATGTCCCTAATTAGTGGGACAGGATCTCCACCCTGTCCCCTCCCCCAGTGACAGCCCTGAAATAGTGTGCGATACATAACGTCCATGAATCAAATCTAGTGTAGGAAGGAAGTACATCATTACAAGGCAGATGAATCAAATCCTTGACTCCAATCCAGATGAGAATGTCCCAAATGAAATAATGAAAAACACAGAACATGACCACTGTGTGAATGGATTAATCAATATGTAACTTGTGCCACTGCAGAAGAATAAAACTTTAGGCTGCTGCCTCGAGTTTTATCCTTCTGCAATGGAACAAGTGCCATAACGATTAACCCATTC
Organism: Pictodentalium vernedei; assembly: GCA_031216915.1. Classification (NCBI taxonomy): domain Eukaryota; kingdom Metazoa; phylum Mollusca; class Scaphopoda; order Dentaliida; family Dentaliidae; genus Pictodentalium; species Pictodentalium vernedei. The sequence continues at coordinate 96,693,090 of CM062290.1, read as the reverse complement.
ACACGCGTGTCAGTCTGTGTTTATTACATGCCTTCATGTCTATAAAAACAATTATTTGAAGGACACTTAGCAATTTATTCAACAACTATCAACAAAAAGAACATATTTATCGCCAACCAAATTTGGGTACTCATACTCTTCTTCTTCTGGATATTTATTATCCCCCCTTATATGTTGACTCTATTTCATCTTCGCTATTTCCGTAGACATTAAACTTGCCATATCCTTCTATTTCAGACATTTTATTTAGTTATTTCACAATTGGTTCAGTTTTGGGAGATCAATCGCATGCCCAACAATTTCCTTTCGGCACGTGTGTGGAATGGATTTTCATTTTTGCAAGGTTTGGTATTGCTGTAGATGGGGATTTCATAGAATAGGCATGTAATAAAAATTATTCCTTCCTAGACGATTCCTCTGTTTATGTGCAGCCAAGACATGACTAGAAACCACGCAAAGCCAGGCAACTGCACTTGTTATGGATTGCAAAAATTGTGGAGAATTATCCAGGCTTTTAAGAGTTCAAAAAGGAAGACATATTACAGCAGTTTTCCGATTACAACACCCATAGAAACAAGTGCTACAAGGGCTATAATTTCCTCTTTCTGACAAACATCTCGCAGTTTCTTATTCCTCATTTTGACACTGGAGTAAAGTTCTCTGAGTGGAATGACAAGATGAAAGACATCACCAATCATGAGTGCAATGTCTCGTGAATTTTGGAAGCCAAATCCTCGACCCTGTAAAACATGGACAATAAACTGGTCCATGGCACTGACGAGAATGTGAATGGTGCTGATACAAATGATTGGAAACACATTGGAGTTAACAACTTCATTTTTACTATTACACAGGTCTAAGACAAACCATGTTACAATGAGTTCTGTTATGAAAAAATATAGGTGATGGTAAAAATAGATATAAAAATCCTCGTTATAATAATTAAAATATGACCACCATGAATAATAATTTGGATATAAATTAATAAGAAATAATAGGAACATGCTCCATCTTATTCGCTTTTTGGCCAAAAGTGGAATTAAATATTTGATGCTCTCATATCCCAGTAAAATAAAGACCACAGTGAGAATCCAAATTTTCATGGTTTGTTGTGTGGCATTGAAGTAGATATGTTTGTATGGTACAACTCCAGGCTGTTCATATTTTCCTAAAAATAAAAGATAAAGCTTTGTTATCAGAGCATAACCATTTACCTTACATGAAAAGCAGACGACACTTGCAAACAAAATTCTCAAATAACAATTTTTTTTCATTATTTGTCATTTTTTAATCATATAATAAATTATTCTTTGTTAGAAAGAATCAACTGGCACAAAGTTTTTAACCCTTTACCTAACATGAAAAAAAGACGATGCTTGTAAAAAAAATTCTTGAATAACAAATTTTTTGTCTCAAAAACATAGGCTATGACCCCTCAGTGGAATGAGCTCGACAAGCTCGTTCCAATTAGGTATCATAACCTATGTTCTTGAGACAAAAAATGAAAAAATAATAAAGAATAATTGGCAATTATTGTGAATAATGCTGGCTGGTTTTAGCAGTTACGTTGGGTAAAGGGTTATTTATTATTTATTTATTTATTTATTGGTGTGTTAGGTCACAAACTTATGCACAATGGCTAATCATGGCATGACAGTTTTACAGGTGGAGGAAGCGGGAGTACCCGGGGAGAACCACCGAGCATCATTGAGCAACTGTCAGCTCCCCAACATTCCAAACTCCATTCAAGCTCCGCTCAAGCAGGGTTACAGTGGTTGAAGAAATGCACACCATTGATGTGCAGTACACCTTAATACATGGCGTCATCGTGCCCCCATGTAGGCAACCGGATAAAGTGCCTTGTCCAAGGACACAATGCAGGTCGTCACGGACATGGATCGAACTCAGGACCTCTAGCATAGAAATCCAAGTCTACCACTGAGCCAAGGGTAAAGGGCTACAAAACCTGATTTAAAAAAAAAATGAAAGTGTTAATGACAATGCAGCTCAACTTCACCATGAAGGGACTGAACTGAATAACTTATTGTGGGAAGTGCTATTCGAATTGTAGATAGTTGTAGGCAATTGAATAGCAAAATCAGAGATGGTCACTGGCGACCATGTTTTTTAATGAAGTTAAAAGAAAACATGATAGCTCCATGTAGACATCAACCTAAAGTCACATAAGAGAGTTGAAAAAGATTGACTGAGAGATGCACCCCCATAGGAATTGTTGACAATTTATATGCCAAATCTAAGATGGATGCTGGCAGCCATGTTTTTTAATTTTTTTTAAAAAATCGATAGCTCCCATCTAGACATCACACCAAAGCTACAAATGAAATCCCCAAAAGATCAGGTGAGGTGTGAGGCCTTTAGGGTGTGCTAATGGAATTGCTGACAAATTATATGTCAAATCCAAGATGGCCACTGGCGGCCATGTTTTTCAACGAAATTCAGAAAAATTTGATAGCTGTCATCTAGACATTTCCCCAAAGCTACATATAAAATTTGAAAAAGATTGGGTGAGAGGTGCATCTAGTGTTCAACCGATTACCAAAAACGGCCGCTGACCAATTACTGATTATTTTAGCTCACACTTGGCCGATTCCGATTGTAATACTGTGCACTACTAGAAGAGTCATGGCTTGAAAGAACTACATTTAACTGAACATATTTCACAGAGTTAAATGTCGTTGACACAGGTCGCAGTAAAATGACCACCTGTGCACACTTGGGAGGTAGCCGCAGTATATGTGGCTCTCAGAGCCACATGTACCGCCAAAGTGTGTGCGACTGGTCACTTTACTGTGGCCTGAGTCAAGGAAGTACAACCTTCACTTTTTCCGGTATGAACTGGCGACTGCCGCATGTATGCTCAGTTGTAAGCTTTACATGTCGTTTGACTTGTATATCCCATAAAGGGGGCATCTAGAGAAATTAAGAATACACATTGTGGTTGTTTCTCAACTTCATTGAATGGTATCACTGACATTTTACATTAACAACTGAACAATTAGAAAAGATAATAAAATGCGGTTAATGAATCATCACAATAAAATGCTTGGCAACAGTCGGTTGAACTGATGTTCCAGGAGCTGTTGCTGTTGTCATCTGATTGCCCACAATCAGCCGATTGGAGTGGCCGATTCAGATCATCGGTTGAACACTAGATGTGGCCACTAGGGTGTGCTAATGGACTTGTTGACAGTTTATTTGCTAAATCCAAGATGGCCACCACATTTTTCATCAAAATTCGGAAGAATTTGATAGCCCCCTTCTAGACATTGCCTCTAAGACACGTCTGAAATGTGAAACTGATCGGGTAATTGATGCGGCCTGTTTGGTGTGTAAATGGAATTGTTGACAATTTACATGCCAAACCCAAGAAGGCTACTGGTGGCAATGTTTTTCAACAAAATTCAGAAAAATTTGATAGCGCCCATCTAGACATCACACCATAGCAAAAAAATAAAATTTGAAAAAGATCGGGTGATATATGCGGCCACTAGGGTGTGCTAATGGAATTGTTGACAATATATTTGCTAAATCCAAGATGATCACTGTCGGCCACATTTTTCAATGCCTGAAATGCACTAAGTTCGAATTCAAGCTTCTATAGTGAGCCCAAATATGAATCTAGGGAGCCAATTTGAACAAACTTGAATCAGATCCACCCCACAATGTTGCATACCAAATATCAAAAGATTCTGCCTGCTGGATCTGGAGAAGAAGATTTTTAAGAAATTTGCCTGAAATGCACTAATTCGAAATCGGGCTCCTATACTGAGCCCAAATATGAACCCAGGGGGCCGATTTGAACAAACTTGAATCAGATCCACCCTACAATGTTGCATACCGAATATCAAAAGATTCTGCCAGCTGGATCTGGAGAAGAAGATTTTTAAAGAAATTTGCCTGAAATGCACTAAGTTCGAATTCAACCTTCTATAGTGAGCCCAAATATGAATTTAAGGATTCGATTTGAACAAACTTGAATCAGATCCACCCCATAATGTTGCATACCAAATATCAAAAGATTCTGCCTGCTGGATCTGGAGAAGAAGAATTTTTAAGAAGTTTGCCTGAATCTGGGGAGCCGATTTGAACAAACTTGAATCAGATCCCCCCCCCCCCCCCCCCCCCCCCTCCCCAATGTAGCATACCAAATATCAACATATTCTGCCGGCTGGATCTGGAGAAGAAGATTTTTTAAGAAATTTGCCTGAAATGCACTAAGTTCGAAATCGGGCTCCTATACTGAGCCCAAATATAAACCCAGGGGGCCGATTTGAACAAACTTGAATCAGATCCACCCTACAATGTTGCATACCAAATATCAAAAGATTCTGCCTGCTGGATCTGGAGAAGATTTTTTAATGTTTTTCCCATTGCCAACAGTGTTAAAAAGTGCTGACTCAGCACTTTTTCAAAGTCCTGAAAAAAGTACCTTGTGATCAAACCGATAGGGATTTTTTTTAACCATTCTATTCTACTGGATAAAAGTAAGCTTTATACAAAATAAGAATTATCTGTGCCATGTAGTTTTGGAGATATGGCAGTTTTAAGGTTTTTCCTATTTTTAGCTCCCGACCCATTATCATCTCATATCAAATTTGGTTCAAGTCGACCTCACGGTTCTGAAAATAGAAATTTTAGGCGTGGCCAAAATTTTTGCCCATCCCATAACAAAGGCAAATAATGCCCGACAAACTTCTCTTGAACAAACTTGATTCTAAACCTCAAAAGGACTCTGCATACCACATATCAAGTCTCTGCTACTGGTGGTTCATTAGAAGAAGATTTTCAAAAAATTTTGGCCATTTTTTCCCCACCCCTCTGCTCAATATGAGCCGAAACCTAATTTGCATTAAAATCAAAATGACCCTATATAACCACTGCTCACATGAAATTTCATTAATATGCAGCCAGTGGTTTGGGAGAAAAAGGCCCAAACACCACCTTCACGCCGGACGACAGACGACGGACGAAAAGTGATCAGAAAAGCTCACCCTGACTTTCAGTCAGGTGAGCTAAAAATTTGATAGCCCCCTTCTAGACATTACCTCTAAGACACGTATGAAATGTGGAAACTGATGGGTAAGAGATGCGGCCTGTTGGGTGTGCTAATGGAACTGTCAACAATTTATATGTCGACACCAAGATAGCCATTGGTGGCCATGTTTTTCAACGAAATTCAGATGCATTTGATAGAGCCCATCAACACATCACACCAAACCTACATATAAAATCTGAAAAAGATTGGGTTATAGATGTGGACTGTAGGGTGTGCTAATGGAATTGTTGACAATTTATATGCTAAATCCAAGATGGCCACTGCAGACCATGTTTTTCAACGAAATTCATAACAAGGGTTCACATTATCAATGCGGGGTCAAGATTTCGAGACTAATGGAATGGTGGCTCTGAACTAAAAATCATCAGAGTACATTTTCTAAATAATTAATTTGCAAAAAAAAGTCAGTCCAATAATTCTGCTACCATATACCTGACTAAGCCCATTTTCTAACTTGATCGAGACAATTTTCCTGGAAACCCATAAAATAAATGAAAATGTCAATGACGACGCTGTAGCTCAACTTGACAAACAAGAACTTGGTAAGTTATAAATGAAATGGCAAAATTGAAGATAAATGGTTCCAATGTTATCTGGTGAAACTTCAACATAACAGCATTGGGTGTACACAACATGAGAGTAATCCATGCATTTTTAAATATAAACTGTAAGACTGGCTAAAGGAAGAATGTTGATACACAAATGCAGTAAGTTCAGTGGTTATTGTTAATGGCAACTTTTTTCACAGAAATAAATGCTAATCGATAGCTCTTATCTAGAGGTCTCGCCTAATGAGCACACCAGGTTAAAAAAAATGCTGATGGGATCACCGATCCAATGTTGAGTTGTGACAACAAAAGTGGGTTTAATCATTATCAACTTATCGTCCGGAAACCAGTTATTTACAATTTACTATGTGAAGGGTCACTGTGACCTTTATCTTTGATCTAGTGATTCCAAAATAAATAGGGCTCTTTCTTGCACCAATGCCAACCTACCTATGAAGTTTCATGAACATGGGTGGAACCATTATCAAGTTATCATCCGAAAACCAATTGTTTACGATTTATTATGTTCAAGGTCACTGTGACCTTCACCTTTGACCTAGCGAGTCCAAAATACATAGGGGTCTTCCACTCACCTAGGTCAACCTACCTATTTAGTTTCATGAACATGGGTGGAACCATTATCAAGTTATCATCTGGAAACCAATTGTTTATGATTTACTATGTTGAAGGTCACTGTGACCTTTGCCTTTCATCTAGCAAGTCCAAAATAAATATGGTTCTTCCACTCACCTAGTCCAACCTACCTATGAAATTTCATGAATGTGGGTTAAACCATTATCAAGTTATCATCCGGAAACCAATTGTTTACGATTTAGTATGTTGAAGGTCACTATAACCTTGACCTTTGACCTAGCGAGTCCAAAATAAATAGAGTTCTTCCTCTCAAAGAGGGCCACCCTACATATGAAGTTTCATAAATGTGGGTTGAACCATAGTCAAGTTATTGCCCGGAAACAATTGTTTACAGATTTACTATGTTGAAGGCCACTGTGACCTTGACCTTTCACCTAGCAAGTCCAAGATAAATAGGGTTCTTCCTCTCACTGATGCCAACCTACATATGAAGTTTCATGAATATGGGTCGAACCATTATCAAGTTATCATCTGGAAACCAAGTGATGTGACCTTGACCTTTGACCTAGCGAGTCCAAAATATATAGGGTTCTTCCTCTCATGAAGGCCAACATACATATGAAGTTTCATTAATGTGGGTTCAACCATAGTCAAGTTATCATCCAGAAACCAATTGTTTATGATTTACTATGTTGAAGGTCACTGTGACCTTCACCATTGACCAAAATAAATAGGGTTCTTCCTCTCACTGAGGCCAACCTACCTATGAAGTTTAATGAACGTGGGTTGAACCATTATCAAGTTATCATCTGGCAACCAATTGTTTATGCCCGCCGACCGCACACCCGCCATTCATCAAACGATAAGTCGAGTTTGACTTTGTCACAACTCTTCTAAAAACAACTCTATGATAAATGTGCCCTGTAGGCCATGTCAAAGAAGAATGTTGATAAACAAATGTAATAAATTCAAAGGTCATTGATAACAGCAACAGTTTTTGATGGAAATGAAAAGTAAATTGATAGCACATATCTTGGTCACCCTGAATAAGCATACCAAGTTTCAAAACAACCCAATAATGAATGTGGACTCTGAGGCATGCCAAAGGAAAATGGTAATGCACAAATGCAAAAGTTTGAAGGTCATTTTTAGTAGCAATGTTATTTTTTTATCTTTTTTATGGAAATTCATAAATGGGCACTGCAGAGTGTGCAAACGGGATAAGTTCCTGCACATATGCCCTAAGTTCAAAGTCTGGCGCTAATAACAATAATTATTTATGGAAGTGAAAGAAAATCAATAGCTTCCATCTAGAGGTCACCCCAAACACGCATATCAAGTTTTAAAGTAATCCAATCATAAATGTGCCCTGAAGGGTGTGCCAGAGGAATATATTGATGTCTGACTAAATTAAGTTCGAAGGTTGTTGCCAATGGCAACATTTTTAGATTGAAATGGAAGAAAATAGATAGTTCCCATCTAGAGATCACATCAAACAAGCATACCAAGTTTCAAAGGGATCCGATCATAAATGTACCCTGTAGGGGCATGCTAAAGGAATCTATTGATTCCTGACTAAATTAAGTTCAAAACTTGTTGCCAGCGGCAACACTTTTTGATGGAAAAGGAAGAAAGTTAAAAAATTTATAGTAATTTATATATTTTTTATACTTACCAATGACCCAGACATAGCTGGTGCTAACTCTTAAAATATAGGGCCAAACACAAATTTTGCCCCCCAATGGCACCATTAATCATTCTTAGTTTGGCCCTTCATCAGTTAACATCTGACTGATCTTTGTGCTTGTAAATCTCAGTTTAAATGATGCCAGACACATAAATTGACAGCTCCCATCTAGAGGTCACCCCAAACAAGCATACCAGCTTTCAAAGCGATCCGATCATGTGCCCTGTAGGATGTGCCATAGGAAAATACTGATGTGTGACTAAACTAAGTTCAAAGGTCGTTGAAAGCGGCAACTTTTTTTTTTGGAAATGGAAGAAATTTGATAGCTCCCATCTAGAGGGAGCTCCAGACAAGCACCCCTAATTTCAAAGCAATCCGATAATAAATGTGCCCTGCAGGGTGTGCCAAAGGGAAATATTGATGCATAACTGCGCTAAGTTCATCGATGGTTGTTGCCAGTGGCAACACTTTTTGACGGAAATGGAAGAAAATCGATAGCTCCCATCTAAAGGTCACCCCAAACAAGCATACCAAGTTTCAAAGCGATCTGATCATAAATGTGACCTTTCGGGTGTGTCAAAGGGAAATATTGAGTTCTGACTAAACTAAGTTTAAAGGTCATTGCCAGCAGGCCTCGAAATAAGGATTTGTTTTGTAACCTGTTTATAGATTATGCTAATTTAATGGTTGTAACCTGTTTACAGGTTATGATGGGTTATGTGAGTGTCGAATGATCGTAACCTTCAACTTTTATGGGTATGTTGAGACTATTAAATTGATTCGTAGCTTTAGACTGATGTAAATTAATTTTCAGTTTATTGCCATCCAACCCATTTCGTTTTATTTTCGTTAATACCCTGCTGAACACATTTCTTCATCACTGGTGCCCAGAGCTGAAACGGTTAAAGGGTTTTCTTGAGCGATTAATCACATGGATAAACCATCGTTAACCAATTAATCACTTGCCCTTATAGGTAGCTGAATAATTGCTGTGCCGTTGATGATTTATAGCATTAACCCTTTACTCAACGTAAAGGACAAAATTGGCCAGCTCTACATACAAAAATCGCCATTCAGATTTTATTATGTTTTCAATTTTTGTCTCAAAAACATACCTTATGATCCCTCATTGGAACGAGCCCGTTGAGCTCGTTCCAATGAGGGAGCATAATCTATGTTTTTGAGACAAAAATTGAAAATTTTTATTAATTCAAGAATCTATTCAGAAAGTGTTGTCTGCTAACCGCATTGGGTAAAGGTTAACTTAAAAATGACTAGTTCCAGCTACTGATACAGTATAATGATCATGCAAGTGAACAAGTATGTCAACATGTACCTTGTATGCTTTACTCTGTCTCATATAATTTATGTGAGACAGTGTGACAATGTTTGCATGTTTTGAAGCAAGCTTGTTCCTTTGTTAACCCAGAAAATACAGTAGTTCAAAAGTAACCGTTAATCAATCAATTACTTTTTTGATCAATCAAGACATTGATCATTGGTTAATCGATTAATCGGTTAACCGTTTCAACTCCAATGGTGTCTAAATTCATGTCTGATGCAGCCCTCACAATTCAGAACTTTCCCCTTCCATACCAGTTTGCTGTAGAAAATTTCATGGGTTTAAAATTGACTATGGCATTATAATGCAGTTCAACATGCATTCTTTTTTATAGGTTCGCATCAATGACACACTAATAAGACACTAAGTTTGCTTACCTCGATTTACTTATTTCCTCAAATAATCTGTGTCATGTGTTTGAGATTGAATCTTCAAAGTTTCAGATCACAGTTTGCACCGTACACATGCACAGTTGTTGTATTAATGTTGGATTTTAATGAATGAGCACATGTTCAGGAAAATCAAACATAAATACAACAATTGCGCATCTGTACAGCCTAAAAAGTTTCTAGCAGGGTTGCGTTATGCAAAACCAATGACATTGAGTGATTGAGTCAGTGACTCCCCCCCTCCCCCCCCCCCCCCCCCCCCCATACGGTGAATTGTTTATACCTCATCTGGTTTTTAGATTCATTATGGACATTAAACATGTGAAACAAAAATATAGATTCCACCTAAAGCATGGACCAGAATCCACTGTATTTTCATTTTACAGGAATCAGATTCACGTCAAAAAAACGAGCCTTGGGGCGTTTCTGAGTTAATAATTCTCTACATTTGAGTGTCGTTATTATCTATAAAAGTTTCTGTTTACCATTGAAAACGATCGCAAACGGTCGACAGGCTAAGCAAATTTGAATCATCGTAACCTTCATGTAACCTGAACAACAGTTCGCGACTTATTTCGAGACCTGTGCCAACATTTTTAGATGGAAATGGAAGAAAATTGATACCTCCCATCTAGAGGGAGCCGCAAACAATCACACCTAATTTCAAAGTGATCCAATAATATATGTGTCCTGCATTGTGTGCCAAAGGAAAATATTGTTGCATAACTGCATTAAGTTCATCGAAGGTCAGAAACGGCAACATTTTTTAATGGAAATGGAAGAAAATCAATAGCTCCCATCTAGAGGTAACCTCTAACAAGCACACCAAGTTTTGAAAGCAATCCGATCATCAATGTGCCCTGTGTTGCATGCCAAAGGAATATACTGATGCATAACTAAACTAAGTTCAAAGATCATTGCCAGCGGCAACATTTTTGACAGAAATGGAAGAAAACAGCTCACATCTAGAGGTCATCCCAAACAAGCATACTAAGTTTCAAAAAGATCTGACCATAAATGTGACCTGTTAGGTGTGCCAAGGGGAACTGTGGATGGACGGATGTACATAAGAAAGCTGATGGACTAGAAGTAATGGCAATACCTCAGCTTGACTCCGTCAAGTTGAGCTAAAAATCAATACTTAGATATAAGTCGAAGTTACTCCATCTCGGTGAAATCATGAACAAGTCATGATTTGAACTGAGATGGAGTAACCTCAGCCTTTTTATAAGTGAGTTGATGCTATACATTCACAGAATGATCACTGGCCTCAAAAAATACAATTTTATTGGCAGTATGGACTGTGAATCTCCTCACTTTGTTATCATCTTTTCGAATATTTCACGTGGTGACATCAGATGATAACATATGCCACTGGATCCGTAAACATATAAAAAACTAAGCAAGCTGGTCCCCAGTCATGAGGGCAAGGATTTTAGTCTTACTGGAAGATAAATTGCTAGATACCTCTAAAAACAGTATCAAAACATGAACAAGTACAACCATTCTGATCAATAGGTGGTTTATCTGGTACCCAAATCCACAAATATAGAACACCTGGAAAAAGAATACGAGAAAGAATCAAGGAAATATTGGTCTGGAAAAACACAAGAAAAAATCAAGGAAATACTGGTCTACTCTGAGTAACATGTGTATGTAACTTGACACCTTTTTGTTAGAAAGGGCAAATAATTAATGATACATGTAAACCAAGTCCTAATGTCCTCCACCAAAGTTCCACGTACATCCTGGTAGGCACTGAGCACCAAATATGTACCATACAAAATATATCTGATCAATGTAAGATACGTACATGGATAACTTTTTAAAGTAAAAAGTATTTTAACTCCCTGATTTAACTCTTATCGCACTGTATATTTTTAAAATATTTTTAAACAAATATAGTCCTGACTGCTGTTAAGCCATGACTAGATTTTATGATAAATTCATGATAATAATAATAATAGGGCTGTTTGAATTTAGGAATCGATAAATCGTCGCAAATAATCAATAATAATTGATTAATCATACCTAGATGACCCCCTTTCCCTCTCTTTGAAGGCGTTAAAACTGAAGTTCAAGTCAGTTGACCTACCTCAAGTAAACAAAGACGATCCTCTTTTAGATACATTCAAAGCTTTGATGTTCTGAAATTTTGATCCGTCAGTGTAATAATCAAGACTGGTGGTCAGTTGTGAACTTCGCAAGTTCGTAATTGCCGATCGTTCTTGATTATTACAGTGACAGTTCAAAAGTTCAGAAGATCAAAGCTTTGAATGAACCTAAGAGACAAATGCTTCTAACAGCTTCTTGGGGTCTAACGTCGATGTTCTTGGCCTTTTACCTTTAGAAACAATAGTTTTTTCATCAAATGTTGTTTAATTATTAAACATCTAAAACAGGGCAAAATTTACCGATTCTTCAACAACGAAAAATACTAATCGATTTTGGCATTATCGATCAACAATCGATTAACCTATTAATCGTGACAGCCCTAAATAATAATAATAACAACATTCGTTTGGTTTCAACATAAATCTGAGAGTAACTGTTTGCGAGTAAGATATCAACAATTGACATGCTGGGAAATTTATGCACTAAAATTTATGTAATCATAAGCTTTGTTTTTGTGACAAAAAATGAAAAAAAAATAATGAAAATTAAATGATTTCTGTGAATACTGCTTGCCGGTTTTGGCCATTTCATTGGGTAAAGGGTTAACAAGATCACACAGATATTTACGTGCAAGTCCATTAAGGGATTTGAATGTAACCATGCAGATCTTGAATAAAACTGGCAGCCGATGGAGCTGAAATAAGATTGGACTGATATGACGGTATTTTGATGCTGATGAAGGCATGGACCAGTTACTTGGCAGTTTCTCATCGATCACACTGTGGAGACATTTTGTAGAAGATGATATGCTGACCTGCATTTAGGTTCTTGAAATATCTGAAGCTGCAAACCACAACTGATGATTAGATCATGCTACCCTCAACTTTGAGATGTAATTTTTCACATGTTGCTAACTGGCTCGGCATACTAATTTTACTAAAGTATATGACCTCAGTTTTATCAGAATTAAGTTTAAGAAAGCTTGTTGTCATCCAATCTTCGATATCGGAAATTAAAATTTTTTAGTAAAATTTGTTTCTTTTCATACCTACCACAATTGTTTACAATTGGCTGTAACATAAGTGCAAGTCCTACTTCGGAACTAACTCAAGCTTTTAGAAACTTTTCCAAATGAGCTGGAAAAGTACTAGAGTGCAAAAGCACGAAAAAGATCGAAAAAAGGGTCGAGCGAGACCAGGGCTCGAAATTACAGGTACTCTCTCTGCACACCTCTTGCATTTACCCAGCGCATGCGCAACAACCGTGACGTCAATTCCTTATTTCCGCCAACGAGAAGTTTGTGATTTAGCGGGGAGGCATCGATATCAAAGATATTCCCAAGGAGGGTGGGCCTCCGGTAAACAATTGTGGTAGGTATGTTAAGAAACAAAATTTACTAACAAATTTTAATTTCTTTTCAACCTACTCACAATTGTTTACAATTGGCTGAATAAACAATAGGAGGAGATGAATCACATAACCAATACCAACAAGAGTAGCAGAAAGAAAAGCAAGGAGGGCAGAGAACAATAGCAAAACCTGTAATGAAGACAGAGAGAAGGCACCTGAAAAGAACAAGGCTGAGCGAAGCACAACCTCGATAAAAACAATTTTAACGAGGGTGCACAACAGCCTGAGCAGCAACGAGAGGGTCTAAAGAATAAAGGTCCTCAGATTGCTGCTGAAAGTGGCGGATATAAGAGGAGGAGAAGGTAGAAGCATTCCTCCAGTAAGCCGCATTCATAACATCCTGGAGCGAAACAGAATTGGAGAATGCCCAGGATGTAGAAATGGCACAAACCTCATTAGCATTAAACCGGTTCGAAACAAGATCCGACGCAGACAAGCGGGAATAAGCCAGATGATTGCAAGACAGATCCACCTGGAAATAGAATGGGAAGAGATAGACTGCCTTTTAGGAATGAGAGACAGAAAGAATCTCTTCCGACCCCTCCTAATGAACTGAGTGCGAGTAATGTAAGTCTTGATCGCACGAACAGGACAAAGAAGAGGTCTCCGGCCATCGACAGCAGGGAGAGCCCGAATGCAGATGGAAGGAGGTATTGAATCAGGAAGTTGATTCTTAGCCAGAAAAGAGCAATCAGTAGTGAAGGTGACACTGTTAGCCTCATTTCTGAAGAAGGCAGAATCAACAGATAGCGCATGAAGCTCACTGACTCGTCGAGCAGAAGCAAACGCTATAAGAAAAGCCGTCTTATAGGTGAGAAAACGCATATCGGTCTCAGATAAAGGCTCGAATGGCACCCCCTCCAAACAGTGCAACACCCATACCAAGTTCCACTTGGGTGTAAGACGCAAAACTCGAGGCCTCTTCAAAGAAAAGTGCCGAATGAGTTTGGAGAGAAAAAGATTACGACCGATGCACCGCTTTCCCACATAAGAGAAAGTATCAGACAGCATAGACCGATAGCCCTTAATCGTAATAGGCTGGAGGCCCTTGGAGTCAAAAAGGTATACCAGAAAATCCGCAATTTGAGCGATTGACAGATCACGGTAATTCACATTGTGATCTGCACACCAGCGGCAGAAAACCTTCCACTTCGCAGCATAAGTCATGCCAGTGGAATGTCGCCGCGATGCAGAAATGCACTCCACTGATCGTCTCGAAAAACCTCTACGTCGGAGACTGGACCTGATAAAAGACAGGCGTGAAGGGACATGCTCGCCAGGTTGTTGTGATACTTCCTGGGATGACCCTGGGAAACAAGATCGCGACATAGAGGTAGATGAATCAGCCGATCTGCCAACAGAGGCCGCAGCAGATTGATCCACACCCTCTGTGGAGACCTGAGGACGGCCCCACTGCTCGCAAATCGCCTGAAACACCGACCGATGTAGCATCCATTTGGTGGGAAGGACACTGTCACGTCAGGACAGGGAGTCTGCTAGGACGTTGAGACGCCCGGGAATGTGTCAAATGGACACCCAAGCACTTACATCCCACGTCAACAGAAGAAGATCCCGAGATAGCCGATACATGGGAATCGAATGTGTGCCTCCTTGACTCCGAATGTAGGCCACTACTGTTGAATTGTCTGAAAGAAGTAGGACAATATGATCCGACAGGTGAGGGATCCAAAGCCGAAAACTCAACAGAAGAGCAAGGATCTCCTTCTGGTTGATATGAATGCCCACCTGCTCACTGTCCCACTCGACCCGATCACTGGCATCCGCAGTAAGGATGCGATCGGCCAAAGGAAGATCCAACGGAACACCCTGTGTCAGCCAGGGAACATCGGCGCAAGGGTGAAGGTGACAAAGCAGGGACCAGGGAATAGGAAGTTCCAGGTCCAACGGATCTACATTCGGACGCCAATGATCCAACAGAAAGTGTTGGAGAGGTCGGACAAACAAGCGACCGAGCGGAATGAGATCTGTCACCGACCCGCAAAGGCCCATCATCCGAAGGAAAGTCCTGGCCGAGACCGAGGAAGATTGAAGCAGGTTCCGAGTCAAGGTGGAAAGAATCGTCGCCCGAGCATGGGGGACTGACACTACATTGTGAAGAGTGTCGAAATCCATCCCTAAATGACGGAATCGCTGAGAAGGAAGGAGATCTGACTTCTCGCGATTGACTCTGAAACCCAGCAACGCTAGCAGGCAAAGAAACTGCTGGACATCTAACTCCAGAACAGCAGCATCGTGGTGCCGTTGGAGGATGTCGTCCAGGTAGGCTGACGAAGTCACAGCTGACTGAGTACGGTGGAAAGCAAGCACATGTGACATCAGTCGGGTGAAAGCCCAAGGAGCCAGGTTCAAACAGAACAGGAGAGCTCTGAATTGATAGACTCGATCCCGAAACGAGAACCGAAGGTATTTCTGTGACGCCAGATGAATGGGTACATGGAAGTAGGCATCCTTCAGGTCGATACTGGCAGCAAAGTCGCCCTGATGAACTGAACGTCGAACCGACCGGGAAGTCTCCATACTGAAATGAGGAGCTATTATGTACTCGTTCAGGATACTCAGACCGATGACAGGACGAAATTGGCCATTTTTCTTCGGCACCAAGAAAAGTCTCGAGTAAAACCCCGGAGAAAGGGTGTTCCTGACCACCTCGATCGCCCCATTGGAGAGGAGATTGTCGATCTCCTGTACCAGAAGGTCCCGACACAGAGAATCGGAAGGGACCTGAGTCGGGAGGGGCACCCGAGATAAACTGGGGTGCCGATGGAAGGACAGTCGCAGATCGGATAGAATGACGTCAAGGACCCAAGGGTCCGACGTTATCTTTGTCCAATGGTCGTAAAACAGCAACAGCCTTCCCCCGATTGGAGGCAAATCGAGGTGAGAACCTTCACTTGCGGCCTCGATGAGGCCCCCGAGAGGAGAAACCACCTCGGGAAGTGACAGAGTCCTGAGACTTTCCTATGTGCAGAAGGAGCAGACGGAGCCGAAGGCATAGACGACGTTGCCGATGAGGCAGACGCAGCAGCATGCTTGGCGGGCCTGGAATGACCACCACCCACAGCAGCAGGTTGGTCCAGCTGTCGCAGCAAAAGCTGGTCCTTCGAATGACGAAGAACATCGCCACGAACAGCTTCCACAGAACCTTGGAACAACTGAGGTCCCACCAAAGAGGCAGACCTCAGAACAGCATGTTGCTCAGAAGGAAGGGATGGAGAAAAATCCAACACCGCATCCCGGCGTGCCAGTTCCAAATTAGCCGTGTTACAGGCGTGAGCATGTGTCAAGTTCATAAGAGCCTGTGACAAAATGTGAAAGTGCACCTGAGCGTCATCAAACTCCCCTGGTGGAAAATATTCAGCCAGAGCAGCAACGACATGGTCCCCGAGAGACAACATACCCAGCATCTCTCAGGACAGGCCCACCATAGATTCAACTACCGACATCGGGAGAACTGCCGACTTAGGCTTAGTTAACCCGAGGGAAGAAGAATCCTCATCCACAGAAGTCATCCCTTGGAAGACTGGTGGATAGACGGAATCGTAAACATGAAACCGCGATGGAGGCAGAAAGGCATCAGCTCTAGAAAAGAAGGAACCCTTGAGGGCCTTAGAACGCATTTTGGCATCTAAGCCCTGGAAGGACTCAACAACCTGAGCCGATTGCAGAGGATACAAAGCCCCAGAGCTAGAAGGCTCAACAGGGTTATGGCGCTCCACAGTGGACTGCGGCCGGTCGGTCACAGATGGCTGGTCTGAAGGTTGAACTTCCGGCAATAAGCTGAAGATGAAATCCAAAGCCTGCCCCAAGACTGACGAGGGGGGCCCCATCACCTTCCAGATAATCGTCATCCTCAGTAGCATAGGAGACGTAGCCCAACTCGGGCTGACCAGCAGAAACCTCCTGGGAAGACTGAGCAGTATCCAAGGGGCCAGGCGAGACATCTCGGCGACCAACCAAAAGAGGGTGTGCCTCAGGAGGCACAGGGAGGACAACTTGATGGTTGCCAGAAAGCAACCGGATGAGCGCCAAAACGGTCTGATGCAGGTCACCCTGAGAATCCGTCGCAGCAGCATCGCCCGACGGAGTGGCCTCCCAATGGACCCTTCTGGTAGAAGAACCCAAATCCTCAGAAGAGACCGACGTCGATCGGCAGACAGAATAGGGATATGGTGAGAAGACACCGGAGGATAGTCCCGATTGGGCCATCATTGACCTCTGCGAAACAGAAGGTCCTGCCTGCAAATCCTCGAAAGAGACCGACGGCGCACGTCGATCGGTAGCTGGACCTAGGACACGGAGAGAAGACACCGGAGGATTGTCCCAAGAATGACAGGAACCTGTCATTGGCCTCTGCGCGGCAGACGACCCCAACTGCCCATCCTCTGAGATCGACAGCAAGCATCGATTGACACCCAGACTTGGAACACAGTGAGGAATCACCGAAGGAAGGTTCCGAGAGTGACAGCTAACCGGGGCTGTCACTGACCTCTGCCGAACAGCAGGCCCTGGATGCCAATGTCCCAACCCCATCCTGCGCAGGGGAAGGAGGAACAATAAACGATTCACTCGAGGGGCAAGGAATCACAGCCGAAGAGATTGACCGGCTCAACCGACTAGGAGCAAACCTAGCCAGATGAGACGGAGCAGACAGCAAACCCGCACAGCTCCACCGCGAAGCTAGGGGAGGCTGAGAGCTCACAGACACACCAGCAGATACAGCCGCGGTCCCCCGAGACTGTAGACCATCCCCAGAGGAGATGGAAGAGCCACCATCATACAGAATAGGATCTGTAGTAACAGCTTCCTCAGCAACTGTCGACGGCGTAGGAGGCAGATCGGAGAGGGTCACCGAGCTGACCTTGGAGAAGCTCAGAATTTAGAGGACCAAATGCCACAAATACCACATGATTGGGCCTGAGTTCAATTGTTGCAAGTGACACATGTGGAATGAGAGTCGTCCACGTGCTTCACTTGCAAGCAAGAGGTACAAGGAATAGTCTTTGGCATAATATGAATGATAATGGAACCGAGCTTCCCACCGACGGAAAACAGAACAAAGGTCGTGTTCACACGTGGGGGAAAAACAAGATTAAGTGTGAAGAAACAAGCAATAAAGATCAAAAATAACATTAATCAATAACAATTTTGATGGCTTGAAAAAGGATACAATCCACTTCCACACAATTAAATGCAGATAGAGTAAGTTGTTCACGAAGAAAACAGCGAAGTATAGCACGAGTCACAAAAATTTCCGACCATGTGCAAATGGCAGAAATAAAAGGAATTGACGTCACAATTGTTGCGCATGCGCTGGGTAAACGCAAGAGGTGTGCAGAGAGAGTATCTGTAATTTCGAGCGCTGGTCTCGCTCGACCCTTTTTTTGATCTTTTTCGTGCTTTTGCACTCTAGTACTTTTCCACCTCATTTGGAAAAGTTTCTAAAAGCTTGAGTTAGTTCTGAAGTAGGGCTTGCACTTATGTTACAGCCAATTGTAAACAATTGTGGTAGGTATGTAAAGAAACAAATTTTACTAAAAAATTTCAATTTCCGATATCGAAGATTGGATGACAACAAGCTTTCTTAAACTTAATTCTGATAAAACTGAGGTCATATACTTTAGTAGAATTAGTATGCCGAGCCAGTTAGCAACATGTGAAAAATTACATCTCAAAGTTGAGGGTAGCATGATCTAATCATCAGTTGTGGTTTGCAGCTTCAGATATTTCAAGAACCTAAATGCAGGTCAGCATATCATCATCTACAAAATGTTTCCACAGTGTGATCGATGAGAAACTGCCAAGTAACTGGTCCATGCCTTCATCAGCAGCAGATTAGACTACTGTAACTCACTTTTGTACGGTTACAATCGATCTTCGGTAATTTAACTTCAGACTCTCCAGAACTGTGCTGCCAGAGTAGTAACCAGGAGCAAAAAATACCGTCATATCAGTTCAATCTTATTTCAGCTCCATCGGCTGCCAGTTTTATTCAAGATCTGCATGTTTACATTCAAATCCCTTAATGGACTTGCACGTAAATATCTGTGTGATCTTGTTAACCCTTTACCCAATGAAATAGCCAAAACCGGCCAGCAGTGGGGATCCACCATAACAAATTTCAATGAAATCCATACACTCACAGCTGAGATATCGCTGCGGGCAAATGCACACATGAATATAGAGATGCATGGATGGACGGATGGATGGATGGATGAGTGGATGGATGGACGGATGGATGGATGGACAGACAGACACATGGACGGACAGACGGATGGATGGATGGATGGACAAAGTGGCGACTATATTTCAGGGAACAAAAAATAAGAAGAAATAACCTATTTGTACACAATTTTCATTTATATTTTTCTGTTCACATATCGATCTGTCACATGTTTGCCAATGAAACCTGAGTTTTGTTTTTATTTCAAGCAGATGTCAGAACTGTCAAATTCTACAAATAGGACTGAATTTTCAAATTAATGGATTCTATGTCATAGAGGCATGTAATAAACAGATAACACATTGACAACGATGTGTTAATGCATTTGTCAATATGACACTTGTGTGCCTCTCATTCTATCCTTCAGCACTGGCACTCATACCGTATACTGATGAACGCATTTACTATTCATGACATTCTGCGTATTTGTTATATGCCTGCTCTTTGTTATCCACATCTGCAGCAACACTAAACCATGTGGAAAATGAAAATCTGTTCCGCACATATGTGCAGAACGTAAATCATTGACAGACTATTTTTAAACAGAAGCGCAATTTCACGAATTTTCTACAAATCGTGCAATGCAATTACATTTTGAAATGGTAGTGATAGCTGAAAATCGTCCTCGGAGTTCCAGTGTGTTCTATGTGCCAGAAGGCACAAAGAACACATTGGAACTCAGGAGACGAAATAGTAAAATGGGTTCCCTTTGCAAATTTGGTTGGCGATAAAATCTGTTCTTTTTGTTGATAATTGTCAAATGAATTGCTGAGTTCCTTCTAATAATTGTTTTTTTAAAGACGTGAAGGAGTGTAATAAACACAGAATGACACATGGGTGTGAATGTGTTAATTGATATGGCACTTGTGCCATCGGCGAAGGATAAAACTCAAGGCCTGCAGCCTCTTGTTTTATCCTTCCACACTGGCACTCGTGCCATATAGATTAACCCATTCACACCCATGTGTCGTTCTGTGTATTTATTGCACTCCGCATGTCTTTTGAGACTTGTGGGGAGTAATACATAAGGGCTGAATTATTTTTATTTTTTTTAATTATAATTTAAACCCGAATTGTCTTCTAATAATGATCTGTCCCATTTCATGGAAATTATTGTCATTTGACAGGGGAATCCAGGAGTCTGAATGAAAGGGTGCATATTAACCAATTAATGTCTAACTGGGTGTTAAAACCTATGATCTGTATGGTAGAGGCCCTCTCCGCAGGAGAGGCTAATTTAATTTAATCCCAAATTGTCTTCTAATTATGATCTGGATGGAAGATTTAAGGATCACACAGTTGATTGACAAATTATTGTCATTTGACAGGGGAATCCAGGAGTCTGTATGAAAGGGTGAATATTGCCCTATTTAATCTCAAATTGTCTTCAAATTACGATATGGCACATTTCATGGAAGATTTAACCCCTAGCACGCTGGTAGTGCAACAGAATTTTCTCCTATCACTCTATTTTTCTGTTGTTTCCCTATGAATTTAACCAATTATATCTTGTTTGACAGAGCCTTGTTGCACTCAAGGGACAAATTTATCAATTTTATTGACTTGGGTAAAATATCAGACATACACCATTTTATTTTTATTTTTTTAAGTTTACATTCATTATAAAAAGAGAGCATGCGGCAGCCAAAAGGACCATGCAGAAGGGCCGGAGAAACAGATTTTTAACTTTTTTAGGCATAACCAATTACCAATGTCTCATTCACACCAATGGTATTTGAAACGAAATAACAACTAGAACAAGAGGTCCCAAGGGGTCTGAGGACACTCACCTGACATGGTAGTCTATATATCAAACTAGGGACTTAACTTGAATAAGCTGCATACTCCCCTCCTGAGAAAAGCATACCAACTGGATGAAGCAATTGTGCCCATACAATACACAGGATTTTCCTTCTATTTTCAGTTCCTGCACTTTTATGTCCCACAATTGAGATAACTGCATAAAAAACAGATTTTTTTTTATTTTTGTTCAGAAATTTTCGATGTCCCAAACAAAATATTTTCAGCCTAAAATTTTTTTTCTTCTTCTTAAAATTGATCAAAACACATAAAAAACCAGAAAACTAATTTTCGGATTTTGGTCCACCCGAAATTTTTTTTTTTTTGTCTTAAAATTGACCAAAATGCATAAAAACAAAAAAAAATCATTTCCGGATTTTGGTCCAAAAGTCCCACCCCTACCCCAAATTTTCAGTGAAAAAAAAAAAAAAAAATTTGTCTTAAAATTGATCAAAATGCATAAAAACCAAAAAACTAATTTCCGGATTTTGGTCCAAAATTTCTAAGTCTGGACTGGGACCCCCAAATTTTCAGCCTAAATATGAACTCAGGGATTTGGCTTCAACAAACTTGAATTTCACCCCCCCTAAAGATGCTGCATACCAAATATCAAAAGATTCTAATTGGTAGATCTGAAGAAGATTTTTAAAGAATATTCCTCATACTGCACTAATTTAAACATTTGGGCTCCCATAGAGAGCCCAAATATGGACCCAGGGAATTGATTTCAATAAACGTGTGAAACACTCTTCCAACAATGTTATAGGTGAAATTTGAAAGCTTTTGGAGCAGTGGTTTGGGAGAAAAGTAGTCTTAAATGTTTTTCCCATTACCCACAGTGTTAAAAAATGCTGACTCGGCACTTTTTCAAAAAGTCCCAGAAAAGAACCCCATGATAAAACCGATAGCAATTTTTTTTTACCATTCCATTCTGATGGTGCTAAGGAAGCTTCACACCAAATAAGAATTCTCAGTGCCGTGTAGTTTTGGAGATATGGACGTTTTAATTTCTTTCTATTTTTAGCTCCTGCGGCAACAAGAAAAAAAATTGGGGCATAAATTAAGTACTTATGACCCAATAAGCCCTCATATTAAATTTGGTTCAAATCTGCCTCTTGGTTTGGTTTTTTGAATATGTGAAACTGCAAAAATAAAAATATCTGAAAACAAAATAGAAGGTACACATCTTCATTGTATGTAAAAGAATGTTTGAAAGTTTCATTGAAAGCCATTCACTAGTTTAAAAGAGGTCACGAATAGCAAATGTCAGCACCTCAACCCCCCCCCCCCCCCCCCCCCCCCCCCCCCCCCCCCCCGCACGCAAGCTTGAATTGACAAAGCCCATTTTTAACAATGGGAAACCATAAAAATGAAAATATCTGAAAACAAAACAGGAGGTGCACATCTTCAGTATATGTAAAATAATGTCTGAAAGTGTCAATGAAATCTGTTCAATGGTTTAAGAGGAGTTGCAGATAGCAGATGTGTACATCCCTAAAGCATAATGAATGGATGGACATCGAAATATGAAAATATTTGAAAGAAAAATAGGAGGTTCACATCTTCAATGTATGTAAAAGAAGGTCTGCGAGTTCCAATAAAGTTTGTTCAATGGTTTAAGAGAAGTGGCGGATAGCAGATCTATATTCCTCCCTACTAAAACCTGAATTGACAAAAAACATTTTTGAATATGGGGAACTGCAAATATAAAAATATCTGAAAAGAAAATAGCAGGTGCACATCTGCAATGCATGTAAAAGAATGTCTGAAAGTTTCAATGAAATCTGTTCACTGGTTTAAGAGGAGTTGCGGATTGCAGATGTGTACCCCCCTAAAGCGTAATGGACGGACAGACGCATGGACGTACGGATGGACCAAGTGAACACTATATACCTCCCACTTTCCAAGTGGGTGGTATAAATAGAGAAGCAGTTGCTCATGCATGTCAGAGCAGCTCAAAATTTATAATTACAACACAGTACTTTTAACAAAACATTGATTTTCTAATGAGATTTGTCAGCTCTTGTGAAGTGAAATTTACTTTACCTATATGGAGGTATGGTATCAGTATAACAAAGAGAGCAGCCATGGAGAAAATTAACACTTTATCTCTCATCTTTACTGTGTGGTACACTTCATCTGCGTGCCCCAACATCTTATGTTCTGTGAAATTCTAAAACAGTAAAAAAAATGATCAAGAAGAGAAAATAGTGTTCAACCGATTACCAAAAATGGCCTCTGACCGATTGCAGGCTATTTGAGCTCACAATCAGCCAACTTTGATGCTGATTCCGATTGTAATACTGTGCACTACTAGACAAGTCGAGGCTTGAAAGAACTACATTAAATTGAACTTATTTTACGGGTTTACAGTCGTTCACTACTAGATAAGTCGAGGCTCGAAAGAACATGAAACTTAACAAATTTCACTATGTTAAACTCTGTTAACACAGGTCCAGTAATATTACCAGTCGCCCACACTTGGGCGGTAAACGTGGCTCTCAGAGCCACGTTTACCACCCAAGTGTGTGAAACTGGTAATTTTACTGCGACCAGAGTCAATGGAGTGCAACCTTTACTTTTCTGGTATGAACTGGCAATTGCTGCAAGTACGCTCAATTGTAAGCTTTACATGTCGTTTAACATTTTGGTAGTTTTTCAACTTTTTTGAATGGTATTATTGCCATCATTTTACATTAACAATTGCAAAAGATAATAATATGTGGTTTACAAATTGTCACAAAATGCGTACAATTTGTTGAATCGATGTTCCAGGAGCCCTTGCCACTGTCATCTGATTACCCGCAATTGGCTGAGTGTGGTGACCAGTTCCGATCATCGGTTGAACACGAAGAGAATACACTTTATGCATTACCGAACCAGGGTTTAGTCAATTCATCTTGGAACATTTCTGGAAATAACTTGTGAACGATCGTTTGGATTACATGGGCGTTATATCAATTGTGAAATACATGAACGAACTACAGGTTCCGACAATATAATCCAATGACAAAATAATACAACTTAAATTCCTTAGATGGCATGTTCTGCCTCTCTGAGTGGACAATCTCTCGGGACTAACTTGACACACTGGTTGCAAACTGCACCTACATGAGTAGAATGACATGTCATTTATGTTTTAACAGAATTTTTGCAACAAAAAAAACAGCAAAAACTCGCCAAAGCGAGATCGTACGTTAGTTGTTGACATTAAGTGTAGCGAAAATTCTGTTAAGGCATAAACAGAATTACTAGCATAGTTATTTATTTATTTATTGGTGTTTAAGGTCACATATTTCTGCACAATGGCTAATCATGACCAGGGCAGTTTTATGGCTGGAGGAAGCTGGAGTACCTGAAGAGAACCACCAAGCAATGGCAAGAAACTGTCAGATCCCCAACATACTAACTCCACACAAGCAGGGTTAGCATTGGCTGAAGGCAGGTGCACCAAAGATGTGCAGTACATGGCTGTATGCCTTGGTACACAGCGCCACTGTGCCCCCATGTGGGCAATGAGGTGAAGTGTCTTGCACAAGGACACAACGCAGCGGCCACAGGTAGAATCCAGACCGAGGACCTCTTGGCTTGCAGCCTGCACTTCTACCTACTGAGCCACCATGCCCCCCACCCGCACCCCACCTATGTTTTATAATCTTAAAAGAGTTTTGTGATTTATCCTATATGTTACTTGATATTTGAGTGGACATTCTTTTATATATACCCACAAGATGGATATGGAAGGAAATGGTATTTTTAGGGAATTGGAATAAGAAATGATCCAAATTAGCATTGGAAATGGATCAATAGGGTCGATATTTGACCGCTTGCCACCAGGGTTGATAACAGTAAATACAACCAACATTCATGTGATACATTTGTGCCTATTGATCAATATTTTATGCAAAACGTGAGGGTGCATTAAATGATTCCCCAATTCGTAAGTATTATTTCATAATTTCTTTGGAGAGTGCCCTCTTTCACTCTTCAGAAAATTATGATCGAAATATTTTCAGTGACAAAATATAGTTGGAAATTAAGCCATGTAAAATGAAGAGCATTCAATAAGTCTACACATACCTTTAGATCAGTCTAATTTGGGCACAACGGCAAATATGGATGTGGCCTGCATGGTTGGAGAAAAAGCACCGGTATTTTCTTCTTCTTGGCATCTGTTTTAGGTTTTAGGTTCCCTGTCTTAAAATGCTAGTTTACAACCCCATGTTATAGGTCTTCAACATTATCAATGGTTCCCTCCCACCACCCTTTGACATAAGTTTACTCAACTAACTCGAGAAGGCTTCTTAGTTTCCCACTTCTGAGGCAAAGGTCTATTTGAATGTAAATTACACATGACGTTTACTGTGAAATGCCACAAACATGAATATAATAGATCTCAAGGTTTAAGTTCATGGTCATATGGAATTCGCCACAGAAAAGCAATCAGCAATGACAGTGTCGTATACGACACTGTCGTCGCCGTTTGCTTTTCTATGGCGAACTCTGTGGGTTTTTAAAAAAATTAGTTATCTGTTGCATTGTTTGATTCGAAGGTAAGCTCTAAGCTATACTGCAAGCATCAGAGAAACCTGGCCAACTATATATTGCCGAAAGACTGCAAAACTGTGAAAAAAGTTTTAAACTCTGCATAATTTGGGTGGAATTTGGGTGCAATTATCTTATTTGGGCACAGCGTTTACCGTCGTTAGTTGGAAAGAATTTAAAGACCTGAGTCAACAAATTTGCTGGCCTGGACTTACATGCTGAATGGACACATTTAAAATTTTGGAATCAATCTGAAGCAAACATGTAGTTTTGAGAATGACAGTTGGGCGACTAATGCCTTCCTGGACAAAAGTGAAATACCCCAGATTATAACAGCCATTTCATGATTTGGGAACCCTAAACCATACTAACCATACGCTTTTCATCGATAGCTTTTAAAGGTTTTTATTGACTTTATGGTTTCAGAACAGATAACATGTGATCAAGATGAGATCATGTGAACAATCGTTAAATTACAATAGCAATGGTTTCCAGTTAAGTGTTAGTTGACTGCCTCTAGGTATCACTGAACTAAATATCATAATCGGAAATGATGCAATCTCTAAAAAGAAACAGCCTTGGGAAAATATACAGTTTCAATAAACATTTGAAGCATTCTATTAACATCTTGCATTATTGTTGAATATTCCTGATAAAAAAGAGGGTGATTTGATGACTTTTGGACCAAAAAAATACAATTTACTTTTTGTGTGTTTTTGTAGGGTATTCCTTGAAAAATATGTGCATGTGACCAGTACTTCCCTTCGTGTCATTTTTTTTTCTCTCTCTCTCTTATTTGTTGCATGACCCCCTGTTTTCGGGCCAGAAAATGTTGTCTGAAGGGCTATACATGTACTTGACAAAGATATTTAATAAAGATATTTGAATGGCAAAAAATTAAAGTTATTCGATATTTTTTTTCGCTTCAACATTATAATGGTGGCCTATGGGAAAAATATTTAGTTCTGTGGTACCTCTAGAGGCAGACAAAATTTGGCAAAAAATATCACTGCTAACCCAAGAACTACACTTACAACTGGCCTTTAAATTGCACCAAACTCAGACAGGTAACAGGTGTCTCTAAATTACTGAAATGTTTCCAAATTAAAGGGGATGATAATGCCTAGAGTAACACATACTACAGTTTCTTTTTTATGCATTTTTGTCCAATTTCAGAAGAAGTGATTTAACCCTAAAGGTCTGGAGATTGGTATA
Organism: Pictodentalium vernedei; assembly: GCA_031216915.1. NCBI lineage: Eukaryota > Metazoa > Mollusca > Scaphopoda > Dentaliida > Dentaliidae > Pictodentalium > Pictodentalium vernedei. The sequence continues at coordinate 96,666,127 of CM062290.1, read as the reverse complement.
CATTCTTGCTAAATAATGACAGTCTATATCCCGTGGATTTGTAAAAATTCTGTTTCTAAGAAAGTCTAGGGCTGCACAATATTTTAAACTGAATACCGGTATCGGTATTCCAAAAAATACTGTGGTATACTGGTGTATCGAAAGACTGTTCAGATACCTAAACATACAAACCACAATCGGGGCTTGAGCATCACAGTGGAATGAATTAGCATGCCCTGATGATGCAGTTCAAATAACCCTTTTCCCAACACACGCAATATCAAAATTTATTATTTTAAATATTTGTTTATCAAATTTTTCCAAAATTTCAAAAATACCATATCATGTGAGGTCTCATTGGAACGAACTCGACAAGGTCATTTCAATGAGGGGTCACATGATATAGTTTTGTTGAATTTTTGGGGAAAAATATTTTTCAACTGCTGAATTTGCATATTACATAAGCGGATGAGGCCGATTCGTTGAGTGAAGGGATAATATTATTTATTCGGGTCTACAGTTAGAACTCAAGACATCTTGAAAATTAAATTGAGGGTAAATAAATAATGACAATAAACCAATATTTAGGGAATCACACCAGTATTCATTATTCAATTGATACTGGGTTGATTATCAGTATGTATCGGTTTATCAATATACCGTGCAGCCCTAGGAAAGTCTTGACTGCCCATTCAGACATTCAATACATGCCTAGAAACAATAGAGTAGATATACAAACTTATATAAAGTAACTTTAAGTTACCCACAAAGAGGGGCATGTGTTATGTTGCAGAAAAGGAAAGTTGGATTTAGACCCTATCAGGTTAATATATATTCTGAGGCACCAACACAGCCATAAAAGTCAACAAAAAATGGCATTTCAGGCAGTCAATATTATAAAAACATTTCTTCAATGGGACTGAACAGCAGCTGACTTGGCAAGTCTTTGATGACTCCAAATTAGAGCAATCTAAAGGTCTCAAATTGGATCAATCTAAAGGCTTAAAATTAGATCAATCTAAAGGCCTTGAATGAGACCAATCAAAAGGCCCCAAATTAGATCAATCTAAAGGCCTCAAAATGATCAATCTAAAGGACCCAAATTAGACCAATCTAAAGGTCTCAAATTAGACCAATCTAAAGGCCTCAAATTAGATTAATCTATAGGCCTCAAATCAGATCAATCTAAAGGCCTGAAATTAGATCAATCTAAAAGCCTCAAATTAGATTGAACTAAAGGCCTGAAATTAGAACCATCTAAAGACCTCAAATTACATCAATCTAAAGGTCTCAAATGAGACCAATCTGAAGGTCTCAAATAAGATCAATCTAAAGACCTCAAATTAGATCAGTCTAAAGCAATCTAAAGGCCTCAAATGAGAGCAATCTAAATGCCTCAAAATGATCAGTCTAAAGGCCCCAAACTAGACCAGTCTAAAGGCCCCCAATTTAGACCAATCTATAATTAGACCAATCTAAATGCCTCAAACTAGACCAATCTAAATTCCTATACAAGGTGTGGTGTTGTGGAGAGTTTGGAAAATTACAGCCACTTCCTTAGGGGTTAAAAGAGACTTGGTATGTTTGTTTTCATTACAATTCTTGTGAAAAACTGGATTTTGGAATCTCTTAGTCTATCAAAGATTTACAGCTAACACTTTCATTATTTTCAAATATTAAGGTGGGCCATAGAGGGGAAGAGTGGGCATTCACCTTACGATGACAGGCCTGAATGAGCTTGTACAAATGTAGGGGAGAAAGCAATGTACACTTCAGGCACGTAGCCAGGATTCTATATCTATCCTTTTTTTCTTTCTTTTTTTTTTGGGGGGGGGGGGGGGGGGTCCAAAGAAGATATTTGAAAGGCCATTGTGTGGGTTTTGGTGGCCTTCCCTAATCCAAACTAGGACCCTCTGGTCATTGCCTGCCCCTCCTCCCACTTCTTTAAGGAAAATGGGAGGAGGGGGCAATGACTTGAGGGTCCTAGTTTAGACTAGCCTCCCACCCACCCCAACCACCTAGAAAATTTTGCAAAATTTAGTGCTCTAAGAGCAAATTTGGCAGCCCCCTACATTGGAGACCATTTGCAGGGTCTATGTTGTGAGAATGTTGAATTGGGCCAATGTTTTTTTTTTTGGGGGGGGGGGGGGGGGGGGCACACAAATTTTAGAGGCCTCCTAATCCCCCCACCCCCGGCTAGCTATGCCACTTGTACACTTGTTTACTACATGTACCTAAATCCTTGGGATCTGAGGTGCCTGATGAATGTCAATACTACTACTGATCTTTGCGGCAACCGCGTTGTGTCCTTGGGCAAGACACTTCATCTCCATGACGCAGTGTACTATGGCGTACTGCACGTCGATGATGCGCATGTCTCCAACCAATCTAACGTGAGTTACGATGTTGGGGAGCTGGCAGCTGCTCGTCGTTGCTCGGTGGTTCTCTCTGGGTACTCCGGCTTCCTCCACCTGTAAAACTGTCACGGTCATGATTAGCCATTGTGCATAAATATGTGACCTTAAACATCAATAAATAAATAAATAAATAACTACTGATCTTTTGGGATCCCTTGATTTACATGGATGACCGTTTGCTCAGACTTGACTACAGTGCAAGTAAAACCAGGCCTTTAACCCTTAAAGGACTATTTCTGACTTACACAACCCCACAAAAGGTGCCATTAACATGTCATCATAAGGAGGTCTTGCTGAAATAGACATATTACATACATGTAGGCAGCAGTTTCTAACTAAGCCTTGCTACCTTTTACTGCTGAGTCACTGGACATGTAGAGTCTCTGGTCTGGTGGGAACTGGAAGTAGGACCTTAGACAACTGTCCAGGCCCTTAAAGTTTGATTTCCACCACACACACACTGATAATCAATGCCCTGAAATTACAAGAATGTTTCCAAATTAGAGGGCATACATTAACATACAGTACTTAGTATTAAATTTGTGTTACAAGGAAATGTACGGACTACTCTAAGTGTGCTCACTCCACAAGCCTGATAACTTGTAGGGCTGTCACGATTAATCGATTGTCGATCAGTCACATCAAAATTGATTAGTATTTTTCATTGTTGAAGAATCGGTAAATTTTACCCTGTTTAGACGTTTAATAATTAAAAATAAATTTGATGAAAAAACTATTGTTTCTAAAGGTAAAAGGTTAAATGTGTCGACGTTAAACCTCAAAAAAATGTTAGAAGCATTTGTCTTTTAGGTACATTCAACGCTTTCGATGTTTTCAACTTTTGAACCGTCAGTGCAATAATCAAGACAGGTCGGCAGTTGCAAACTTGTGAAGTTTGATTATTATCAATTATTTGCGACGAATGATCGATTCCTAAATTAAATGAAAGTGTCAATGGTCAATGACACTGTAGCTTATTTTGACCTTATGGTATATTTTGGGGATTAATGTCATAATTACTCAACTTTTATGTTACATTCAAGTAAATTGTGCCATAATTATTGACTTTTTGTTGTCTATCAGAAACTACAGATTTTTTGGCTTTAAAATGTGTTTTGGATATTTTCAGTGATTTTATGCCCCCAAAAAATCCACTCCATGCCATTCGTGTTGATAGTATTATGAATATGGAATGGATGTTGAAAAATTTTGTGAAAATTGCAAACTTTTTGAGTTTCGGCTTCTTTCTGTTCAGTTGCTATTTTGTCTGCCATTTTAGATTTTGATATCTGAATTTTGCACATATGACAGTTATTTCTATATATTTCTTCCCTATGTATAATTTTGGAAAACACTGAAATGAGTAGGTGTTTATCCTGGGGAAAGAGAGTCATCTTGGACACCATTTTGTTTTTGGAAACCTAATTCTTATTATTTGAAAGAAATCCACAGAGCTATGGCTGCTCTGAAATGAATACCTCATGTCTTGAATTCCTGAAACCTGTATATTGCCGACATTTAGTGGCTTTGGTGAATATTGCCCCTCAGTTTTCCAAAGTTGCCACTTTCAGTGAAAATGAAAGAGTCAATGACTCTGTAGCTCAACTTGGATATGACAGGAATTAGTACTTGCTGTGACCAAGACAACTGAATAATGAATATGACAGGAATTAGTATTTGTTTTGGCCCAGTCAACAATAATAAAAGAATTACAAGGTGACTGTAATGGACTACAGATTAAGACCAATCATTGTAGATTATTATTTTTGTGTGGAAATTTTCAGTCCCAAACAAAATATTTTCAGACTAAAATTTTTTCTTCTTCTTCTTAAAAGTGACCAAAATGCATCAAAACACAAAAAACTAATTTCCGGATTTTGGTCCAAAATTTTCTAAGTCCCACCCGGACCCCAAATTTTCAGTGTAAAAAAATTTTTTTTTTTTTTGTCTTAAAATTGACCAAAACGCATAAAAAACCAAAAAACTAATTTCCGGATTTTGGTCCAAAATTTTCTAAGTCCCACCCAGACCCCTAATTTAAGTAACACTAAATAAATCAAAGTTAGCCTAATTTGCATAATTTACGCACAAGAAAAAAAAACATATTATATGTAATGTATCCCATGGTACTAAACATTCATACAAAAAATTATTCAAATCAGAGCTTTCATATGGAAGTTCTGTGCAAAAATCTGATTGCCCCTAATTTTGTACAAAATGGCTGCCAGCGGCCATCTTGAATTTCTGACCAGACCCCAAAACAATCATTCTCGTCTCACAGTGATAACAAAGGTACCCGTGATGTTTCGTAAAGATCGGTTCATAAATACGGCCTCTAGCCCGAGCCGTATAGGGATTTGCACTTACAGTGCTGAAAGTAACACTAAATAAATCAAAGTTAGTCTAATTTGCATAATATAAGCACGAGAAAAAACCCATATGATATGTAATGTATCTCATGCTACTAAACATTCATACGAAAAATTATTCAAATCAGAGCTTTCATATGGAAGTTCTGTACAAAGAACAATTTCTGCATCGTCGGTACAAAATGGCTGCTGGCAGCCATCTTGAATTTCGGACTGCACCCAAAAACACTTGTTCTCATCCCATGGTCATAACAAAGGTACCCAAGAAGTTTTGTAAAGATTGGTTCATAAATACGGCCTCTAGCCCAAGCCATAGCAGCTTGGCACTTACAGCTCTGAAAGTAACACTAAATAAATCAAAGTCAGTCTAATTTGCATAATTTACGCACGAGAAAAAAACCCGTATTATATGTGATGTATCCCATGGTACTAAACATTTATACAATACTTTATTCAAATCAGAACTTTCATACAGAAGTTCTGTACAAAAAACTGATTTTTGCATCATCGGTACAAAATGGCCGCTGGCAGCCATCTTGAATTTCGGACCACACCTAAAAACACTTGTTCCCGTCCCAGGGTCATAACAAAGGTACACAAGAAGTTTCGTAAAGATCGGTTCATAAATACGACCTCTAGCCCGAGCCATAGCCAATTGTTGACGTACGGACAGATGGACAGACGGACAGACAGACAGATGGACGGACAGACGGACGACGGGCCATGACAATAGCTCAAATTTGACTTTGTCAAAGTTGAGCTAAAAATAAAGTAAAAAAAACAAAAAGGGAGAGAAAAAAAAGGTTTAAAATGCTGTGAAAAGACTTAAGTGGGATTGAAAGAATGAATATCACTGTTCATTCATTGGCCTTTGAAAACTGGCCCCCTGTCTGATATTATTGACAATGTTAAAAATGGGAAATTTTTGGGGGGTCAATGAGAGGTTTTCTCATCGTATTGGCAAATAACATACAGGACATAAAAAAAACTTCAGAAGAAAACAAATTCAGAAAAAGTACATGGCTGCAGCAGCCATGCTACCACTGGCTGATTTGAAGCCAAACATTATGAAAAGTAGTCATGGTCAAAGCAAAACCTGCATATGAAATTTTGTTAAAATTGGAGAAAAAATACACGGCTGCAGCAGCCATGCTACCAATGGCTAATTTGAAGTCAAACATTACGAAAAGTAGTCATGGTCAAAGCTATAAAATCTGCAATTGAAATTTCATCAATTGGAAAAAATAAATACACATTTAGAATGTACTTACTGATCTCAAACACACACAGTTGATGACAGTGCCCTACATGCCTGAGATATCATATAACATTCACACAAAGACAATTTTATTCAGTGCTTTATTGTTTTTTTCACACAATGTAGTAGAAGAGAAAACAAGCCAAAACAGTTTCATCCCTCAATTCCCACACCCAAGGGGTAGCCACCATGACCAAAATAGGAAGGTTTCATCTACTCATCAATCTAAGACAACCTGCCAAATTTCAAGAAAATTGGTTAAGATAAACAAATTTTTTAAAATCACCCCACACTGCTGATGCTGCAGCAGCCACTGTGTGCAGCCAACTCTGACCAAAATAGGATGTTCTCATCTAGACATCAACCCGAACATGCATATGAAATTTGGTGATGATCAGATGAGAACTACAGCCTGTAGCCTGCGCCATACAAACTTCATGATGGCTGCGGCACCAGCCAATGTTAGCAGCCGACCACGACCAAAATAGGACCTTCTCATCTAGACACCAACCTGAAATTTGGTGATGATCGAATAAGAACTATGGCCTGTAGCCTGCGCCATACAAATTGTGGACAGACAGACTCACAGACTTCCGCATGCCCCATGACAATAGCTTAGCTTGACTTTGTCAAGATAAGCTAAAAATCATGACAGCCCTAATAAATTGCAAGTGTATAACATTCAAATTCTAAAAGAAACTAACTGCACATTTGGCCATGGATCTCTGTAATAACATGATGTATTTCTAATAGTCTCACATTGCCTGATACTTCAATTTCCATCGACATGTATATTCCTTCATGATGTTCCTATGATGTGTTTTAATAATTAATATGTTCCTAGGACGGACTACACTGCATGCTACTAGTTGTTTTTATCAACTGTTTTCCAGATTTAAAACATGTACTGATTCAGATGATATTATGTGAATATCATTGGACATATTGTTTGATGCTGTTGTCACCATGATGTTGATGGAATTAGTGATGCCCATAAGAGAATTGTTTAGTGGTACCTTCCATGTTATTAATTGGTTCAAAAATATATTTGTATTGGTGTCTGAACTGATTGATGGGACGTTATACAGAACTTGTATACCGGTATTATATAATAGTTGACATCTTCATTGAAGGCCAGCTGATTGCTTCATGTCTGGTCCATTCCATATACAGTATATGGAGAGAGGATTGTAACTAAATCCCCATGGCGTGGAGTTATCACTCAAAGTATCACTTTCAAGTTCTGTACATATGGACAAAAAACATAAGCAATGTTTCAACCAATAGACCTCCGGGTTTAACCCAGAAGTCCATTGGCTGGAACTTTACTTGTGATGTTTATGCTTAGCAACAAATTTGCAAATTTTGCACGGGTGAAATCTCCACTCTGCGGGTGATTTAGTGATAATACACTCTCCACATAGTGTAGAAGTGGACATAGGACTGGAATTTTAAAAATCATTTTGGAAAGAGATCATTAATTCAGTCTGATGCACAGAACACTGAAATTTACTTTCCAGCATAGTTTCTTGTAATCATTTGTGAGATGTACATGTATCAAGCATTTGATCGGAAGAAAAAATATTTTGTCAGAATTGAGTCAAAATGTTCAATAATTTGGTGAGCTATTACATATAAATGACAAAAAAAATATTGTTATTTCTGGAAATATCAAAACTTGTTGGTTTTCTCTTTGACACTATCATTAACTTTGAACCAAAGTATAACTATTGTGCTCATTATATTAGCTTCACAAATGTTATGATGAATGTTGTGTCAGTCACGGAAAAGTGCTTGTTGTTTCTACTAAAAAATTTTAAGTGCTCCAAATGATACAGTCTCCCACAATCCTTCACTTTTATGTAAAGTTACTCAATATATGTTAGAAAAACAGCAGGCCTATTCCAAAATGGACAGTAATAAGACCCTAAAAAGTGTTGCATCAGTCACGTGTTGCATCGGTCACAACGTGCTGCATCAGTCACATAGTTAGAAGTGAAAACTGTTTTCGAAATTTAGACAACTTTTTTCTATAATCAGTAGTAATGCCTATTACAAGAACAGTTTCACTTGTAATTGGTTATAAAATCCAAAAATTTGTGAGATGGAACTGGTCAGTTCACTTACTGATTCAAAAAACTGAGCTCCTGCCCCACACACGTAATCCAAATGTCATGAAATGAAAACTTTAAGATTGAAGTCTAAATACTGTTGTCTATCTTCATGGTGGCAGTGATTTCTTCAACTAAATACAGTTAAGCCATCTTTCTACAGTGTCCCCATTTCCCATTTAAAGAAATTTACAAGTGACTGAAGACATCATACTAAAGTTGCATATAAAATTTGAAAAAGATCGGGTGAGTGATATGGCCTGTAGGTTGTGCTAATGGAATTGTTGACAATTTATATGCAAAATCCCAGATGGTCACTGCCAGACATGTTTTTCAACAAAATTCAGAAAAGTTAAAAAATTTATAGTAATTTATATATTTTTTATACTTACCAATGACCCAGACTTAGCTGGTGCTAACTCCAACAAAACCAGGGCCAAACACAAATTTTGCCCCCCAATCCCCAAAATTTGCATCCAAAACAAAAAGAAATCATGTCCTAAAGGACCTCCATAGTACGCCTCTACTGCGCATGCGCAGTGACGCAGTCGTCCCGAAATTGGCGCCAATTATCATTCTTACTGGCAGTGCCTGGTCAGCGCTATGTACTCAGCGGGGAGGCAAGAGTTCCCAACTCCAGGGAGGGCCATCCCCGTCTGGGTCATTGGTAAGTATAAAAAATATATAAATTACTATAAATTTTTTAACATTTTTATACTCTACCAATGACCCAGACTTAGCTGAATAGTAAACAGGCTGGAGGGCCTAGGACATAGAGGAAAATCCAATAAGCTCAACTATATAGTAAAGTGGTAACCCCTTAAGGAGAAAAGGAGTATTAGGCTTTACATGTATCTTTCTTATTTAATATTAAATTAGAAAGATACACTACCCTTAATAATTGAGCACAATAACATTCATGTTCTCTATTAACATCCAGTATAACCCTTATACTAATTATTTTTAAAGCAAGCCAATAAATAAAGTAGTCCAGAGAATTGAGACTCTTTATAATCATTTAAAAGTGTCCGAGTATTGTATATTAAAGCCCGTTTGACACTTGACATATACAAATGCTTCACACCGAGCTACACTTTAAAAATAAGACATGAATGAAATTAAACATTAATATTACACGTTAAAACCATCCCGGAAGCGACTCAGAAATACTGACTTGGAGGAGGCATTCCCTTGCTTTTCACTATAAAGCAGGTGACCTAAGGGAACACCCGCCCCCCCCCCCCCCCCCCCTTCCCCTTGCCCTGGGTCAAATAGCCCAGAGCGAAGAGGGCAGCCGGACGGAGTCACTGCCGGAACAGAAAGCCTGCATAACTATAGTTGCAACTGTTTAGTGGACGACATTCTGAGCAACAGATAACGGACCTAAACAATGCAGGTCTCCAGAAATGGACTCAATATTTCTGAGATAAAAATTCGTAAATGTGGATGGCTGAGACCAATAAGCAGCCTTCATTAAATCTGTAATAGCAACACTATTAGCATAAGCCCAGGAAGTAGAAAGAGCTCTTACTTCATGAGCAGAAATCTTATGCACAGACTGCTGAGAAGAAGATAAATCTTCATAAGCAGTACGGATAGTTAACTGAATCCATCTAGCAATAGAATGGACTGAAATGTCCTTTCTATTAGGCATCAAAGACAGAAAGAAACGTTTCCGTCCCTTTCTGATAAACTGAGATCTCTGTTTATAGATACGTAGTGCTCTAACAGGACAGAGTAAAGGCCTACGCCCGTCTGAAGACGGAAGAGCCTTAATAACAATAGGTTCCGGATATTTATTAGGAGCCTGATTCTTAGCTAAAAAACCCACATTAGTAGTGAAGGTGATAGTGTTCCCAACACTACGATAATGAGAATCATCCACCGATAGTGCATGAAGCTCACTGACTCTTCTGGCAGAAGAGAAAGCTAAGAGAAAAGCTGTCTTATAAGATAAGAATTTGAAATCTACTGTCCCAAGAGGTTCAAATGGCTTTTCCTTCAATTTAAGGAGAACCCAAGCTAAATTCCACTTAGGAATTAATCTAAGAGTTCTGGGTCTATTTATCGAAAAGTTTCTAACCAATTTCGATAAAGAGACATTAGATCCAATTTGTAAACTATCATGATGTGCATAGGTATCAGATAACATAGATCTATAACCCTTTATAGTAACAGGCTGCAGTTTGATTTCGTCAAACAAGTATACTAGAAAGTTTGCAATGTCTGGTATAGAGGGATCAAATATATCTACAGAATGATCCCTACACCAACGACGAAAAACCTTCCACTTAGCCGCATAATTTAGCGAAGAGGAGGTCCTCCTACAGTTAGAAATCGCGTCCACTGCTCGTCCTGTAAAGTGCTTGCCATGCAAGAAGGACCGCACAACGGAAAAACGTGAAGGTTGAGACCTTGCGGGTTGTGATGGAGTTGGCGCGATTTCCCCTGCTAAAGAAGATCCTCTCGTGGAGGAAGCTTCCGCGGTAGGTCCCACAACAGACACCTGAGTAGATTTATCCACGGTCTCTGTGGCGACAGAGATGCTACCAACAGAATCTTGCATTGAGATTGTTTTATCTTTAGCAATACTTGTTGAATTAACGGCGCTGGAGGATACGCATATCCTATCATTCCGTCCCAAGGGATCGACAGAGCGTCTACTGCAAATGCTCTTGAATCCGGACACGGGGACACATACGTCTGCAACTGATTGTTGAGATGTGTCACAAATAAGTCTATCATTGGCCGTTCCCATTGGTAGCAAATCTGATTGAATACTTGTTTGTTGAGAGTCCACTCCGACGGCAACAAGCGACCCTTTCGTGAAAGGGAGTCTGCTAGCACATTCAGACGACCCGGTATGTGACGGACCGAAAGAAGAACGTGATGTTCTAACACAAACAGAAGGATTCTTTCCGTTAGATTGAACAACGGAACTGAATGAGTGCCTCCCTGATTCCGTATATACGCCACTACTGTCGTATTGTCGGATAGGATTTGGACATGAGCATCGTGAATAATGTCCATCCAGTGACGTAACGCAAGCCAAATTGACATCATTTCCTTGATGTTTATGTGCTTGCACAGGAATTGCGGATCCCAAAGACCCTGGCATCTCGAATCCGTTGGGATTAATGATGCACCCCAACCTGTTTGACTGGCATCCGTCATAACGGTAAAACTCGGATCCGGCAACTGCAGCGGAACTCCTTGAGTTAACCACTGAATGTTTGCCCAAGTCTGAATCTCTTGTTTCACTTGATCTGACAAGAGAACGTCTACATCGAGCGAATGAATTTTCACACTCCAATTCTGAGTCAGGAAAATTTGAAGAGGACGTGTGCGTAGCCGCCCCATCGGAATGAGATCCGCGGCGGCTCCGCACAGACCTATCAGTCTCATAAATTCTCTCGCCGTGACTTTGTCTGCGTGCAGACAATAGCGAGCGTAACAACTCACTAATTTCGCTCTGGTTAACGGCAGACGAACGAGATTGTTGTGCGTCTCGAAGCTCATTCCCAGATGAGTGAATGACTTGGACGGCACCAGATCCGACTTCTCCTCGTTTACTATGAAACCGAGACGTCGGAGCAATAGAAGAAGATTCTGAACATCGTTCTGAAGCGTTAACTCGTTGCCGTACCTCTGAAGAATGTTGTCCAGGTAGGCCGACGTTACCGCAGACGAATGAGCTCGGAAGTAGATCATTACCGAGTTCATTACCCGAGTGAAAGCCCAGGGTGCTAGATTCAATCCGAAGCACATGGCCCGGAACTGATACACCACTCCTAGGACTGCGAAGCGTAGATACTTTCGGAATGTCGGATGTACCATGACGTGAAAGTACGCATCTTTGAGATCTATGCTCGTTGCATAATCGTTCACCCGAATACTCGCTCTGACCGATCGAATCGTCTCCATATAAAACTTCGGAGCGACGATCAGCTTGTTTATCCAGCTCAAATCTATGACTGGACGGAACGAGCCGTCTGGTTTCGGAACCAGAAACAGATGGCTGTAGAATTCCAGAGATTCCTGGTTTTCTACGACCTCTACCGCGTTCTTCATTAAAAGAGACTGCACCTCTGATAACAGAGCGTCTCTTTTCTGTGGATTTGACGGAAGATGAGTCCACTTTGGACTTCGAGTTAATGGAGGCTTTCGTTTGAAGGATATCTTTAGACCTTCCGAAGTCACTCCTCTCACCCAAGGGTCGTCCGTAATCGACGCCCACTCTTGTGAAAAACTCGACAACCTTCCGCCAACCGGAACGCGATAGAGGTTTAAGCCATCACCTCCTGGACCTGCGAGGCCTGCGGTAGGAGAAACCACGTCTTCCACGACCCGCACCTCGCCTCGTCGACCTCGGGGCGTCCGACCGATTGTCCCGGCCTGAAGGACGTCCCGAACGAGAGTCGCTATCCTGACGGTCTCTCGAATAAGACCAAGAGGACGCACCGGAACCTCTATAGGAACCTCTCTTGGGCGCATTAGACCCAGAAGTGCCTGTCTTATTCGTGTCTGCTGTATCCGACTTTTTAGGAGCCGATCTGAACAACAGAGAATCATTAGCTTTCTTTTCAATTTTATCATAAATAGCGGAAAGCTTGCCGTCAAAGAGAAGTTCTCCTGAGACCAAAGCGACTCTAAGAGAGTTCTTCACCTTAGAATCCACTAGTGTGGATGTAGCTAGGGCTGCGTCACGTCTAACCAACTCCAGATTTGCCACTGAAAGGGCGGAGTTACACGTGGAATAAGCTACTGCCCTTGAACGAAGTCTTAAAGAGGATTGTATATCCTGAAACTCTTCCCCTTGAAGGCGCAGTGATAACGCCTTAGTAAGGTGATCTGCGTAAGATAAGGCATCTAAATTGGCTCTGTTAGACGCAATAGCTGTTTCCAACACCGCGGTTGGAATAGAAGCTGACGACGGTAATGATAGCTCTAAGTCTTCAGCCTCGTCGTCCATACGCAGAGGAACTCTCGGTATACCCTGTCCTGCCGTATCGAATTTATTCCTTGCATTAATGAAAGGCAGGTTAAGAGTATTAGCGGACAAGAAACCTGCTTTCCCCATCCTGGAAGCAAGTTTAAATATAGCGTCGTTCAATAATTCAAATGTTCTTGCAACATTATTGGACTGCGACGGAAACTCGGGAGCGATGTCCCTGAACCGCTCAAAAAATTCAGAGTCCAATGACGCTATAATTCTCTTGTCCGGAAGCGCAGCAGTCTGGCCCGACGGAACAACTTGAGGGAGAAAGTGCCGGATGAAGTCCACGGCAGCTTTATGTTGTTCCGAAAGGGATAGCTCCAATTCATCCGTATCCCTTTCACCATCCGGTCGGACCTCCCGATGTTCCCGGTCGTCCGTCCCCGATGCTTCGGCGGAGCGTACCGACCCAGCGCCGTCGGATAATTCTCGATCCGACACCGTTTCTGTCGGCTGCTGGGATGCTGCGATAAGCTGTGCTATCCGCACAAGAATGTCCGACGTCGAGACCTGCGGAGGCGCAGTCTTTCGCTGCTTCGCCGAGGGCAGCTCCGCATCAGATGGCTCCCTCATACTTTTCCTATGCGAACGTCCGGAGTCCATCGGTCTCGAATCCCTGGCTGCCGGATGGTGTGACCTGGTCGCCGAAGAATCCTTCATCGGCGAAGCTGGTAAAATATCGGAGGTCACGCAGCCAAGGTGCGGTCGTGTGCGCTGACGAGAAGAGGAAGCCTTAAAAGTCTCTGCGGACTGCTTATACAACGGAGCGTCCCGAGCGACGGACGTATGCTCCGCTAAAGACACATTTTGTACCACAACATCTGGTCCCAGATGTTGTTGTACGAGAGAGGGACCTCTCTCGCTCGCGGCCCGGCTGGACCTGGACGAGCTAGGAACCGGACTAAAAGGCTTCCTCCGTTCTCGTTTACTATCTGCCGTCACTGGGTGTGCATCTATTATGTTTATAGTGCTCGCATCACCCAAAATTTCCTCTTGGACCGCATCGGACGAACCCGGCTGCCGAACCATTCGGTGAATGGACGCTACACCGGGCGAACTAGCGGACGACATTTGTCTAATCTCCATGAGCACTTTTGCCGCTAGCTCTGAATTCATTTGTGACGACGGACACACACTTGAAGAAGATAACATGGAAACATCACCCTGTTCTGGTTCCTCTGAAATAGAAACTGAGAGAGTAGAGTGACCTTGTGGAGAAAGAGCCGGCATCGCACTTTCTCCAGAAACAACATATCGTGACACACGTTTCCAATGTTTCTCATCCCAATGTTCACATATAGGACAGGGATTAATGCGAGAACACTGACTACAATTAATACAATGATCATGAAAGTCAGAGGAAGATTTCTTCCTATTACAATTTGAACAATGTCCCTTCATTGTGAAAGAACAACAATAAGTCCTAGTTACTCGCAAAAACCCCTGACACAAAGATACATAATAACATGATCCATTAATAAATGAAAAAACAATTGCAAAACAAAATAATTTTGAAAAAATATTTTTTCAGAGAAGCCCAAGTTGCTGAAAAGTAACGTTGAGCCCCGATGGATCCGATGGCAAAGTGTGGTCAAAAATTTTAAATTTATATAAAATAATTAATGAGACACTTTCGGATAATATAAATGTATCTTATAATGAGATAAACTACCACAAAGGCAAACAGCCCCCCTCAAAAAAGGCTGTTGCCAATGAAAACAAACAGTGTAAACACACTAGAAAACATGACTCCAGGCACTGAAAAAACTGGCCCGGAATCAGTCATCAATTACACTCTATCTGATGCAAAACAGAGACTCCCAGGGGAGAATCTGTAGAACATCAGATGGAAGATGCAGAACACAAACGTTATACACCCATGGGTGAAAACGTAACTATGGGGAAAATAACAGAAAACATTCTGTAACCAAGCAACTCTCCCAGGAAATTTAGAAATGAAACTTCTCAAAAATATGCCAAAAGCATGGGAGAATTGCCAGGGGGGACTTTAGAAGGCTAGGGGAGAGGAAACACTGAATAAGCAGTGCAACAATTAGCAAGAATGACAACAAGAGGCCCATGCCTCGAAAATAGGCAACTTAACATAATTTCATCAAAAAATTTTAAGTACAGCCCTGATTATTTTTTGCCACTTCTTTTTCCTCTCCTCCTTCTATCCTCCTTAGAATCACATTTTCTCCAAAAATTACATGTCTGGCATCCTTTAAACTGAGATTTACAAGCACAAAGATCAGTGAGATGTTGACTGATGAAGGGCCAAACAGAGAATGATAATTGGCACCAATTTCGGGACGACTGCGTCACTGCGCATGCGCAGTAGAGGCGTACTATGGAGGTCCTTTAGGACATGATTTCTTTTTGTTTTGGATGCAAATTTTGGGGATTGGGGGGCAAAATTTGTGTTTGGCCCTGGTTTTGTTGGAGTTAGCACCAGCTAAGTCTGGGTCATTGGTACAGTATAAAAATATTTAACGGTTCCCATCTTGACAATGCCCCAAAGCCATATATGAACTTTGGGACTGATCGGGTGAGAGCTGCGGCCTGTAGGGTGTGCTAAAGGAATTGTTGAACAATTTACTTCCCAATCCAAGATGGGCATTGGCGGCCATGTTCTTCACCAAAATTCGAAAAAATTTGATACCTCCCATCTAGACATTTCTTCAAAGTCATGTACATGTATAAAATTTGGAACTGATTGGGTGTGAGCTGCAGCTTGTAATGTGCGCTAAAGGAATAATGGGAGGACATATGGACAGACAGGCATTCAGACAGACGACAGATTGCAACCCATCTCAATAGCTCATACTCGACATTGTCAAGTTGAGGTAATAAAATGGTGTATTCTCCTGGCCCTATAAAGGAGGTGATCCATTTGCGGAGCCAATAATAAAGAAAATGAATTATTATTTCAGGTAGAAAAAAACCCAAAATGCAGCGAATAATGTTGAAACGCAAATTAATTAACCATGGCCTTATTGTTTACTACAGTTAAAACTAGAAGTCCTGCGTGAAATGCGCACAAATAGCAAGTCGATCTGCGTGTTAATCTACGTGTTATGACCATAGTAAGGCTATCAAATTCTGTACATATGGCCTGTGCACAAACAATGTTTCAGCCAATGGACCTCCGGGTAACCCGGAGGTCAATTGGCAGACACATTGCCAGTGTTTGCTATGAGTAACCAGGAGAACCTGCCGAGCTTTGGACGCCATTCAATATGGCAATGAATTGGCTAGCTGGACAAAAATCGAAAGGAAGCATTGTCTAGTCATCCACAAGTAAACTCCAAAATTATGATTTGATCAGATAAGTGGTTTTCAAATCCAACATATAGTGAATGCAATACAGAGGTCGAAAAAAAAAATTTTAAGTCGAAAGAGTGTAAAAGTGCCATAACTCTGGGAAGGATTATTGGACGGAACCTGCTCCTTGTGCATATTTGACAACCCATGTGGGTCTCTCAGCATACCAAAGGAGATCCAAATCCAACTAATGGCTTTGAAATTACAAACAGATGGACCGATGTCTCCAACTGATACCCCTGAATCCTCCGTTGGAATATGGGGGCACAATAATGCAACTTAAACCAATTTAATCATGTCTGACATAGTTCAATGACATAAACTGCAAATTTTGCCAAATTAATTTAAATTTGGATGTTTTAAACATCCAAATTTAAATTAATTTGGCGAAATTTGCATTTTAATAATAAACTGCATATTCATCAAATATCATAAACATTGCTTATGATATTTGATGAATATGCAGTTTATTCTTATCTTTGCATTTCCTATCAGCAATGCAAAGCTGAGAGAGAGAGAGACTCTCTCCTAACTCTCAATGTATGAATTAAAAGTAAGTTTACATTACCTGGCTGACACTGATAACTGGCTTTTATTTAACCCTTTACCTAACATGAAAAGCAGACGACACTTGCCAAAAAAATTATCGAATAACTATTATTTTCATTTTTTGTCTCAAAAGCATAGGTTATGACCCCTCATTGGAATGAGTTCGACGAGCTCGTTCCAATGAGGGGTCATAACCTATGTTTTTGAGACAAAAAATGAAAAAATAATGAAAATTAATTGGTGATTTTTGAGAATAGCGCTGGCCGGTTTTGGCTGTTACGTTAGATAAAGGGTTAAAACATATTATATTTCAAAAGAAATAGTTTTCTTCATGAACTAATCTGTTTTATAATATGCCAGTCAATGAATTATCGCAAATTATCTATCTAAAAATATTTCTCAATATCCATCGACTTGATAGTTAACAAGGAATATCCCTCAGTAGCTTCCTAAATGACATCACGCTTTCAAATCCATGAAAAGATCAGCCTATCTTTGTTATTGTTATGAAACATAGATGTTTGCAGTCGAACTGGGCTGAAAATTGTGCAGTAAAATGTCACGGAGCATATAATAAAAAGAAAATATATGCTATTCATGTGGACCTGAAGATATTATTTTTCATTTGAACAGGCACTCGTGAAAAGTAAAACTTTCAGGTCCACACTCATGAGATAATATTCACTAAAACAGGGTAGATATCATCTATGTATCAAAATATCAGAGCTTTTTAGCAAAATGTTAGCAAGTAGATGAAAATAAATAGGTCATATTCAAGTTCCTTGGAAAAGGTTGAAATGAATTAACAGAATCAGAGAAGTTTCAAACAACTAAATGTTAAAAGCACTCCAATTTTGTCTTGAGACATTTATATATATATAAAATATACCACAATTTTCAAAAGAACGGAGGTCATCACCACCTTTGAATGCTTTCATGGAGGCAGAATTTCGGTCTGTATACAGATCCGAATCTTATTTTCTTCTTTAGTAGTAGTAGTAGTAGTAGTAGTATGATCTTTATTTTTGTGACAAAGGCATACAGATTTTATAGTGTTATTACATGGTAACATAATTGCACCCGGTCCTATGGACCTATATGTCACAATATCCCATTTTTTCTTCTGTGTTGTGTACAAAAACTCAGCGTCTTTATTAAAGTTCAATTTTATACCCCCTTTAACAACTTTAAATTTTCGTGATGTCATACATTTTCCAGGTTTACAGTATGACTGACCATGAACTGGTTAATTTCCACAAGTCGGCACTATTTCCACGGACTCAATAATATTAGATTCCAAACACTAATTATAGGAATAATCATCACAAATTTAATTAATGAAGCACTGGGTACAACATGGTGCTTCAAGGGTTAAAATTTTGCTGATGATGATTTTATTACCTGGTAAACACATGAGTGGACAACACTATCCACACATGTATTACGACCAGAGCTGAAACGGTTAAGGGGTTTTCTTGATTAATTAATCATGTGGATTAATCTTGGTTAACAAAATAGATATCTGAATAATTGCCATACGGTTGATCGTTTATAGCATGAACCCTTTATCCAATGTAACAAACAAAACCGACCAGGCCTATGTACAAAAATCTCCATTCAAATTTATTATGTTTTCAATTTTTGTCTAAAAAACATAGCTCATGATCCCTCATTGGAACGAGCTCATTGGGAGCATGGTGGTTCAGTGGTAGACTGTTGGACTTCTATGCTAGAGGTCCCGAGTTCGATTCCCATCCAGGACGACCTGCACTGTGTCCTTGCGCAAGGCACTTTATCCCGGTTGCCTACATGGGGGCACGATGACGCCATGTACTAAGACGCACTGTATGTTGATGGTGCACATGTCTTCAACCGCTGTAACGCTGCTTGAGCGGAGCTTGAACAGAGTTAGAATGTTGAGGAGCTGACAGTTGCTCGTCGATGCTCGGTGGTTCTCTCCGGGTACTCTGGCTCCCTCCATCCGTAAAACTGTCACGGTCATGATTAGCCATTGTGCATAAGTATGTGACCTTAAACACCAATAAATAAATAATAAATAACAAGTTCATTGAGCTCGTTCCAATAAGATGTCATAAGCTATGTATTTGAGACAAAAATTGAAAATTGTTAGTAATTCATGAATTTATTTTGCAAGTATTATCTGATACACGGATTGGGTAAAGGGTTAAGAATGACCATTTCCAGCCACTGATACAGTATGATGATCATGCAAGTAAACAAGTATGTCAGCAAGTAACTTGTATGCTTTACTCTGTCTCATATAATTGATGTGAGTCAGTGTGACAATGTTTGCCTGTTTTAGAGCAAGTTTGTTCCTTTGTTAACCCATATAATACAGTAGTTGAAAAATAACGTACAATCGATCAATTACCTTTTGTACAGATCAAGATGTTGATTATTGATTAATCCTTTCAGCTCTAAAGAGAGTGTTCTGATTGACAGGTTATTAGTTTCAGCTTAATTTTCAATAATTTTGTTTATAAAGTTCAAAATTTCACATTGTTCATTTCTTCAATTGAGACATTATAATTATTTCAGTTAGGAATATGGATCTGGATGATATATAACAAAGACGGAAAACAGTATCTGTACTTACCGTAAGATTTAGAAGTGTAAAACGAACCTACCCTCGCAAAGGCTGTTACAAATTTTTTTTGTTCATGAGGATTTTACAGATAACATTAAACTCTGACGGTGCCAAATATCCATAAAAACGAAAGTATAAATGAGTTTGCCAAAGTTGGATTTTAATCTTATTGAACTCTGTCTGACAGAGCTCAGAGGTCTGTCAAGCAAGACTGATTTAGACCCTGGAGCGAAACAAAGCTGGAGCAAAAACTACTCTGGAGCAAAACAACCTGGGGCAAAACAAACTTAGGTGAGAAACAACCAAGGGGTGTACTGACCTTGGGAGAAACAATCCTGACACCTACACTGCAAATGCACCTACTACATACCAAATGCCACTGAAGACCACCCGACATAACTAAAACTGTTGCATTTAAAAGCATTTTTGAAGTCAAACAATCTTTATTTATCATAGAGTGAACATTTTTACACTTGTTCTTCAAATTAGTTGGGGGGGGAGTGTGTTTTCACAAAGAAACTATTTTCAAATTTGATCGCCGCTCATAGCATGTCAGCCGAGGAGAGTTGTTACTGATGACCACTTCATCAAACTGTTTTAAATGAAACTGATAACTCAGTTCCAACTAATTCAGTTTCTGAAGTCTGATCTACTGGTACCGTGTCCTAAATCCATTTATTTGATATAAAGTGGATAAAAATGTTTTGAATAGATCTAAGCTAGCTCTTTCCACTGAGGGGTCATAAACTATGTTTTTGAGACAAAAAATGAAAAAAATGCCTCACGTGAGCTCTGTTTGGGACCCAGGTCTGTAGCTTGGGAACTTGGAAAGGTAAGTTTCTCATCTGAATAGCCATGTTCCCTTACAAGTGTTATTTATGAGATCATGATGGAATGAACCATTTAGCACATTGGCATCTGAATAATATAACTCAGAAGAGCTTTTGCTGGTACTATGAGCAATTTTTTTTACATAAATTTGGGTATTTCAATACTTTATTTTTTTAACAAAACATTTAATTTGACATCACAACATCGGGATTGATATGTTTGTCACCCTGTTCACAACCACCGTCCATGCATATGCCACTATCATTATCATTATTTGCATCATCTAATTGGTTACCACTTGATGCTTCAGCATCACTGTGTAGACTACATGGAGACAAACTTCACCAATGAAGGTCAAGGTTACCTGGTCCACTTTGTGAGCTCTTATCAACACTCTGGACACTACATGGGGATAAACTTGGCCAATTAAGATCAAAGTCACCTGGCCAACTGTGTGAGCTCATATAATAAAACTTTGGCCAGCCGCTGATTTGTCGTGGTCCTTGGATGATTGATTATCAACACTCTGGAAATGTTGTTATTATTTTCAGCTTATGTAAAATAAATAGATTTAGACCAGTAATTCACACACCAGAAGACTGAATTAACTGCAATTTCATTTGAAACAGTATGAATTAGGTGGTCATTGGTAACACTGGTCAAGGGGTGTATGAGGCAGTGCTCAAAATAACTTTTTTTCTTTGCGTAGCAAAACACAGGAAACATTTACTAATTTTTTTTTTAACTGAACTGCCTTTAAGGGTTGCATGAACTTGGATATTTTCAACTGGCGTCTTGGTTGTTTAATAAAGTTCTCAAAATGGAAGTTGGGATTTTTAATTTGATGGGCTTGAAGTTATTTTTAATGGACATTTTATGCAAAATGTTGTAAAAAGAGGAAGAATTTAAACCAATAGAATTCATCTTACCTGTGAAGTTGCTAATGATGCTTAATGGAGAGTTAATCTGAGTTATGCCTGTAATGTTCCCCAATCAAAAGTAAAGCATCAGTGAACTAGTTTTCAAATTTGTTTGCAAATTTTCATTTACATTTCGCGATACAAGATAATCAACTGCAGCCTAATAAGCTGCAGTTGATTATCTTGTATCACAAAATGCTATACATAATTGAACATTGTGTAGCTTTTTGCAAGTTTTGCATAGCAAAAAGCGATGTGACACCGCTTATGTTGAGCCCTGGTACATGTATGAGGAGATTGAATCCCCCACTCCCAAATTTACTAAAAACATTGGTTTGATGAACACCCTTGGCTAATTTATGGTAATTTAGGGTTGTCCGATTTCAATCATGCTTTAAAGAGTGACAGTAGGTATTTTTATAATAGGGTGGCCATCAGTGACAGTGGCCTTCACCTCTATAGCTTTTGAAAATAGTTTCTGAAAAAAAAACGAAATATAGTCATTTGTCCAGTATCGAACCAGTTTTCATTAATCAAGTGCAAACGTTTTCAATTGAACAGATCCAACAAAATTTTGGTTCCGATTCTAATAATTGTCCAGATATTAGATACACAATGGCAGGCATATGAATCGTTTCCAAATGCTAACACTGTGTCTGTTTGTCAATGTGGTGATATGACCGGTTACAGACTTTTTTACGAGAAGAGAACCAGCATATATTTCATGTAGGAAATATCCGAAAACATCGAAATTACACATAAACCTGACAACAAATCTTATTTATGTTGTGTACATGCCTGATAGGGACAATAAAGGTAAAAAGAAATATGTTGTTCATCCTTCTATTGACTGGTTTCAATAGTACAAAATTAGGATATTTCACTTTCTGCTCCACAAGTCAGGCACATACATGTAAAATACAGGGCACAATCTCGTAGTTATGAAAAATTCCAAGTCACCTTCCAGTTCGAGGTTATTGGGGGGGGGGGGGGGGGGGGGGGGGGGGTCTGACCCCAGTACCTTACAGTCCGTGTGCACACTCAAACCAATTAGATTATTGACCCTCGCTTCCGACCCTTGTGGATCCATAAGCAAGTGAAGGTATTCGGGTTGAAGGAGATTTTAATTCCACATCGTCCCAGTGCGCTTTCGGCGCCCTGAAACTTTTCATTTATTCATTCATCCGATAATTAATTCCAGTCTGTTGAAGTCCTGTTCATGCCCAGCTGAGAGGAGAGCATTGGTACAATTGACTTAGAATCCTAGATTTCGACCGAAAAATAGTATAAAATTTGCTAAATTAAATATGAAACTATGAAAGAAGGATAAATGAGTAGGGGACGTTTTGACCAACTCTTGGGGACGTTTTGACCAATTGTTGGGGATGTTTTGACCAACTCTTGGGGACGTTTTGACCAAAAAAATTAGGGGACGTTTTGGTTTGGGGACGTTTTGACCAGCACCTGATACTGGGTATTGTTGGATACGTTTTGTGAATCAAATTTGAGGGGGGGAAAAACGAAGATGAGTGCTGTCGTTTTCGAAAAGCGAGTTGTTTACCTTGTTAATATTTATATACCATTATAGGGGCACGTCAGCATAGATTCAAAAATGGTATCAAATATCATTTTTCTTTCGATTTCCCAGCTTGTGCCGAGTACCTGTGGGCGAAAGTTCAATATATATTCCTATTTTCGAGTTTTGAGTTCCCATAAAAACTTGATGGGGAATTTTACCACAGCATTGAAAGGGAATAATCTGAAGGTAGAGCCTAGCAGAGTGGTGCTACTAGAAACCGGAATCGACTTTAAAGACCAGAATCGACTCATATTTTACTGATTTTTCGCCATGTTTTGTACTTTTACCAATGGCATTCTATCTAATAAGTTTCCACATGCAAGATTTAGTAAATGTCAAAGGATTTCAGGGTACAGGAAGAGGTTAGCAAAGAGTCTTTCTTGTTTAAAAGCTTTTTTTCTTTTGATCGAAACATTTTCGAAGGGAAGTAACTTGTCGTGTCATTTTGAACTCAATGTTTTATCATGCATGGCCAATACAACTCAAAATTAAAATTAATTATTGCTCGAGAAGCGAGAATATCAAACTTGAAGCTGACTGAAATGTGTGTGTGTGTGGGAGGGGGGGAGAGGGGGTCGGGCATCAAAAACGCAAACTAATCAAGATTAAAATTTGCTCAATTTGAATGAGAAATTTAGCGAATCGTCATCTTGGTTGGTTCATGATTGTTCAGAAAGAAACCCGCACAGAACTCGACATGAGAAGTTTCATTCATTCGTTCGTTCGTTCACTCGATCATTCATTCAGTCGTTCGTTCGTTCCTACTGATTATGTGATATGAGAAGTTTCATTCATTTATTCATTCATTTGTTCAGTCCTTCGTTCGTTCCTACCAATTGTGATGAGAAGTTTCATCCTTCCAGTCGTTCATTCGTTCAGTCCTTCATTCATTCCTACTAATTATGTGATATGAGAAGTTTCATTCATTCATTTGTTCGTTCGTTCCTACTAATTATGTGATATCAGGACAGATCGAAACCCACCAGCATTATACAATTATCATGATCGAATAGACACGGCCCATTCCAATGGAACTGATCTGCCGAGCTCCTAACTTTCCATTCATTTTTCCAATATTATTAATATTAATTATAAAGACAAACGATTTCCCAATTTGCGTAGATTGGTTAACCTTTTTGCGAAAATTCAGAAGCCCCTATAAGCTGCATCAAAGTTTTCTTTTAGCTGAAAAGATACAGACTGTGCAAGAAGCTAATGTTTTGACTACCATTAGTCGTTTTAATTAATATTCTTCATTGTTTCTTTTTAAGTCTCTTTGTTACGAAGAGGTGTGATTCCCCATGAAGTCTGTCAATTTATCTAGTAATCCCTTAAATTTTAGTAACAACTGTGAGGAAGCTATCTCTGGCCAGCGATTCCAACAATATACTTTCTCTCTATAAAAATCTCTTGTCATACGAGCCTTGTAGCATTTACCTGGCAATTTCACTGTAATCGTCATGTATTCCAAACCATATTACCGACCAGTAGCCAAAACAGTAAAGTACCCTTGAGGTATCTGTGACCGAGGATGTGGGTCAAATTCTATTGAATGTTCCGGATGTACAAGATGGATTCACCGTCGATGCATACCAATGACAACCGACCTTTTGAACAAATGGTCATCAAATGGAGAGCTGAGGTTTTTTTGCCAAAAATGTGCGTTCAGTGGTGAAAGTTATGACGCAAAGGCGGCGTTAGACAGGTGAGTTTTTGTTGATGATAATAAGGCCAGGGGCGTAGCTAAGGGGGTTTTCCATTATATACCTACTTAATTCCGCTGTGGCGTAACTGATTTATCTTGTAGAAGATAAAATTGTACCTTGGGCTCTGTTTCTCTTGCCCAGCACAATATCAGTGCAACCAATTCAGAGACGGCGGAAGCTCCAAAAAAGTGGGGGGGGGGGGGGGGGCACAATTTTTTTCTGGGTAACCGCAGGGTTCTAGGATGAAAAATAAATTTTTAGGGGCTCAATGTGAAGGATGGGGGTGCGGCATGGGTTGAAGGGGTACTTTGTCACCAAGTATGTCACGAATACGGAACAAAATTAAGTTCAGCTCTTGAAAGGGAATAGGGCCTACATGCACACATTTTACCATAGTCCAAACCTGAACCCAAATTCCGTAATATAATTTTGGGGTTTGGTACCTACCTTTGGACGTACCAAACCCAAAAATTATATAACGGAATTTGGGTCCAAGTTCGGACTAGTTTTACTATTACTATAGTCTGTTATGACAAGTTATGAACTTGCGACGTGCAATGTCTCAATATATAAAATGGGGAGAGACGCCGACACTATTGTGTTGCCAATTTTGTTAGAACTATTACTATCTCCCACGGTCAACGTGGCCATAGGAGTTGTGTACTTCATGTCAGAATATGTCCTGTTAGGGTTGGGTACCCATAATTGGTGAAAAAATTGTGGGGGGGGGGGGGGGGGGGGGGGGCACGTGCAATTTAACCAATTCAATCTTGTTTGACAGAGCTCTTTGAGCTCTGACAAACAAGATTGAATTGGTTAAATTCCTAGTTGCATTATGGGAAAAAATGCAGTCGAAGGTTTAGATATTTATGCATCAGTGTGCAGAGGGTTAATAGGAAAATATTCTAAGATATTTCGCTATGAGGATCAAACTGCACATCGTGGTACTCTTCATATTTTTCTTAACCCATAGCACTGCAAGTATATATAACTACCCCATATTTCCCAATCAGTAATTACAAGGTACATAAGACATATAAATGCAGAGAAAGAGAGGAGGGAAGGGAGTAAAATAAGTGGTTGAATAATAACATAAACCAGCAGAGATTTTCACTGCATGATAACAAAAAATAATATTTTTAAACAGGCATTGTTTCTTCACGGGGGTGGGAGGGAGGCTGTTTACAATCATTATTTTTTGTTATCATGCATTGAAAATTACCGACAATTATTTGCAATGCATGATAACAGAAAATAATATTTTTAAGCAGGATGTCAACTACTTCAGTGCCTAGAGCAGAACACACATGCCTCAGAACCTATTTCTACTGACTGTCAAACAGTGGGTCCATAACGAAACTGTTATTCATACAACGTTTTAAAATCATTTTCTATACTTATTTTCACTGGGAGGACGGTTTGGGGTGTAGTAGTGGCCCGGTATGGGCAAAATGTAGCGGAGGGGTTTGGGTCAAATTGCAGAGGACGGTTTGGCCAGAGAATGGTTTGAGTGTAATTCTCTACAGGCTCTATTCTTGAATAATAATAATAATAATATATACTATTATTATTATTATTTTTTAGCTTATTTTAATGCATGCCTCTGCGATAGAAACTTTGTGGGTCCTAAAGGGTCCTACTAGAAACCGGAATCAGCAGAGAGGAGGAGAGGGGGCAATGCAGTTATGGGCCTTCTTTTCCGCACCCCCCCCCCCCCCCTGTCACCTCGCCCCAACTTTCAACGACCCTTGCCGACTTTGGCGGTTTTCTCTGAGAGAGCGCAGGGTCGAGTTCTCTGCGGGGTTTCTTTTTGAACAATCATGAACCAACCAAGTTGATGATTCGCGAAATTTCTCATTCAAATTGAGCAAATTTTAATCTTGATTAGTTTGCATTTTTGATGCCTGACCCCCTCCCAATCCCCCCCCCCCCCACACACATTTCAGTCAGCTTCAAGTTTGATATTCTCGCTTCTCGAGCAATAATTAATTTTGAGTTGTATTGGCCATGCATGATAAAACATCGAGTTCAAAATGACGCGACAAGTTACTTCCCTTGGAAAATGTTTCGATCAAAAGAAAAAAAGCTTTTAAACGAGGAAGACTCTTTGCTAACCTCTTCCTGTACCCTGAAATCCTTTGACATTTACTAAATCTTGCACGTGGAAACTTATTAGATAGAATGCCATTGGTAAAAGTACAAAACATTGCGAAAAATCAGTAAAATATGAGTCGATTCCGGTTTCTAGTAGGACCCTAGTAGAGGGGCAGCCACTAGTAGGCACTACGTCTTTGTCCGTCAGATCGCTGAACTACGGTCAAATAAGCTACCTTTTCAAACACAATTTCTGATGTAAAAATTCTACTGCCATTTTCAACAGTTTGGCATGCGTACATTGTATTTTCGGAATCTTATGCAAGGACACCGACACACATTTTTTTCGATTTTTTGTTTGCAACGAAATTAGGACACAGAAATGACACCAGTTAGAATCTCTAAAAATAATGCCAAACATTAAATTCAAGTAATGTTATAACCTATACTCTTTTAAACATGACAATGTATTAACAAATAACAGCTGTTATTTTTCTTCGTACCGTAACGTTTTTAAAGAACTAAATTGTTTTTATGAAATTTACTTCTTCTTCTTATGAAATCCCGTTTAAATATGAATTGAGGACTCGGACTTGGACTCAAAATACATACTGAATCAAGGACTCGGACTCGAGTTAAGTGCTCAGTTTTTTGTTGAATTACCAGTGATTTACCACGTTACAGCGATCTTTATTAATCATTGTGCCGAAAATAAAAAATCAACCATCCCTGTGAGGTCAGTCCAGACTGTTTAACACGTCAAACTGCCGTGACATTTTTTCGGTGGTTGCCGTACTTGTGGGAGTGCCATAGACTTTGTTAAGTAATTATAAAGTTGGAATTAATAGATTTCATAAGAACTATCTATC